>CM039598.1:39224996-39511306 GCA_022457205.1 Saccharum spontaneum | reverse complement strand
AAACGTATGAAACAAGATGAAACATTTGGAACATACACTCGAATATGAGTATGAGGTCCTCCATCGATCTACTGGCTTGTACAGAATCGGCAAGCACAAGCACCGGGAGGTAATTTGGTTCAATGATCTCTGTTTATGTAGTTCTGTAAGAAAGTTTCATATCCATGTTATACTTCCTTAACAGTAGAATATCAAACATACATGATTGACATAGCCTTTTCTTCTTTCTTCATGATGGAAACTGAGGCCTATCCGGTGGAAACTGGTGTAGTGGAAGTTCCTAATGAGTAATGACTTGGTTCTTCAAGCAAGAAAACTAATCAGGAGGTTGGATGATATCAAATATTATTCTAACCATTTGAGTTTATCAGAGAATGATGGTGAGAGACGGTATACACCGGATATTAGTAGTGTGCAACACACTAGCTCTGTTGTATTTGAGAAGAGCATTTTGGGGCGAGATCAGGACAAAGAGAAGATAATTGATAAGTTATTGTCTAGTGAAGCGGGAAATGTTGGAAATTATGTTTCTGGCATGGCTTTTGTTGGCATGGGAGGAGTAGGCAAGACAACACTAGCACAACTTGTGTATAACAGCCCAAGGGTGAGACAGTCCTTTGAGAAGCATGCCTGGGTTTGTGTGTGCCGAAAACTTGATATCAAAACATGACAAGGAACATCATTACTTCCCTAACAAGTGTGCAATGTATGTATACAGAACTTGCTGATCTTCAGAGGAAATTAGCAAAAGAAATGAATGAGAGGAGGGTTTTCCTTGTGTTGGATGATGTATGGAATGAGCGAAGAGACTTCTGGGAGCTGTTTTGTGCTCCTATGACAGCTGCAAAGATTTGCTAGATCATAGTTACCATTCGGAGTGAAATAGTGGCAAGGCTGATACAGACTATACCTTTTTATCCCCTGAATTGTCTAAGCTTTGATGAGAGCTGGTCGTTGTTCTGCAAAGCTGTCTTGACTGCTGAACAAGAGTCTGATGACATCCCAACAAACCTAATAAAGATCAGAAAGAGTATTGTTACAAAGTGCAAGGGCTTGCCACTAGCGATTAAGACACTAGGAAGCATGTTGCGCTACGAAAATGACCAAAGGAGATGGATGAATGTCTTGGAGAGTGAATTGTGGGACTTAAAAGAACCGAGGGACGAGATTTTGGCAGCGCTATAGTTGAGCTACAAGCACATGCCTGTACAATTAAGACGGTGCTTCCTTTGTCTTTCTCTATTTCGCAAAGATTATAAGATTTATGCTTCAGAAGTGTCTCGTTTGTGGAAAGTACATGACTTGCTTAATTCTGATGGAAGTGATAACGAGTGTGAAATTGCCAAATTTTATTTGAAGGAGTTAGCTCAACGGTCAATACTTCAGCTAGATTCGTGTGATGATTCATACCTCTTGCACGACCTTATCCACGACCTTGCGTGCTTTTTTGCTGGGGAAGAGTTCTACAGAATTGACGGAGATACTTCGGCTGAAATTCCACAAATTGTTCGGTATCTATCCATAAATAAAGCTATTACATCAGCTGACATCTTAGTTTTTCCACATTCTGTTAGGGTCATCCACTACTGGAGCCGGCGGCTTTGCCGAGGGCCCCAGGCTCTCGGCAAAGCCTCTCAGACCCTCGGCAAAGGCTTTACCGAGCGCAGCTCTCGGCAAAGCTGCCTCGGCAAAAACCCGATCGGCAAAGCCTTCTTTGCCGAGAGCTGTTTATCGGGCTCTCGGCAAAGGCTTTGCCGAGAGCCAGCGTGGCTCTCGGCAAAGAAAAGGCGCCGTTAACGGGCCCGCCTTCTTTGCCGAGAGCCCATTTGGCTGGCTCTCGGCAAAGAGTTATCTTTTTTTTGGAAAAACTCTTTGCTGAGAGCCAGTCTAGCCAGGCTCTCGGCAAATATTTTCCTTTTTTAAAAAAATCTCTGCTGAGAGTCTTGCTGTCCTGGCTCTCGGCAAAATATTTTATTTTTTTAAAAAAAAACTCTTTGCCGAGAGCAAGTCTGGCCAGGCTCTCGGCAAAGCCTATCCTTTGCTGAGTGCAACGGTCAAAAATACCCATTCCCAGCTTTGCTGAGCACAATGACCATTGCACTCGGCAAAGGGCCTTTGCCGAGAGCAACCCTCGACAAAGTGGGAAATTTTGTTTTTTTCTTCTAATTTTCCATTTCATTACACATACAAATCACATTCATCACATATAAATCACATTCATCACGTATAACACATATATCACATGTACATATCACATTCATCACATATATGTCACTTTCACATACACCACGCATATAGCACATTAATCACAATATTTGAACCAAACGAAAGTTAACCATCACAAGTTATCATTGAAATATAATAAGTTTTCAATCTAAAGTTCACAATCTACTAGAGACGACACTCTAAACACACTTATGGCCAACCTTGCCCTGGCCACCCTGGAGAAGCAGTCCTGCCTTGACCCCCGGGCGTGTTCCATACAGGCGCTTGCGGGTTGTTCGAACCCGCCGACAGAGGCTGCAAAAATTAGATGTCTATGTCAGACAAGCAAATGCAGAAATAAAACACTGAGGAATCGATACTCACAGGAGTAGCATCCGTGTTCTGAGACGGCGGTGGAGGAGCCATGAGCGCCGCGGGCACCTGCATGCCCTGAGAGGCCATGAACGTGATGAGATCTTGCATGTGTTTAGCTTGGGCCTCCAACCGGGCCTCCATCTGGGACCGCATCTGGGCCTCGGCAAGCTGGTGCTCCTCCCTTTCTCTTTCCAGGTGGGCCTGCGATAATACAAAGGGAATGTTTGAACAATGCAAACATTTAAACATCAATGTACGACGAGTAAAACAAAAAATAACCTCGAGCTCGGCGACCCGCGACTGCGAAGGCGACAGGCGTGGGCGTATGGGGACGCTCCCGCTCGTGGTCTGTGCTCGGAGCTAGGCCAGAGTGGGAGTGGAGGACGAGTCGATGACGCCATCGCCAAGCCAATACCGCCCGTGCTTCTTCCCTCCTCCGACCCTCATCACGAGGCTTCCGTCTAGGTCCTCGCTGGCCGGATCAAAGTCGGCCCCATGGACCGCCCTTGCCGCCTCTGTGTAGTTAGTGAGGCGGGTGTGGACGCTGGAGTTGGAGTATGCCTCGGGGGGGTCATCGGGGTTGTAGGAGGTCTCCGGTGCGGTGGCCTTGCCCTTGTGGGACATGGCGTATGCCATGAATGTGCTGCAAGGCTGGCCACCGTGTGACGCCGTCTGCGAGGAAGACAACAAGATGATTAATAATTAGTCAACATTTGAGCGTTACAATACATAAAGTGTTTCACGTACCCAAGCTTGTGTGTACTCGGCGAGGTTGCGGTTGCCCTGGTGGTGTGGTACACCTGGCATCTGCAGACGCGCCTCCCGGGCCTCGGCGTGCTGGGCGGTCCACTCTTCAGAGCGCCACCGGTCCACGATCATCTCCCAGCACTCGGGAAACGACTGGCACCATTGGGGGACCATCTGCACATCATCAAGTATTTCACATATAAGCGTCAGATGAAATGAGCATAGCTTAATCTCAAAAGGAATCACTTACCTGAATGTACTGCGCCTGGCTCAACGTCATGCCTCTCGCCTCGACCTTCGACACCCTCCGTCCTTCGACCGTGGCGTTGTAGTTGACGATGGCCTGAAGTCTCGCCTCGTAGATGATGTCGGTGACGAGCTTCCTGCAGGACCTTGTACTCACCACCTCCGCCCGTGCCTCCTTTCCTTGCTCGCACCTATAGAAGTCCTGCATATAGATGCAATACAAACTCTAAGTAATTCAAGAAAAGTACGATGAATGCGATGTTGTGTGACAAAGACTTACCCACAGCTCCGCTCTAACCCTCGCCGCCTTGTTTGGGTAGTCCGGGTCTGGGGCGACGGTGTAGTGGTCAAAGGTGTAGGCCGGCTCTGTCTTCCCGGCATACTGTACTATGCCGGGGTAGTGCTCGCGGCACAGGAGACCCAGGATGCCATTGGGTTTGCGGCCGCGACCCTCCACAAACTCCCAATGTCTGCACAAGTGATACAGAAAGATTATTAGTTTCTATTACAATTTTGAACATATCATATGAACGAGTAGGAATTGTCGATGTTGGTCGAACGCCGAATACTTGCCACCCTTCTTCAACCAGATAAATCTCATAGCTGTCTTGCAAACCGGGCATGAGAACTTGCTGTGGACACACCAGGCACAGAATATCCCATATGCCAGGTAGTCATGCAGTGAGTACTGGTACTAGATATGCATTATGAAGTTTGACCTTGAAGCTCGGTCGTATGTCAATACCCCTTCGTTCCAAGCAGTTTTCAATTCATCAATCAGAGGCTCCATGTACACACCCATGTTATTCCCCGGGTGTCCAGGAATTATCAATGACAAGAAGACAGTATGACGTTGAAATAGGATGCCGGGGGGAAGATTGAGGAGGATAATGAAGACGAGCCAACAGGTGTAGTGGGCAGCCATGAGTCCATAGGGGTTGAAACCGTCTGTAGCAAACGCAACACGAACATTACGAGCCTCTCTAGCTTTGTCATGATGAATGCGATCAAAGTGGACCCATGCTTCACCATCGGCGGGATGTACCATCTTCTCAGGACTGTATCGTGTACCCTGTTTGTGCCATCTCATCTGTTTCGCGGATTCCTCGGTCATGTAGAGACGTTGGATCCTCGGTGTGAACGGCAGGTAACGTAGGACTTTCATGGGGATAGAAAGTTGTCTCTTCAGGCCTTCACCATCGTCTACCTCCATGTATCTCGACGCTTTACACTTCAGACAGTAACCTGCATCCTTGAGATCTTTTATGAAGAGGACGCACCCATTTGGACATGCATGTATCTGCTCATACGGCATTTTCAGTGCACGAAGCAGTTTCTGTGACTCGTACAGGCTCTTTGGCAATATGTGGCCGTCCGGAAGCATGCTACCAAATAGGGCCAACATACCATCAAACGCTTCTCGACTCAGGTTGAACTGGGACTTGAACCCCATCACACGGCCAATGGCATCCAGTTGAGAAACCGTTGTCCGATCATGAAGGGGTTTCTGTGCCGAAGACATCATGTCGTAGAACACCTTTGCGGTCTTCTCTATCTCCTCCTCCGTACGTCCTGCAGCGTACTGTGCTTGTTGAAAGTCATCTAACAAGTCTGCTACCCCAGCATCAGCATCAAAGTCCTGCAGATGTGGTCGCACCGCCTCCTCTCTCAAATGATGTACTTCACCATGGTAGATCCACCGGGTGTAGTCTGGCGTGAATCCATGGTTCAGAAGATGTTTACCCATGTTCTCCTTGTCTTGCCTTCGCCGGTTCCCACATCTGCTGCACGGGCACAATACTTTCATCTCTCCTCGCCGAGCCGGGCCAAATGCATGGTTCAAGAAAGCATCTGTCTTGTGCAACCATTCATCACTGAAATCACTCTTGCTTCTGCGGCCCGAGTACATCCACTGACGGTCATCCATCCTACTGTCATCCATCCGAGTACTTACATCTACATCCAAGTACTTACATCCTATTGTCATCTAATAGGTGAGGATAGGTCCTAATCCCACCCGCGAATGCGTAGACGAGGCTAGTTAGCTAGGAATAAAAAACTCACGGCCTGTTTTTTGCAATTCTATAGAGGATGCTACAGCATATAGATATGTTTTACTATGAACCTTTGAAATGGCCACCTGTATACTCCCTAAATCATGTAATGACAAAATCACTAGTTTAGATATTTCATCACTATGAAACAAATCGCATGGATAAGCTTGACCATTACATGTTGCATAACTTTGAAAAATGACATAATTTCTTAGCAAAGTCGTCTTTTATTTGATTGCATGAAAAAATAGAGTTCCAGGGACCAACTAGCTAAGCTAGTGCACTTGCAGTAGTCATATGCACGAGTTTAAAACACCTTGACAAGCATCAGTCAAATTTGGGATGGAGTGGTATATTGCTTCGGGCCAAGAAGCGTCACCCTTAGATACAAGGTAAGCCATGTGGGTATTGATGAAAGGATAAAAAATTCTCTTCCACAAATTAAGTTAAAAAATGCTACAAAACCAGTCGTCATGCTACAACCGTTGATAAACCATATACTACTTCACAAAACCAGTCGTAAATGCCAGCAAATTATAAGTCTTGAACCAAGCACTTGACTAGATTAATAGTTTGCTAGATAGCATATAAGCTATAAGTACTAGCTACTCATTTAACATATGGTTTTATTTTGCTTTAGTAAATACTCCTAAGTAGGAAGGACATACAAGATATAGCACAGTGCATAAACTGCAGCCAATTTAGCAAATGGGAGCCGTAAATAGCATTGCTCACCAAACACATCCTACAAAACCAGTTCAAGCCATACAGTAAGGCACTAATTTATCCTGCTCAACTGTTACTTGATTCGGGCGCGGCGAAGCGCGCCTGCTGACCACACTAGCTACAGAAAAGGCACCACACTAGCTACGCGTTCTAAATTTGTGGTGGTACAGAAAAGGCACTACACAAGGCTTTTCCCTGAAGTTCATGGAAGGAGAGATCTTACTGACAAAAGTAAACAATTGGACTCGACTCCCATTCACACATATGCAAAACTTGGACAGGAACAAACATTGGTGAATTCACACATATGCAAACCTTTGCCGGTGAGCGGACGGTGACGGCTGTGGGGACGACGCGAGGTGGGCGCAGGACTGGTCCGCAGCGAGCTCCTCCTCCCTCCTCCATCGGATCTTGGACGGCCGGGGCGAGCTCCTCCTCCCCCTCTTCTTCCACCTCCCGTTCTCCTTCTCCTCCACCTACTCCCCCTCTCGGCCTCCTCTCCAACCGGTCGGGCGGGCGGTGGAGCGGCGGCGCGGGGCCGGCTGCACAGCCGCGGCGTGGGCGGGCGGGGGATGGCCAGGGGCCGGGGCGCGCTCGGGCGGGGGCGGGGGCGCGGTCGGGCCGGGGCGAGGACGCGGCCGGGCGGTGGCGCCGGTGCGGGGGCGGGGGCGCGGCCGGGCGGCGGCGGCTCGGGTGAGGGCGCGTCTGGTTGGGTGAGGGCGGCGGCTCGGGTGAGGGCAGAGGGGCGCGTGTGTGAGGAGTGAGGGGCGGGTTTTTTTAAATGTACGAACCCTTTGCCGAGAGCTAGATCAGGCGGCTCTCGGCAAAGAGTTTTTCTTTTTTTTAATTTTATTTGCTGAGAGCCCCAGCCCAGGCTCTCGGCAAATAGGCTCTTTGCCGAGAGCTTTAGGAGGCTCTTGGCAAAGAGTTTTTCTTTTTTTTAATTTTATTTGCCGAGAGCCCCAGCCCAAGCTCTCGGTAAATTGGTTCTTTGCCGAGAGCTTTAGGGGACTCTCGGCAAAATATATATATATATATTTTAGATTTTTGCTCTCAATTTTTTTCTGCAGCCTTGATATAGTACTAGGATGTCATGTTTGAAATTTGGTGTATTTTCCATCCATCTTGCTATATTTCGTGCATTTTCTTTATTTTCTTTATTTTTTCCGCAAGACGCACATTTGAACTGCAGGTGCATGAAATAATGAATCTCAGCGATTTAAAAAATAATATTCATGCTTCCGAGGGTATTTCAACACCGTATCTAGGGACAGATGCGGAAACTCGACCATCTCGTGCACGAGACATGGCGACCAAATTGTGTAGGATTTGATTTAAAATTATATAAAATGCGAATGGAGTCGAAAAATCATGAAAATAGACGGGAGGCCTTGACAGGATACGTAGAGTTTATGGAAATAATTTGGGAATGTTCGGAGCAAGTGGTGACACAACATGGTTGAAACCCTGAGATCTCCGCATGTGATATCTTGTTATCACATGTGGAGATCTCAGGGTTTCAACCATCTTGCGGCACAACTTACTTCAACCATTTTCAAAAATTTTTTATAGCTTCTACATGCGATGTCAAGGCCTCCCGTCCATTTTTATGATTTTCCGACTCCGTTCACATTTTATATATTTTTAAATCAAATCTCACGCAACTTGGTCGCTATGTCGCGTGCACGAGATGGTGGAGTTTTCGCTATGTCCCTGGATACGGCGTCGAAATACCCTCGGAAGAATAAATATCATTTATTGAATCTCTGAGATTCATTATTTCATGCACCTGCAGTTCAAATGTGCGTCTTGTGGAAAAAATCAAGAAAATGAAAAAAATACACGAAATATAGCAAGAGGGATGGAAAATACACCAAATTTCAAATCTTGGCTTCTAATACTGTAGCAAGACTGCACAAAAAATTTGGGAGCAAAAATCCAAAAAAAATTTGCCGAGAGCCTTGCTTGAGGCTCTCGGCAAAGAAAAATATTTTGCCGAGAGCCTAACAGCAGGCTCTCGGCAAAGATGACGGCGTAAGTGGGACGTTTGTGGGGTTGAGGCTTTGCCGAGGTTTTTTGTTTACCGAGATCGAGTCGAACTCTCGGCAAAGCTTGGCTTTGCCGAGAGCCAATCTTTGCCGAGTGCAGGCTCTCGACAAAGGATTTTTTGCCGAGCGCCTGATATTTGACTTTCGGCAAAGAGGTAGGCCCTCGGCAAAGCTCCTGTGTCCGGTAGTGATCAGAGTGATGAGCTTCGATGATAAGCATGAAACCATACTTCCAGAATCATTATTTTCAACCAGTAACAAGATGTTGTCAAAAAAAAAACCAGTAACAAGTTGTGGGCACTCGACTTATGTCAAAACTGCAGCCTTGCCTTAGTATTGCATGATTGCGTGGGGTCTCTGAAACTACTACGCCACTTAATTATGGATCGTTATTACGGATCCTCTACCTGGACCTTGCACGTGGAGTTGGGCAGCTTACTCGCGCTCGCCTGCATACTTTGCCCCAAATGCGTATATATATCGGACATCATTGTTGTTTGAAGTTTCAACATGAGAGAGAGCTGAGGAACATCAATCAGATTAGAGGGCTGAGTATTTCTGGACTGGATAAAATTTGCCATGTTGAAGATGCAACTGAAGCCCAGCTGCAGAGCAAAAAGCACCTCCGATCATTAAGTTTGTGGTTTGATGAAGACGAAGATGAGTGTCTCTGTGGTCTGTGTCCAGAGCATATGAATGTGACAACACCACCCGATCATCTATTACTACTAGACAGCTTGCGACCGCATCAAAACATAAGGGCTGGGCATATTCCGGTACAACTCTGGAGAATACCCTTGATGGTTGGAAAATGGTTCCTTGTCCATGTTGACGAGAATAACATTAAGCCGTGGTGAATACAAACACCTCCCAAGGCTTGGTGGCCTACGTTCCCTCAAGTACCTCACTGTCCACCATATGCGTTATATGGAATGTATCGCCCTGAGGTCTTCCACGCAGCTACTTGCAGGAGAGAAAGAATTCCCATCATTGACAGAATTGCAATTTGTGACTATGCCCAAGTGGTCAGAATGGTCCGGAGCGGATGCCGGGAAATTTCCATGCCTAAATACACTTTGGTTGTCACTTTGCCCTAAACTGAGCTCCCTTCCATTGGGGCCATTCCCGTGTTTGATAACTTTGAAGCTAACGTGCTGTTATCACTTGGCTACGTTTCCTGCATCCCCGGCTCTTCGTAAATTAGAGATTGAAGATTGTTCTGCTCTAAGAGAAAGTCCTACTCTTCCATCCCTTTTGGAACTTAGGGTTCGACGATGTCCATGTCTGAGCTCACTTCCTACTCTCCCATCACTTCTGAAACAGCACATATCTGGGTGTCCAAGCCTCATTTCCATTTGGTATCTCAAACTTACAACCATGTGCAGTCAGCTCAGTTCCTTCACTCACCACCTGTCCACCTAGAGTATCTCATGTTTGGTCTGAATGATGAAGTACTGTACAATCCATTGAATGACTTCCTATCATTGCACACAGTGCTTAAATATAATGTGACTTCCTATATCTCGTATCCGAACCAAATGGACTCAACTGTTTTGTTTTGACTTGGGAGCATAAAAAATTCAAACTTTGCATGACTCAAACAGTTCAACTATAGAGTGCCACAACACTAAAACGTTCATATATACACTACAAATAGGCTATTGATTTTACAAGAATCTGCCCTCAATTAGCTCTTAGGTCTTATCTCAACACCCTGCAAAATAAGGCCTTTCTTCCAGTTGCCTCCATGCGTGGTCTCTCTCACCCTGGCGCAAACCCAGTTGTCTTCACCTCCGTGGTTGTCCCACTCCCCTATCTCCAGCTCCATCCACCCATCGGGCCTCTCCATGGGAAGCCGAGGAGCAGCTCCTTCCTCGGCGCCGTCGTTCTGTTCGTTGCCTATGTTGTTCTGCAGGCGGACTGGGTGGGATGATATCTCGTCTTGTCCAATGTGGATTGATGCCACCTGCAGTGGAGAATCTAGGCCGTAGCAGTCATCGTCCATCTTGAACACTAGGTAGGCGGCGTAGCGCGTGTTTTCGGATAGCATCCTGCTTTCTATGGAGCAGCTGAAGTCCAGCCAACAAACCGCCAACAGTTCAGCGCATTCTGGGAACCTGTGAGAGTTTTGAAGCAAATTGAAGTTCAGGTTGTTTCATTCATGAGGTAACAAACAAATAATAGCTTATATACACTAATTAGTCGTTCTGTTCATATAGTACTATATAAATATCGTGTTCCCTCATCAGGAGAAAAAAGGCATAGTACAGAGTACAGAGGGAGTCCCGTACGTGAAAAATGGCTTAGGAGCACGTTTGTCCTTTTCTTTTTTTTTTTAATATAGGAGAAAAAAAGGAAAAAGGAGAGGAATAGAGAAAATGGCAACTAATAAAACAAGAAGCACACCTTTGGGTTAGTATTTTTGTGAAGCCAACGATTTGAATGGTAAAGTTGCGAAACCCACTATATCAGATGACAAAAATCCAATTTTCTCGAAATTGAGGCCCCAAGGATATATTTCATTATCTTAGGGGTTTCATGGAACCTCCGAGAAATGCATATTATTGAGTGCTAATCCAAACCGCTAAAGTAATTCCATATTTTCTTGAGTGCTAGTCTGAATCGCTAAGATAGTCTCTTGTTCCCTTGAGTGTGTTATTACAAACCGGTCAGAGTATTTTTCTCATCTTCATGGGTGCTATACACGAAACTGCCAGGTAATTCATATTTTCTTGACTCAAATTTAAAAGGGTGAGTCCTTTTTGACCCCTTTCAACTTTTAGGATAGTCTGAATTTTCCCCTTCATTGACGAAACTAGATTTTTAACCCCTTCAACTTTTAAAACTATTTGTTTTTGCACACCGGGCAATTTTGGAAGGCGGTTTTGTCTCATGTGGCGCCACGTCAAACATAAAGGAGTAAATTGGATTTTTATGATAGTTTAGGGAAGTAAACCGTACAGCAAATTTTTTCAAATATTTCTCTCTGAAAATTATGCAATTAAGAACCTCAAATCTGTTTAATCTTAGAAAAGTCATAGCAATTTTATTTTAGCTCAGAAAATTATGGAACTAGTTTCATTTTTTTTTCTAAAATCATGCCCTGCCTTATGATTACCACATTTGAATTATTTGAGTCTTATATGGACTCATTTTTCTTATTATTTTCAAGTACTACCTCTGTCCCTAAAAGGATGCAACTATGGGTTGTGTGTCAGTTAAAGTACTTCATGTTTGACCAAGTTTCTAGTAAATAGTATTCACGTTTATGGCTCCAAATTAATTTATTATAAAAATACATTTTGTAATTAATTTAATGATATTTTTTATATTATAAATATTTATACTTTTTATCTATAATTGGTCAAACTTGATATGGGCACTGTTCTAGAATTACATTCTTTTGGGGACGGCGGGAGTAAATGCTATCATATATGTAATAATTAGTCTATATTGAGAGCCTGTTTGGTTGAGCCATGGCTTCTAGAAAAGTTGATATGAGCTGTGGGCTGTGGAAAAGCAGTTGTGAGTTGTGGGCTATGAGAAAGCTGAAAGTCATTTGGTTGAACAGTTGTGGCTTCTGAAAAAAACGCCATCAGCCTCTCTCACTTACGAACGGACCACACAAGTCATCCATAGCCCTCCCTGTTCAACTCTCTCCCTCTCTCACTTACGAGCGGACCACACAAGTCATCCATAGCCCTCCCTGCTCAACTCTCTCTAACATTTGATAATTTTTCAAAAAATGATTATAATTGAATTAAACTCCTTAACTATCAACAAAGTCTGCTTTACTCCATCTACGATGTGGCACGATTGACGTGGAGGCCACGTCACACAAACCATCATCCAAATCTACAGAAATAAATGATTTTATAAAAGTCGAGGTAGGCTAAAGTCCAGTTTTATAAATGAGAGAGGACTCAAACTATCGTTGGTTCGACTTGGTACAACTTAAATTCCTATAACAGTGAGAGGGAACATTCATAAACAAATTATTGCACTAGATAACCCACAATTTGTTTTTGCTGGATATATTATAACACACTAGAAGGGCAGGCCTGGTGCAGTTGGTGAGTGCTAGCTCGCCGAGTCACCAGGTCCTGGGTTCGAAGCCGTCTCTCTGCAGAATTTCTGCGGAGGCAAGACTTTGCTTCGGTTATTCCCTTCCCCAGACCCCACTCGTGTGGGAGCCTCTGGCACTGAGTCTATACCCCTTTTTATATTATAACACACTAGATCGATCTTAATTTTAATAATAATAAAGAAATAAAGGACTTGACTGAGCAAACCTAGAGTCTTGGCGAGGGATCCACCGCCAGTATTGCGGTGAGCCGCCCCATACAATGTGCATAGCGCTCGCCGCAACCATGTAGCACTTGGCGCCGGTCTCCCTATGCAGCCACGCGCTCTGCATGGCAAAAACACGCACACGGATCAGCTTGCCGATCGCTAGTTTGTGATCGATTGACAAAGGGAGACAGGGAGAAGGACGAGCGCTGTGGCGTACAGACCATGCGGCCGTCCTCGAGGAGGACATGGGTCCCGGAGAGGCGGAGGAAGAGCTCCTTCTTGGAGCGTGGCGGCGGCGACGGGTAGACGAGCGGCGCGAGGTCGGCCGGGAGGAAACGTGACCAGACGGTGTCGGAGTCAGCCGCGGAGCGAAACGCTGGGGACACCGTGGCAGCGATGCATGCAGCCCGCGGCCCCGTGGCGGCGCGGGACATCACCGACGTGAGGACGTCCGCCGGCAGCCGAATGTCCTCCATACCTCCTCCGGCAGGCCGGATTCTTGGAAGCTGCTATGGGTGAGATGAGAGCAGAGAGTAGCCAGGATCGCGGGAGCCGAGAGCGAGAGCATGCAGTCATCCACGGAACAGAGGCCCAGCCTTTAACTCCTCGCTGGCCCACGCACCGGCCGTTTCCTTGACCAAAGCTGCTCTGTGACGTGGATCAGTGGACTCGATCTCTACGCGCAGAGGACGTACTGGCTGGGGTGTGGCTAGGAGACCGAGCCAGGTCCTGCTCGCGGCAACAGCCAACACGGCACACCGTACCTAGACACGTCTTCTTAGATAGTACATCTCCTACTCCCTCCATCCAGAAGGATGCCATCCTATGTTTAGAGTAAATTAAATAAGTTCATAAAAAGTAGTATTAGTATTGATATTTTCAAATGAATTTATTATGAAACTATATTCATTGTATTGAAAAAAGGCTACTACTCCATCCCGTAGAGATGAAGTTAAACAATTTCAACTTTGATAAAATACATAGAGTAAATTGCACTGTAGGTACCTAAACTATTAGGTGTTTCACAGATGGGTACTCCAACTAAAAAACGTAACTTCTGGGTACTGGAACTATACTTACGTAACTTCTGGGTACTTTAACTAAAAACGTAACGTCTAGGTACTAGAACTATACTTACGTAACTTCTGAATACTGGCGCTTGAGCAGCACCACGCCCACGTCGACAGCGACGGCGCTCGCTCGCGGTGGGACATGCGGAGCAGAGCTCCCGCTCGCACGCACCGCGCATGCTGCCGCAGGCGAGCTGTCGTGGGAAACCACGCCTTGCCTACGGCCGCACAGCGCCCGCACTAGGGCCCCACCGATGGCTGCCCTCGCCGACATGGACTGCTACGCGCTCTGGGTGTGGAGTCCGGTGGCACTGACGGCCACGCTCAGCACCGACCACAATCAGGAGTTGTTATCTGCCGTGTCCCACGATCAGGAGTTCAAACGGGGCTCGGCAGATTGGCCGTCAGTGCCGCCTGGAGCCGAGCGTGGCCGTAAGTGCCGCCGGACTCCACACCCAGAGCGCAAAGCAGTCCATGTCGGCGAGGGCAGCCATCGGTGGGGCCCTAGCGCGGGCACTGTGCGGCCGTAGGCAAGGCATGGTTTCCCATGGCAGCTCGCCTGTGGCGGCATGCGCGGTGCGTTCGAGCGGGAGCTCTGCTCCGCCTGTCCCATGGCGAGCGAGCGCCGCCGCCGTCGACGTGGGCGCGGTGCTGCTCAAGCGCCAGTACCCAGAAGTTACGTAAATATAGTTCCAGTACCTAGACGTTACGTTTTTAGTTGAAGTACCCAGAAGTTACATAAGTATAGTTTCAGTATCCAGAAGTTACGTTTTTCAGTTGAAGTACCCATTTGTGAAACACCTAATAGTTTAGGTACCTACGGTGCAATTTACTCTTTTTACAAACCTAAGTTAAACTTAAGACAGTTTAACCTACACAAAACTCTAGGTGAGTTACTTTTTGAGACAGACAGAGTATCTAATTATGTTTATTATATATTATAAATATAAGTACTTTTGTATTTAATTATTTTGATAAAACTGAGAATGATTGACATCTCTAGAAATGAGAATGATCTTTATTTGGGGAAGAGACTTCAAGTTTATCTGTACATAATCTCCTGTCGCTAATATTAAAAAAGTGAAATGTTTCTTTGTAATGTCCCGCCTCTACGAGGCCAGGCCCGCTTACATCTGGTAGCTTTCCTAGATCATAGACTGCCCTCACAGAACCGCATAAGTTTTTTCTGCACACTTTCTTCTCGCTCGTGCACACCTAGGAAGGACTTCCCGATCGATCACCCATCCTAAAATTACACTTTGTCCTCGCTCGTGCGCACCCAGGAAGGACTTCTCGATCGATCACCCATCCTAAAATTGCTCTAGACTAAGCACGCTTAACCTCAAAGTTCTTTGGAAATGGGCTTTCGGAAAAGAAGTTACAACTTGTTGGTATGAGTATCCTATTAATCCCGTTAAGCCCTGGGCTGAGATGGTACATCCTCACCTCCTTAAGAGACCGATGTCCTCGTCGGTCAATCCTAAGCCAGGAACGTCTCCTCTTGGTCACGTCCGTGTGTCTAGTGCCAGCGCATGTGCTATGCTGTGTGACCACTCTGGGTCCACTCCAGCCATACGCACCATGCCTGCGCAACTGTGACACACGCGCCCGTGAAACCGCGAGAGTCGGCTCCGATGCCATTCTGTAACGTCCTGCCTCTACGAGGCCAGAACCGCTTCATCTGGCAGCTTTTCTAGAACATAGACTGCCCTCACAAACCCACACAAGTCTTTTCTGTGCACTTTGTCCTCACTCGTGCGCACCCGGAAAGGACTTCCTGGTCGGTCACCCATTCTGAAATTGCTCTAGGCCAAGCACGCTTAACCTCAGAGTTCTTTGGAGATGGGCTTCTGGAAAAGAAGTTACAACTTATTGGTATGAGTATCCTATTAATTCTGTTAAGCCCTAGGCTAGGATGTTACAATCTTCATCCTTCGTCACACACAACCGTTTGATAAAGATCCAATGGACTCAATCTCTTGCAAGGCTATATAAGTTAGAGGGTGTTTGGCAATGCTCCTTCCGAGGGGCTTCTCCAGAGGAGCTAGAGGTGTTTTGGATGAGCCTCAGAAATGGCTCTGGCCCCTCTGTTTTTCTGTGAAAACAACTCCTACAAAATATTTGGTAGAGCTCGATCCTCTGGAGGAGCCGGAGCCGAAAAGAAGCCCTACCAAATAGGCCCTTAGTTTGTGATAAGCACATTGTGGAAACTGATTTCAAAATGAATTAAAAATTGAGAATGATTGACTTCTGCAGAAATGAGAATGATCTTTATTTGGAGCAGAGATAGTATGTATCAAGTTTATCTGTTCCTAATCTCATGTCGCTAATATCAAAAAGCAAAATATTTCTTCATTATTCGGCACACACAACGGTTGGATAAAGATCGATGGACTCAATCTCTTGCAAGGCTGTACAAGTTAGTTTGTGATCAAGCAAATTGTGGAGACTGATTCTAAAACAAATTAAAATACAAAGTGTTTCAATGTTCCGCCACTCTATCACGTGCCTGAACAGCTAAGTGTTTGAGCATGCTATACAGTTCGATCCCAAAACGAATAATTGCATCGTACAATCGTTGATAAATCTCTAAACCTCTTGTAACCATACATAGTAACACGCGTCCATATACAGTATGAAATTTGATTTCCAAATAAATTGAAACACATGACATGATTGCGAGCTAAATGTCTTATTACAATGCATGACTACGCCAGCCATGATCTTTAGGGGCGGATGGTGACCCTTTTGTGGGGGTGGTTTTGTCAGCCGCCCCTATGAAGAGGTGGCTACAAATCGCTGATTTATAGGGGCGGCTGGTCAACTGCCCCTACAAATTGGTTCTTTAGGGGCGGCTGATGATTTGAAGGGGCGGCTAGATATAAAGCCGCCCCTGCAAATCAATTTTCGAAAATTCACGAAATCGGGCTAAAAGAAATAGAAAAAAATTAACCCTGGAGGCCCCACCGGTTATATTTTTAAAAATTCAAATGTAGTTTTCCTTGACAAGATGATTTCAAACCAAAAAGTTGTTAACTGCAAAGTTGTATAACTTTTTGGGATCTACAAATTTTGGTTGTTTCTCCATCCGAGGTTGTTTCAAAAATTTAAAATTCAAATTTGATAAACTCAAACGTAGTTTTCCTTGACAAAATGAATTCAAATAAAAAATTTGTCAACTATAAAGTTCTATAACTTTCTGAGATCTACAACTTTTATTTTGGTCATTTAGGTTATTTGGGCATTCGACATAGTGGTAGTAATATTGTTCATAAATTTCACATATCCCTCTTATAATTTATGAAACTATAAGGAAGATATATAAATTTTATGAACAATGTTACTACACTTCATCGGATAAAGAAATGAACAATATAAAAGTTGTAGATCTTGATGAGTTCTACAACTTTTATTTTCATGACTTTTTCGGCTAAAATCATTTAATATTTCAAAATGACGTTTGAAGTTACTATTTTTTAAAAAATTCAAAATTCAAATACATAAAACACAGTCACTCGAAAAGATGGACAAAATAATAGCTATAACAATATAATAAATTGATAAGCAAGATTTTAGAAAATTTTAGGAAAAAAATTATGAAATTTGAAGTTAATATGAGGGAGAAAGACTAGTTACAAGTTTTAGTCAGAGATTAAAAAGAGAAATCAAAGTTGTTCGGTAATTTCAAAATTGAATTTCAAACAACATTTTGAAGCACTAAATGATTTTAAATGAAAAAGTTGTAAACAACAAAGTTTCATAACTTTTCGAGATCTACAAATTTTATTTTGGTTATTTTTTCATCCGAGGTTGTTTGAAAAATTCAAATTTTAGTGCTTAATTTTTACTATTCGGCGTTTATTTGTAGGTTGAGCCACCCCTATAAATCGAGCCATTTGTAGGGGCGGCTAATAAGACCAGCAACCGCTACAAATGGATTTGTAGGGACGGCTCGTTTGGGCACCATTTGAGCCGCCCCTTAAAAAAAAGGGGAGCGTTGCTACAAATCCTTTTTGTAGGAGTGATATTTGCTAGTAATACTAAAGAGGATAATTTATTTTCTTCTTCCTTTCCTACTTAACGTGTCTAATCTGAGCGTTCAGATTGTTCTGCCACCATTTTTACCCGGGTTTTCCCCAACAAACAAAGATTCCTAGAACCAAGTTGTTGATACAGTTTTGATTAGGAACAAAACTAGTCATATTAGAATTAGAACCAGTGGTCCAACTAATCAAATAGTGTTGAGATCTTGAGAAATTTGTTGTCTGGCTCAATCTAACTAAATTTGACTCTCAGCTGTACGCATTCACACATATAATCGCCGACGAGAGCCACAACATCGAAAATCGAGATAGTTCTCTCCTCATAACCATTAACCAAAAAACATGTCCTTAACATGTCCACATATAACTCCTTAGTGACTTGGTTCGTTGATGGGCTTCAAAGAAATTCAGAGAAGTTGATATTTAATCGTAACAATACATGGATAATTTAAAAAATAAAGTTATTATATATTTACAAGCAAATATATCATGCTTTTTAATGGGAAAAAACACTTGAGGTTGCATTTTAATTTGATATAGACTTATTTGATTTCCAACATTAAAAAATTATAGAGGTTGCATTTTATTTTTATACTAACATAATATGTTGCCAACATTAACTCAAATCATGGATGTCATAATCATCATGGACAAAATAAACTGATACATAGCATTCCCCATTCATGTTTCCCCTTGATATTTGATAACTTTTCTTTCTCATGTTACAACACAGATCGAGACATGTTTGCTAGTACTTTATAACTGCACCTGCAGGGATTTGTGTATCCACCCTCTATCCTCCTAATATTAAAGAGGCTAAGGTTTTCCCATTCTTCATTGCATACAACCATCTAATAGGGATTCTATCAACCAAAATCCTCCCATGTCCTGATGCCCATACAAGTTAGATTATACCGTCTAAGAACACTGTGGAGTGCGATTCCATATGAATTGGAATACAAAGCATTTCCATTGTCCACCACTCTCTCATGCCCGTATGAGGTAAGTATTTAGACATGGTGCAGGGTTGGCTCTCAAATAAATTGGAACACATGATATGATCATTGATAATCTCTAAACCTCCTATACCCATATAGTTAGAGCACCACATGCACGTCCCAACATAGTATGAAGTTCGATTCCTAGACGAATTGTAATGTATGACGTGATCGCTATTTAAAACCTCCGAGCAATAAGTCATCCATGTAACCATGCAAAAAGCCGAACGTCCCATTGCAATTCACTATGATGTTTCCTAGCAATATCAAAGAGAGAAGGGGATTCTTCCAACCATCCTTTACTTTTCACAAATGCTCTGATGCTCCTTACTATCCCATATGTGACATTATGACCCGTGCTCACAAGAACTAGAACCCTATGCATTCGTGCATCCAGCAATGATATAACATAGTGGAACAAATGATGTGATAAATGTATAAATCTCTAAGCCTTGTTTGTTTTGATAGTAAATAATTAAGAGTGTTCTCTCCAAGTGACCACATTATAATAAACAACTTTTGTAGTATACCGTACAAAGAGGAAAGAAAAAGAACAGAAGAGCTCTTATAGACCAAAGCTTGGCCTACCTATTATAAAAAGCTTTAAAAATAGTTTTGTCGGGTTACCAGGTTAACTACAATCTAATTTCAAAAGAGGAATTTTGTTGGATTGTAAATCTCTATAGGAATTTTTCCTATGTGGCCCTTTGAAACAAAGGCATGGCCATCCTGAAATCCTATAAAATTACTATAGAATGACTCAATCCAAAGGAGTTTTGGAGCAAAACATGAGGTTCAACCTCTTGAAAAGTTTTCTTTATGTCTATCTCTCTTCTAACCCCTGTGTTTCTCCTGTATTTCCAATTCATGTAGGATTGCAAGTGACATGCAACTCCAATCCTATGTTTTCCTATTCTTTTAGATATCCTGCGTTCCAATGAGGCCCTGAGCCTAATCCAATTAAGCTACAACAAGACTACGAGATATTACAACTTGCCAACGTAGAAATACAAGACTGTGACCCCAAAATCCTATTACAATGCATGTAGTCACCCAAATACTTTGATTCATTCATCAACTTATTAGGCCCCTCTTCGGCTTCCATAGAAGTTCTCTCTAGCTTAATCTTCTCCTTTATTGCCATTATTTGTCAATGATTAAGAAACCCAAAAGGTCTATAATGCACTTGTTTAGGTCAGTATTTAATATTTTTATTACAGAAAACTAGGTCATTTATTATTTTCCAAAGAGCCCAACCCACACCAGCTAACACATAATTTTGTGGCGGCGGTCACTGCTCTCTCCTGCTATCCTCAGCCACATTTCCTGGAAATTTCTAAGAGAAGTAGGAGAAGTGTTCCAACCCAAATCGCTCACCCAACATCAAGCTAGCTATAACACTGCAACTCGACATCTAAAGTGTAGGTGGTCCACTGTTTCCTCCTTGCCACAACATTTTCCATACCTAGAGCCATCCCAATTTCTTCGTCGAAGCAACTGGACATCAAAAGTTTAGGTGGTCCACTGTTTCCTCTTTGCCACAACATTTTCCATACCTAGAGGCATCCCAATTTCTTCGTCGAAGCAACTGGACATCTAAAGTGTAGGTGGTCCAATGTTTAATCTTTGCCACAACATTTTCCATACCTAGAGCCATCCCAATTTCTTTGTCGAAGCAACTAGACATCTAAAGTGTAGGTGGTCCACTGTTTCCTCTTTGCCACAACATTTTCCATACCTAGAGCCATCCGAATTTCTTCGTCGAAGCAACTGGACATCTAAAGTGTAGGTGGTCCACTGTTTCCTCTTTGCCACAGAATTTTCCATACCTAGAGCCATCCCAATTTCTTCGTCGAAGCAACTAGACATCTAAAGTGTAGCTTGTCCACTATTTCCTCTTTACCACAACATTTTCCATACATAGAGCCATCCCAATTTCTTCATCAAAGCTGGTCTGCCAACAGGATCCTATCATGTCATGCTATCTAAAGGAAAATTTGCGCTCTCAGTGGAATTCTCATTAACCAGATATCCATCATCCACATATCAATAACACCCCCTCCCGGTTTATATGTATCTATGCAGGCTACTCTTTGACATGGAAATGGTGGATTTCACAAATTTCCATGTTACAAAATCCTTTTATGA
This sequence comes from Saccharum spontaneum, assembly GCA_022457205.1. Taxonomy (NCBI): domain Eukaryota; kingdom Viridiplantae; phylum Streptophyta; class Magnoliopsida; order Poales; family Poaceae; genus Saccharum; species Saccharum spontaneum. The sequence continues at coordinate 39,490,353 of CM039598.1, read as the reverse complement.
GATTAGATTGATCTCTTCCAATTTTTCCATCATGCCACCCCATTGCCCATTCCACCCTTTCTCTCTATCTCCACAAAATTCCTTCTAGAGTGGCCAGCTTCCTCCACAGCTTCCTTGCGAGAACTGCAAGCCACCTTTGCTATTACTTTGGTTTCATACACTACTACACAAATCTAGGAGGCTGCCTCCGTGAAAAGGTCACAGTAAATCACAAACTACCAAGGTGGTTGATATGCCCGCCTAGGTTAATCAATAAGAAAACAAAAAAAAATCTAGCGACTGTCAATGAGGCCCGTTGAGCCCATCAATGAGCCCGCCGAACCCATTCGCGCGTGCGCTGCCACTGTCCCTTGGATTTGCGTGTGTGCCACCACCGCTCACCGGATCCAGATGTCCCTGAGCTGGATCCACCGCACCAGTGCCTAATCTACCATGGTTGAGCACTGTCGCTCCCGTGCCAGATCCGCCGCTTCTGTGGCGCTCCCGTGCCGGATCCGCCGCTTCCATGCCGCAGCCGCCGTAGGAGGCCCTGCAGTCTCACCCGCTCCGCAGCTCGCCGGGGAGCCCGCACCGCTCTGCCAGGGATCCCGCTCGCCGAGCCACCACTAGGGCTCTAGCGCTTGTCAGTCCTCCAAATCTGCGCTTGCCGGGGCTCGGGAGAGGGAGGGAGAGGGCGCCACCGCCACCGCTGTGGGCTCGGGAGAGGGAGGGAGGGGCGCCGCCGCTTGGGAGAGGGAGGCATAGGAGAGGGAGGGAGAGGTGCCGCCGCTTAGGCTTGGGCTCGGGAGGGGGAGGTGCGGGAGAAGGAGGGAGAGGCATTGCCGCTCGGGCTATGGAGAGGAAGGGGAGGTGCTATGTGAGATTCAGAGGGAGAGATGAGTGAAATGGCCTCGCCTGGTTCTCATGGGCATCGGTCTTTTTTTTCTGAGGTGGGCTTTTTAGGAGGCCTACCTCGGAAAATGGCCATTTTCGGAGACAGACCTCCGTAAATCATTTAGGAGGCAGTTCCGTAAATTGATTTTACGAGGCGGGCAATCGTGACCGCCTCCGTAAATGAAAACGTCATCTCCGAAAATCCCTAGGCATTTTACGAGACGGTTGAATTTTGTAACCGCCTCGGTTAATAAAAGTGCACTCTCTCGCAAAATCATTTGTGTAATAGTGATACATGCATCTTTGTGATATTGTATCCGGCAGGGCCAGGGTCATCGAGTTACTATTTTGATTAAGAGACAAAGAAGGAAAGAACTTAAACTCCGGTGTACCTAACCATACAGGCAACTAACGATCTCTAGCCTTGGCGATTTGACGAGTTCCTTTGGAGCGCGTGCTCCATTATTCCGCTGGCAGATACGGAGCTATTGTGCTCACAAACGCATACAAGGTTTACGGTCGAATCTACCGTACCATCTGGAAAACTAGCTATGTGCTATTATTCCAGCTTATTAACTAATAGGAAGTTGCTAGTTGCGTGTGACAAGTAGTCTCCCCTGATCAACATCACAATAAGTGGGGCTTTATTTCGCTATTAGTCGGCAAAAGGATGGATGCGAACCTACACACGGCCGGTGCAATGAAGATGGCCTCGTGGCCATACGCTGATCCACTAACTCTGATCCTTTGTCCCATAGTTTATCACAACGTGAGATCAGCAAAAAAGTGATGGTAATTGGTAAACGGCAACCTCGCTAAAGTGATGTCCATATATCACACCAAATTCTTATTCCGCGTGCATGCGTCGCTAGCCCAAGAGACGCACGCGTGAGGACAGCAGCAAAATCCAAATGGGGAGGGAGGGCGGTGGGTGGGACGGCCGGCGGTGAGGTTACCACGGGTCGGGACGATGGAGGAGGACGCTACGTCAGCAGTGGTTAGGGTTTTTAGGGGCGCCCTCCATGGCCGGTAGACTTAGAAAGGGAAGGGCCCGACGGCGGCAGCTAGCCCAGCGGTGGTGGCGGGGTGAGGAGCACCGAGCGAGGCGGCAGCGGCGCCACTGAGTGGGTCGTGGGAGACAACCGGATGGCCGGTGCCGACCACGAGGGTGAGGAGTCTTAGGCGAACTCTCCGATGGTGAATAGAGAAGGGCGGGATGGTCCGATGGGGGAGGGCGGTAGTCAGGGAGGTCATCAGCGATCCGGGTGGTGGCCGAGGTGGGCAGGGGGCAGGGCTGGGTCTGGTGAGGAAGAAGAAGAATGTGTCGGTATCCATAGTGGCCCATGCATAGGGTAAGAGGCATGTCCATCACATGTCAAAGTAGGATGCGTCACTAATAATAGTGACTCATGTATACAAATGTCACGAAATTTCACTATGTGACTTTTCAGCTTCAAAAGTGACGAGCGGGAAGTATAGTTGATCCTTGAAGGGCCTATAGCCCTGTGAATTTTTACCCTATGATGAGTTGACGGGCTACCATAGGCTATCCTTTTTATTTTGTAGTTTCTCCACTAATCGTCTAATCTTAGCCCATCAGTACACATCTAATAATAGTAATAAAGCGATGGTAAGTTATATTGTTTGATATATGCCCATCGCTTCCTGTACAACTATGTTTGATGTTTTTTGAGAAAAGGGAATGTATTTAAATATCCCAGCTTCTGCATCGAGCAATGTATGTAGCTGTTTCTTATTACAGACACCAACACTACAACCCAACGCGAGAGCAGCTGCCTCAGACGCACACCAAAACGGCCTTGACCTGCCAAGATCCACGCGCGCACACCGCAACATTCATCCTGAATCTCCTCGCCACAACAGTGACGACCATTAGCCTCCAGCTTCCTCGCCACAATGGTGACGACCATTACAGATTGACAGGCACGGGATTCCAAAGCGACGCCTCTAAGGAGGAATGTGACGCCACTGGCGCCACCGTCGCCTAACTAAAAGGTCAAGGCATTGCACCCAGGAACGACACGCTACACAAAGGGGAGAGAGCCGATCGATAGATGCTTCTAAGGAAGAATGCGGCACCCGAAGGCGTCACCATCATCGGTCCTAGGGACACAGCTTTCGCCATGGTGCCTCACCCCTGTGCGCGGCATTGGCCAATGCCCATACTCACTGCGCCGGCCACCACCCATCAGTGAAGCCAACTACTGGCCCCGCTGCCGCCAACCATACCTTTGGCAACACTGCCGGCCAGTAGGACCATAGATCCGGCCCCACGCAACACCACTGCACATCGAGGTCACTACAGAATACCGCTGCTAGCTCTGGCGTCCATCGTCGTCGCTGTTGGCCTCCGTCGGTTGCCTCGGGCACTCCCCAGTTGGATCCGCCCAGCCCAACCGCGGTAGGCCAAATTCGGTGGGAGGGGAGTCGCCACCACCGCCTAGAAGTCCAGCCAGCACACCCTCGCTAGATCCCCACACGCCTCAACCCCATACCACCGATGTGTGTCATCGAGACCAGATCTAGCCGCTAGAGGCGAATTCGCCGTCCATGAGCCCAAATCTGAAGACCAAAGACCTCGACGGCGAGTAGCCACCTCCACCTCCAACGATCCCTCCACGCCTCGCTGGATCCACACAATGCACCAGATCCAGCCCCAGGAAGCCCAGCGACTGCCGGGCCTTGCTATCGTCGCCGCTCAATCTGCGTCGCTGTGCTGCTCTCCTCCAGACGTGCCAAGCCGCGGTGCTGCCCCGGTCGCAGCCTCGCAGGGCAGCGCACCAAGCTCCGCCGCCACAAGCGCTCGCCCAGGCCTTGGCCAGCACCGCCGCAGCCGCAAGGGGCGACCCAGCCGAGCCCCATGCCACCTTAGCTCGGCCACGCCCCGCTGGACCGCGGTCACCCGCACCACCACTCCGCCGTTGCGCGAGAAAGGCCCCGCCGCCGCCATCCTGGCGAGCCACGCTGGCCTTGCCGACAGCCTGCTCTGGCGGCGGCGCAGTGGGAGAGGGAAAGGAGGGTGGGGGCGGCGGTGGCTCGGTGGCCACCCGGGTCACCCGCGTGGGGGGTAACGCCTCCAGAGGCCTTGAAGATGGTAACTTGCCATCTTTCTTGTAGTTCCTTTCCCTACATGCTAATATATATATCTAATAATAGTCAATGTCTTCCCGTTGAACGTCATGTGTTCCTAAAAACAAATTCCTACCATTTTCAGCACTTCAGCACTGCAAAAATATCACTTCGGTTCAAAATAACTAATCTGTGTGCTGTGATATTGAATAGTCTCATCATCGAAGCCATGTAAAATATGCTAGAATCGCCTCGCGGTTGTTGTTGGTGATACATCTCTATCTATCTATCTACACCTAAAAAATACGGTAAACAGTTATCGTCGTCTCAACTAACACTCGCCCTGCTCCCATCCGCTGGCCCGGTCATCCGTAGTCCGCGTCGGATGTGAAAGCATCTAGGCCCCTTTGATGCGGGTTTCGATGATTGATGATAATGTTAATTATCATGACTAACGTGTGTTTTGTAGAAATAGTAGAGTGTTAGGTCATGGTAATGGAATCTCGGGCTATATGGTTTTCAAGCCCCTGTCGATGGAAATTGTTTCGGTTTTCAAAGGTTGGACAACAAGGTTAAGGACGGTTAGTTCCGATTGTCGATCGTGTTGAGTGACATCGGATTAGTCGTTAGGACTTTGTTTTTCTTCTGGCCATACTATTAAGGGGGGTACGAATGGGTGGCTTGACCTAGGTGAGTCTAATGGTTTAGGTGTGGTGCACACTTGTCAAACTTAGCACTAGGTAGCTGCAAAATGTCCCTGAGATTGATTGGAGTCGAAGCCGTTCACAAAGGATTCGAATCGAAAGTGGAACGGGCTTCAAAAAACTGTGCCGGACGCTGGCTTGTGGGGCACCGGACGCTGGCATCAGTGTCCAGCGCATGCAGCGTGCGTAGACACTAGAGAATCGAGTGCCGGACGCTCGGCCTGGCGCATCCGGCGTGCACCGGATGCTTTATAGAGTTGGTGTTGGCTGGCCTGGCCGCCGGACGCGTCCGGCGCTGGGGTGGTAGCGCGTCCGGCACCCCCGAAACAGCTGAGGTGGGGGTAACGGTTGGATTTTTTGGCTTAGGCCTATAAATACAACCCCACCTACTCCACTCTAGCTCTCTTGCCCATTTGTTCAACTGAAGAAACACTTTGAGTGCAAGGGAGAGCAAGAGCCTATTGAAGTGATTTGAGATTTGAGAATCAAGAGTTAAGAGCTTCATTAGTGCATAGAGAGTAACAAGTGTGCACCCACCCTTCTCATTAGGCTTGTTGTGGTCAAGTGAGAGTTTGTGCTTGTTACTCTTGGTGATCGCCATCACCTAGACGGCTTGGTGGTGATTGGGAGCTTGGTGATCATCTGGCGGAGGCTTGTGGATGACCCAACTCAAGTTGTGAGCGGTTCTTGGCGATTCACCGTGTCGGAGTGACGAAGAATTAGCCGTTAGAGAGCACTTGATCCTTGCGCGGATCAAGGGAGAGCTATACCCTTGCGCGGGTGCTCCAACGAGGACTAGTGGGGAGTGGCGACTCTCCAATACCTCGGGAAAATATCGTCGTGTTCCTTTCCCTTTACATTCCGCATTTACTTTCTAGCATTTAGTTTCTCGTAATTACTTTCCTAGAATTGCCATGCTATAATAGGATTGGAACCTAGGGTGCAAAACTCCTTTGTCGGTAGAATCTTTAGGAACACACTTAGGCACCGAGGGGTGAACTATGGGCTAGTAGGGTGTATTTCCGCAAGAATTTTTAGAATTAGCCCATTTCACCCCCCCTCTTGGGCATCTTGATCCTTTCAAGTGGTATCGGAGCCGAGTTGCTCTAAGTTAGGCTTAACCGCCTAGAGTAAAGATGTCCTATGGGGATGGCCCTCCTCCCATGTTCGAGGGAGATGATTTTCCTTATTGGAAAATTCACATGGAAGCCCACCTAGAAGCTCTAGATGTCGGTGTGCTTAGAGCCGCATCTGATGGTCACCCAAAACCTAAGGATTTAGCCAACCTTGTCGGTGATGAGGTTCACTATGAGAAGTAGAACGCAAAGGCTAAAATGCTATATTCCGTGGCCTTAGTAAGGACGTGTTTAACCGCGTTCGGAACCACAAGGACACCCATGCACTATGGTCTGACCTTTGTGTGCTCCATGAGGGAACCAAGAGTGAGCGTGAGGAACGCTATCATCTTGTTATGCGTAAGCTAAATTCTTTTGAGATGAAAGCTAATGAAAGTGCTAATGAAATGTATTCCCGTTTGAATACCATTGTAGAGGAACTCAATGGGCTCAGACTCACACAAATGTCGCCATCCGATGTTGCAAGAAAGATCTTGTGTGTCCTCCCTATTGACAAGTATGGGCACATTGTCACCGTGCTTCATCTAGGAGATCTTTCCACCGCTACGCCAACTCAAATCTTGGGGAAGATCAATGCTCATGAGATGTACATGCATCTCACTCCCGAGGATGGCTCTTCATCCAAGAAGAAAGACTTGACACTCAATGCAAGTCAATCAAGAAAAGGAAAGGCCAAGGCTTCTCATGATGACTCAAGTGATGGTGAAATTGATGATTTGAGTCTTGCTCTCATGGTGAAGAAGACCACCAAGATGATGAAGAAGCTTAACAAGAATGGCATCAAGTTTGATGACAAAAAGAAGAAATTCTTCACTAGTAGCAAGAGAAAGCCAATCTCTGAGATGGAGTGGTTCAATTGTCACAAGCTTGGCCACCTAGCTCATCAATGCCCGGAGCCTCCAAAAGATGACAAGTACAAGAAGAAGGGCAAGAATAAGAAAGATGATTCTAGTGATGATGATGAGCAAGATAAGAAGAAGAAAGACAAGTCACATAAGAAGAAGGAAGACAAGGAGTATCACAAGAAGAAGAATGGCAAGGCTTACATTATTGGTGATTGGCTCACCGATATTGAGTCTTTTTGTGGATCATCCGATAAGGAGAGTGATTGTGAAGAAGTTGCCGCCATCAGCATTGGTTCTCCACCGCCACCACAACCACTACCATTGCCATCATCATCTACTCATTATTGCCTCATGGGTAAAGGCGATAAGAAGGTACATTCTAAGCTCAATGGTAGTGATGATGAAAGTGGTTGTGATAGTGATGATGAGTTTGAATCACCCTCTTATGATGAACTTGTAAAATTGCTTAACAAATACTCAAAGATCATCATCAAAACTAGAGCTAAATGTGATGAGCTTGATAGTGAGAATACTTCTCTTCTAGAAAAGTGTGAAGCTTTGCAAAAGGCTGGTGGTGAGCTTAGAGATCAAAATGAAATTGTGTCTTCCAAACTCAAGGAGTTCAAAGAACAACATGATAACCTTGAGAGGAAACACAATGAGCTCAACACTAGCTATAGATCTCTCAAAGAGGAGTATACTACTATCAAGGTCAAGCATGATAACCTTAACATGACTTGTGAACTTCTCTCTGAAACACATGATGCTACTAACCATGTTGTTAAGGTTGATATAGTTACATCATGTGATGACTTGATTGATGAGAGCATTGAACAAGGTTCTAGTAGCAAAGGCAAGAAAGTGGTGGTGGCCGATCACTATGATGACTATGCCAAGATCAAGAGTGAGAATGAATAACTCAAGAAAGATCTTGAACAAGCTAAAGCCACCAACACCGTCACCATTGAGAACCTTGATCATGAAGAAGAATTGGCTCTTGAGAATGAAAAGTTCAAAGAAGAGAACAAAAGACTCAAGTTTGAGATGTCATTGTTTGAAGCAATCAACAAATGAGTCACTCCTAGAAGAGAACAAGAAGCTCAAGCAAGAGAAAGAGCACCTCAAGATTGGGTTGAGCAAGTTTGCTAAAGGCAAGTCACTCCAAAGTGAGCTCTTGATGAACATCGTGATGAAGACCGATAGAAGTGGCATTGGGTTCAAGGCACATCAAGAGAAGCAACATCAAGCAAAGCAAACAAGTCAACAAAAGCAAAAGCCAAAGCCAAAGAGATGTTTTGAGTGTGGACAAGGTCACTTTGCTCATGAGTGTGAAACTCCACCACCTCAACCCTTGCCCAAGCTTGCTAGACCCTTTGCCTTCAATGCTCACTATGTGGTTAGAAAGGATTCTAGTGGAAAGGCTAAAGTCACATTCTTAGGACCCCCCAATAAGAATAGGCCTAAGAAAATTTGGATTGCAAAGTCTCTAGTTGAGAAAGTCAAGGTCCCTCAACAAGTTTGGGTGCCTAAACAACAAGATTTATCTCATGTGTGTAGGTGAACTACAAGACTGGTGGAAGTCATTGGGTTATTGATAGTGGTTGCACTCAACATATGACTGGTGATCCTCGTATGTTTGCCTCACTTGATGAAGGGGAGCAAGATCAAGATAAGATTACATTTGGTGATAATTCAAAGGGAAAAGTCAAGGGTTTGGGCAAAGTTGCAATATCAAATGATCACTCATTGTCAAATGTGCTTTATTTTGCCCCATTGAGCTTCAACTTCCTATCCATTGGTCAATTGTGTGATATGGGTTTTCAATGTTTGTTTGATGAGAAGGAAGTGGTAGTAACAAAGAAAGAAGATTCAAAGATGATATTCAGGGGTTTTAGATACAACAATCCCTATTTAGTGGATTTCTCCTCCGAAGATGCAAGTTTGAATGTATGTTTGCTCACCAAGACTTCACTTGGGTGGTTATGGCATAGGAGGCTAGCACATGTTGGGATGAGTACACTTAAGAAGCTCTTGAAGGAGTTAGTGAGAGGCTTGAAGGATGTTAAATTTGAGAAGGACAAACCTTGTAGTGCATGTCAAGCTGGCAATCAAGTTGCAAACACTCATCCAACCAAAGCTTTCTTGTCAACATCAAGAGTGCTAGAGCTATTGCACATGGACTTATTTGGACCAACCACATACAAGAGCCTTGGGGGAAATCTCTATTGTCTAGTGATTGTTGATGACTACTCAAGATACACTTAGACATTCTTTCTTCATGACAAGACCGAAGTTGCCGCTTGCTTCAAGAAGTTTGCTAAGAGAGCCCAAAATGAATTTGATGTGAAGATCAAGAAGATTAGAAGTGGCAATGGCAAAGAGTTTGACAACACAAACATTGAAGCTTATTGTGATGAAGATGGGATCAAACATGAAGTCTCATCCACCTACACACCTCAACAAAATGGCATAGTAGAGAGAAAGAACCGGACTCTTATCACTCTAGCAACAACAATGCTTGATGAGTACAACACACCAAAAGACTTGTGGGCCAAAGCTATCAACATCGCATGCTATGCATCCAACCGGTTATATCTCCACAAGTTCCTTGGCAAGACCCCCTATGAGTTGCTAAATGGGAAGAAACCAGACATCTCTTACTTTCGGGTGTTTGGTTGCAAATGCTACATCTACAAGAAAAGGCAACACCTAGGGAAGTTCCAAAGACGTTATGATATTGGTTTTCTTGTTGGTTAGTCATCAAAATCCAAAGCATATCGAGTATTCAACAATGCCACCGGCTTAGTTGAAGAAACATATGATGTGAAATTTGATGAATCTAACGGCTCCCAAGGAGCAATTGAGAATCTTGATGATGTAGGTGATGAACCATTGAGGGAGGCCATGAAGAACATGCCGGTGGGAGACATCAAGCCTAAAGAAGATGATGATGAAGTGCAAGTCATCGACAAGCCTTCTTCCTCATCAAGTGTTCCTCAAGGTGATGAAGAGAAAGATGGGAGAGTTGAACATGAAGACACTCATGTATCCCATGAGAAAAGAGAGGCACAAGCACAAGATGTTGATGCTCCCCGACCATCCCCTAAAGTGGTTGAAAGAAGAAATCCTAGACTTCAAGATCATCCACAAGATCAAATCATAGGTAGTCCTTCAAGGGGTGTAATGACTCAATCTCAAAGACTTGCTAGTTTTGCCGAACATCACTCTTTTATTTCTTGTGTTGAGCCTAAAAGTGTAGATGAAGCTCTTGAGGATCCGGATTGGGTGAATGCCATGCATGAAGAATTGAACAACTTCACCCGCAATCAAGTTTGGACTCTTGAAGAGCGCCCAAAGAATGCAAGAATCATAGGTACCAAGTGGGTGTTCCGCAACAAGCAAGATGACCAAGGCAATGTTGTAAAAAACAAGGAAAGGCTCATGGCAAAGGGGTTCTCTCAAGTTGAAGGCTTGGATTTTGGAGAGACCTTTGCACCGGTTGCAAGACTAGAAGCCATCCGTATCCTCCTTGCATATGCTTCAGACCATGAAATGAAACTATTTCAAATGGATGTGAAGAGTGCATTTTTAAATGTTTTCATTAATGAGCTTGTCTATGTTGATCAACCTCCCGGGTTTGAGGACCCTAGATATCCTAATCATGTTTATAGGTTGTTGAAGGCACTTATGGGCTTAAGCAAGCCTCAAGAGCTTGGTATGAGCGCCTTTGGGACTTCCTCATTGAGAAGGGCTTCACCATTAGGAAGGTTGAAACCACACTATTCACCAAGAAGCATAATGGAGAAATCTTAATTTGTCAAGTGTATGTTGATGATATCATCTTCGGCTCAACAAATAAAGAAGAATGCAAGAAATTTGGTGACATGATGTCAAAGGAGTTTGAGATGTCTATGATTGGCGAACTTAAGAGGACCTTCATCTCTCAAGAAAAGTACACCAAGGATCTTCTTAAGAGGTTTGATATGAAGGATTGTAAGCCAATCAACACACCCATGGCATCTATTGGGCATCTTGACCTCAATGTGGAAGGTAACTCGGTAGACCAAACTCTTTACCGTTCTATGATCGGTAGCTTATTGTACCTTACCGCATCTAGGCCCAATATCATGTTTAGTGTGTGCATGTGTGCTCGCTTTAGAGCCGATCCTAAGGAAGCTCACTTAAGTGCCGTCAAGAGAATCCTTAGGTACCTTAAGCTCACCCCAAGCATTGGCCTATGGTATCCTAAAGGAGCAAGATTCTAACTTGTTGGCTATTCTGATTTGGATTATACCAGTTACAAAATTGATAGAAAAAGCACATCCGGAGGATGCCATTTGCTTGGGAGGTCACTTGTCTCTTGGTCATCGAAGAAGCAAAATAGTGTAGCCTTGTCCACCGCCGAGGCAGAGTACATAGCCGCGGGGGCTTGTTGTGCTCAAATCTTGTACATGAAGCAAACCCTCCTTGACTATGGTGTAAATCTTGGTCAAGTGACTCTCTTGTGTGATAGTGTCACACCCCAAACATTTTAGTTTTGGGATGTGACTAGAAAACACTAAAAACATAACAGAAGATTTTTACTATTTTCTAAAATATCCAACTTTACTTAAGTTGTCCACAATTTAGATGTTGGAAAATGTGAGTTTCTAATTTTTTTTGGAATTTAAATAAATGGTTTGTTGCATTTCATGCCTTTGCATAGTGTCTTTGTATGAAAAATGAGTTTAAATGTTTTTAAATGCGCTTAGGGTTTGATTCAAATCAAATCTGTCAAGATCTTTGATCAAGTTTCCATAACCTCAGAACCATGATCAAATCCTTAGAAACGATTCATCTTGATCCTTGTTCCAAAAACCTTGGCGGGTCTTCAAGTTTCATCTTGCCAAAACCCTAACTAGCCCGGTCTCTCTTTCTCTCTTTTCTCCTCATTTTAGAGCTTCTAATTATTTCCGACCGAGTTTCCTCCAAAGCACTAAATCTATGCTTGATGGCCAATCATTGTATGTCATCACTCTCACACAATTCTACCATCGCGTTCGAGTAAAATCACTCAGATGTCACATACCCAAGTTAATCTCATTTCTTCCTCTTATCAACCCAATGGCAGCCCTAACATTGTTCTCTCTTTCTAATGCGCTTATTATTTTCTCTCCTTTACTCACCTTGGGAAACGTCATCATGGACTCTTTTCTCTCTACCTTTTATCCTCTTGATCAAAGCCCACAATCCAAGAAAGACCAGCAACCAGCCCCGTAATACTATCATCGCTTCAGGCCAAACCCGGTCCAAACTTTGCCTTAGCTCTCGCCATGGGTCAAAGCCCAACCATCCTCCTCTCCTTTGGGGTCCAGCATCAAGCCCAACCAGCCCTCTATCCCTTCCTCTCCCCTCTCCCACGTCACCTCCCTAGAAGCCCTCTCCAATCTTGCAAAAATATCAACCAAGGCAAAGAATATCAAGCCATGACCCTTTGCCTTTCTACCCCTTCACCTCCCATCACTTCCCCTTCATATTTACCTCCCCCATCTCCCCCTCATGCCTCCCCCTTCATTTCTCACGTGAATAACAGGGGAGGGACGCCCCTACAGCTCCTCCTCCTTCCCCATGGCTGCCCCGATCAACCGCAACGCGAGAAGGATGCCCCGTTCTACTATATCATCGTCACCGACCGTCGTCGATGCATCTCCTCACTCCACCACACCCTTCCCCTTGGTGAGAACACTCCATCATATCTCCCATCATGTTTTCATGGTCACCTCTGCATATCAAGTACCTTAGATGATGTATGGTTGATCCCTGGCGAACTTTACCCGATGTATGTGTTGCTGTCCTCGCGGTCAGTTTTGCTGCTGCTGACGGAATTGGTGTTCCTCGCTGTTTCATGACTCCAATCATCAAACCCTTTGGTAAAATTGTAGCTAATATCCTTGAACATGCCTCTGTAAGATGGTTTTACCATAGGAGTTCAGGAACTAGAGATATCATCATCACCGCGTCCGCTGTTCCTGCTGTTTGGTCAGATTGCAGCTCTGAGTGGTTTTGGCGTTCCCCGCTAATCCACTATCCAAATCATCGAGCCCTTGAACCTACATGTTCATGAAATCCCTGCACATGTTCCCACAAGTTGGTTCGGCTATGGAATCCCCGATGGCCGAGATATGGAGATCGAAGTGCCTACTACGCCTGCTGTCCAAACAGCAGTCACCCTGTTTTTGGCAATGACGTTCCCGTTGATCCAGTGAACCCCAGGATGCATTCTTTGGATATACCATCATCTATATAGTTGCATATGCCTCTGCAAAGTTTCATGGCGATATGACCAAATATGAAAGATATATGTTCCTATCTTGTGCTCGCTGTCCCTGCTGCCCCGCAGCCGTGCTGATGCCGGTTGGCATGCGTGTTCCCGATGTTTTGCCGCTCCGGTGGTCAAGCCCTTCGACCACAATGTGCATCATATACTTGCACACATATCCGCAAGTTTTCTTGGTCATATGAACCACAACACTGAGGATATAAGCATCACCATGTCGCTGCTCCTGCCATGTCAACAGCTACTTAGTGCCACCTTGCAATCTTGTTCCCCGCCTAACCGACGGTCAAAACATCATGTCCTTTTGTCACAATATGTTCCATGCAGTGCCTTGCAACCCCATCCAACGAATCACCATTTGTCTTTGTTATAACCATGCAATTAGTCATCATAACCACCGCTGTCCGCCGACGTGTATGTTTTGGATAGCTCTGCAATTCGCCACGTTCCCCGCTAAACCACCACATGATTCGCTGAGCCCTCTACCATGACCGTGTGTTTCCTAGTTGCACATGATCCTACCAAGTTCTATGCCAATAAGTTCGATGCATCTCTACCTTCTCATGGCCGCAGCCGCTGCTACCCGCCGCTGTCCGCCGCCGGGTACGCTCAACCGATGCACAAATCGCCATAATCGTGTTTTCCTTTGATCTAGCATCCACCTTAGTGCACTGGTTTATCATGATATGTTCCCAAGTAACCTATACACATGTCCAACCCTTTTTGTTCCGAATATGTATCTTCAAGTCCAAACTCCACCTTCTCATATGAATTCAATCCTTCCCATCTATACCTTTCAACTATCATATCTTTTAATCGTGGCTCCTGTTTTGGTTAGTTTTTGCACTCTCGCGGTCTTAGAACAAGCCCTACTTTTTTTAATAAACTTTATATCTTGTTTTATATATAATGATTGATGTAATGCTTCTAGGTTTGTCTATGATGCTTGTGATGGTTGTTGCTATCGTTAGATGAAGCTATACAAGGATGATCCAGAAGGAGAGTTGGACAAGTTTGAGCACTATTTGAGGCAAGTGTAACATGAGTTCTCTTGTCACCTAATAACCTTATATTCACTTTCATATGCATGTGTCTAATATGATGCTAAGGATCTTACCTAGTACTTTTGTACCCTCTTCCTTGTTGCCTTGGGTTCATGCATATGGGTAGTTTTGCTTAGCTTGCAGTCACCAAATATTATAATGTTAATCCTGATTAATGACTTATGAAATCATTGGATAAAATGGTGATTTTCGGCAACATGGACAGAAAGGGAGTTAGAGCATTGGGCCTTATTGGGTGCTCTAGTCTGCCCTCTGTAAGGACTGAATCTTAAAGCGGCAACCCAGGACTTTCGTACAGCGTTGAGAATCAAAATGGGCACAATCTTAGTCGTATAGCTAGTTTTCTCTAGCTTGTTAGTAGTTACCGAAAGTTTTCGGCGCAAGAGGGGGGACTAGGTTGCAGAATGGCTTCTTGCCTGTCAAGGTGAGTACTGGGCTGCGGTCATGGTGTGCCACTCTTGAAGGGGGGCTCCATTCGCCTAGACGCTGAAACCTCGCGGCTACTAACTTGTTAGGGTAATTAGTGAAAGGCTTCGTAGTGAACCCTGCCGACTTACCTTGGAAGTGAGTCAAGAGGTTGGCCACCTCGGGCACAGGGGTATTCACGACTTAATGTGAAAGTGTACACACTCTGCAGAGTTTGATCAAACTGATATATCAGCCGTGCTCATGGTCACGAGCGGCCTGGATAATTTTCGAGATAGATGGTTCTATGGATGGTTTGGGATATGATTAATGTTGATGGTGATAACTAATTATATTCACATGGGAGCCCTAAGCATAACTTAGAAACATAGGCATAATAAATAAAATATGACCAACAAAAAATGCTTACCGCAGTACAACCGAGTCAAGCCTTCTTGAGCCTTGCATAACCTCATGGTATACTTGCTGAGCATGGTGAGCTGACGCTTGTTGTTGTCACCAATAAAAATCCCGGATGGGTACCAGATGGTGATTCCAGTGAAGAGTTTCCTGAAGGTTTCCATGAGTACTAGGCGAGTGTTTTCCCCCAGTCAACCGTCCCTGTGGAGTATGGAGTCCCGAAGAGAAGATATAGAATAGTTTCCGCTACGCTTTGTAATAGTTGTAAGTTTTGATGTAACTATGTTCGATATATAATAAAACATTGTTCTTGATATTCTCCATATTTGTTGCTATATGCGTCGTGTGGACATCCTGGGCACACATATAGTTAGCGCTGATATTCTTCGGAAAACCGGGTGCGACAGATAGTGAGAGTGCGGTTAAAATTGCTAATAACCCGGTTCAACACTCTCGCACAAAGCACATAGATATCCGCCACCACTTTCTTAGGGATCATGTCTCTTAAAAGGATATATCCCTAGAAGGTGTGAGGACCGAGGATCAACTTGCGGATATCTTCACTAAGCCTTTGGATGAATCAACTTTTTATAGGTTAAGGAATGAGCTCAATGTCCTTGACCTAAGCAACTTCACTAAGAGGAGATGAAGTGTGTTGTCTTTGCATTGCATTGTAATAAAGTTCACGTTTAAGTTCTTGTAATGCACATAGGGCTTGTCTAACATGGTTAAGATAACCATTGTCGGAGGTGTGAAGAAGCTTACCCTTGGTTCAAACTTGATAAGCCATTTAGATTCAAATTCTTGTATTGCATTGCATATGCATGTGTGTTGCTCATCGTTTCTTTTATTTTATCTCTTGAGCAACCATTGTGTTCATCCATGAATTGAGAGAGCATTTGACGCTTCTAATGGTTCGGAAACTCAATTTCATGGCCACACATTGTTCCTCACTCGTTTTATCGCCTATTTTCATAAAAATAAACTAAGCCTATGGCAAAATATTTGAAAAATTGAGGGTCTTCGAGTGGGGTTCTCATACTAGTTCCAATTGGTGTTTAGTTGAGTCTTATTTGAGTTGGAACTTGGTTGGGAGAAAGCGTCGCGCAGAAACAAAGTCAAATCAGCTCAAAATGGAGCGCTGGACGTTGGAACATGGAGCGCCGGGCACTGGAGAGTGCGTCCAGTGAGTGCTGCAATCGGGCAGAGCAGCAAAGTCGATGAATCAATGCGCCAGACGCTGGACCCCGGATCAGCCGCGTTCGAGGCAAAAGCGCCGGACCATCCGGCGGTCGGTTTTGCTTCAGCAAAATCTAGACAACGCGCCAGACGTTGAGGACAGCGCATCCGATGCTCGGGTCACGCACGTCTGGCAGTGCCCCCGGGCTGCAGCCTTCTCTAGATTGCGTCCGGAGCTCAAGGCTGCGTCCAGCGGCACCCAACTAGCGCGTCCGGCGATCAGTTTTCGCGCATGGATACCCTATCTCTATGACATGTGGGGCCCCCTCTTCCTCCAAAATCAATCGCGCCCGGCTGGTTTCTTTTTCCCCTTCTCCATCCCGTACACCGCCAGTGCCCTAGCCCCACGTCGCGCCGCCGTGCCCTAGCTCCACTGCATGCCGTCGCCTGTTCTTCTCCTAGCACCATGCCACCCCTGCATCTGCGCCACAAGTCAGTGCTCACCCGCACGCTACCCTAAGCCTAGCAGGGTCGCCGCCTGTTCTACTGTGCCCGCGCCGCTACACCTCCACCGTGCCGCACCCATGCCGTCGCATTGCCTCGCCGTGATGAGGACATCGCCACGCTAGACACACCGACGCTATGGTCTTCTCCAAGTTGCAATTCGTCCCCAACTCAGCTGCCACGTCACCCTCGGATTCAGCAGACACGTCGTCACTGTTTTGGTCATAACTCTCGCATACGACATCGAAACGGGGCGTTCTTGGATGCGTTGGAAAGGGGACGACGACGCCGTCGTTTTGGACCTGGTCCCAGCTCCAGAAGGTCCGTGAATCATTCTGTGTGACCACGACAAGGTGTTGCGTCACCTATTTGGGCCAACTTGGCCATGTATTGTGTCGGGCCTTAAGCCCAAGTTGTGGGCGCCCAACCCCTGGCCGTCCTCAACCCTAGGTCGAGTCTTAGACTATAAACACAGCCGCCGCCGCTGTTAGACAATTGGGTTTTGTTTAGAGTTTAGTTTTCCATCGAGAAACTGAATCGTTCATTGTAACTGTGGTGACAAATCCTTTTACAGTGATCCAGGGCCCCTGTTCTTGATCTCCTCCACTGTGTCGATTAGTCCGTTGGAACCGAGTTCTTGAACCCTCAATTGATATTCGCATCATTCATATTTGCAATTTCAGATTGCGTGTTTTTACCTTCTTGCTTGTGTTCTTCGATTCGCTTGCAGGAAAAGCCTTCTTGGCGAGGTCAATCAAGTTGTGCTTGGTTGATAACCAACGGAGCAGTGGTGTAACGGTTGCGGGGTTCGAATCGTGTCTGATTTGAAGCCGGATCGCCAACGTCGAGATCTCCACAAGTCGAACTTACCGGTTACCTCTCGGAAGATCGGGCCTGTATCTCATCAATTGGTATCAGAGATTTTTGGTTTACCGCGAGGTATATTCTCGTTTGCCTTAGATTCATATTTGTTCATTACCTAGAGTCCACAAAAAGCCCAAAAAAAATATTTCAATTTCCGCTGTCCTATCACCTTTTGTGCCTTTGCAATTTCGTTTCAGATTCGCGTTGTTGAGTTTGTGTCCGCGCAATGTGAACAATCTGGTCACCCGCATTGAACAACTCGAGCAACGTCCTCCACCTCATCGTGCTGTTGGTGACGATGCGGATGAATTTGGTGATGACGATGCGGATGTGAATGCTGACGGTTATGCCCGTCGTCGCCTCAACTTCAACTGTCACGGTATGGGAGGTAATAATCATGGTAATAACGATCCTTTTGCTAAAGTTAAATTTAGCCTTCCTCCTTTTGCTGGTAATGTTGATCCAGAGGCTTATTTAGATTGGGAGCTTGCTGTTCAACAAAAATTTGATTCTCATAATGTTCCTGCTGAGCATAGAGTTAGACTTGCTACTAGTGAGTTTACTAATTTTGCTTTATTCTGGTGGAGTGATCTTTGCAATGCTAATAATGCTGCTGTTGTGCCTCAAACTTGGAATGCTTTAAAGCAACGTATGAAATCTCGTTTTGTTCCTCCTTATTACCAACGTGATTTACGTTTGAAACTGCAAACTTTAAAACAAGGTGATAAAGGAGTTGAAGCTTACTATCAAGAATTGCTTATTGGTTTAGCCCGTTGTGGTATAAATGAAGATGATAATGATGCTAGTGCTAGATTTTTTGGTGGTCTAAACCATGATATCCAGAACATACTTGATTACAAAGAATGGCGCAATTTTTCCCAATTGTATCATCTTGCTATTAAGGCAGAATGTGAAGTACAGGGCCGCAAACAACACCAGCCTTTCAGGTCTAACAATGGAAGGAATTTTCAGCAGCGCTCTGAGCCAGAGACGCCCAAGCTTTCTGTTGCACCACATGGGGTAAGTAAATTGTCTGATGTGCAGAAGAAAGGTGCCACTCCAGGTGTTTCTACTAGCTCCTCCTCGTCCAGCGCTAAAATCATTTGCCACCGATGCAAAGGCATGGGACATGTCATGAAGGATTGCCCCAGTCGTCGTGCTTTCATTGCTACCGAGGATGGATATGTAAGTACTAGTGATGTTGAAGATGATTTAGCCCTTGCTGCTAAGATTGATGCAGATTCCACCGAGGGTGATCAAGACAAGGAGGCTATCATCATTGACTCTGTGGCTGCTGCCGCGGATTACCCTAGCCTTCTTGTGCAGCGTGTGTTAAGTACACGTGTGGGACATGAAGACGAGATGAAGATCCAACGAAACAATTTGTTCCACATGTATTTCATTGTGCAGGGTTGTCGTGTTCTCACTATCATTGATAGCGGAAGTTGCAATAACTTGGTGAGTTCAGATTTGGTTGAGAAGCTTGGCTTGACCACACGACAACATTCGTATCCATATAAACTTCAATGGTTCAATAATAGTGGTAAGACTAAGGTAACTAAATCAGCACGCATTAGCTTTTTCACAGGTTCTTATCATGATACTGCTGATTTTGATGTTGTCCCTATGCAAGCTTGTTCTATTTTGTTAGGTCGTCCATGGGAATTTGATAATGATGCTATACACCATGGTAGAACTAATACATACACTATCATACATAAGGATAAGAAAATTACATTGCTGCCTTTGTCTCCTACGAAAATTATTAAACATGCTAAAGAGATTAAAAATAAACCTCCAACTGACATTGCTAAAAATAATGGGATTAAGTTAAAAGGAGGTACTTTTCTTGCTACAACTTCTGCTACTGCTGAGTTATGTGATAATCCTGATGCACCATGTTATACTATGTTTTGTCAACCTATTATGTCTGGTGCATTGCCTGCTGTCACTAACCTTTTGCAGGAGTTCGTTGATGATGGGATGAAGTCGAGGGCGACTCCAATTCTAGAAGGAGGGGATGATGAGGACATCGCCAAGATGGAGTCGAGGACGACTCCAATTCAAGAAGGGGAGGATGATGAGGACATCGCCACGCTGGACACACCGACGCTATGGTCTTCTCCAAGTTGCAATTCGTCCCCAACTCAGCTGCCACGTCACCCTCGGATTCAGTAGACACGTCGTCACTGTTTTGGTCATAACTCTCGCATACGACATCAAAACGGGGCGTTCTTGGATGCGTTGGAAAGGGGACGACGACGCCGTCGTTTTGGATCTGGTCCCAGCTCCAGAAGGTCCGTGAATCATTCTGTGTGACCACGACAAGGTGTTGCGTCACCTATTTGGGCCAACTTGGCCATGTATTGTGTCGGGCCTTAAGCCCAAGTTGTGGGCGCCCAACCCCTGGCCGTCCTCAACCCTAGGTCGAGTCTTAGACTATAAACACAGCCGCCGCCGCTGTTAGACAATTGGGTTTTGTTTAGAGTTTAGTTTTCCATCGAGAAACTGAATCGTTCATTGTAACTGTGGTGACAAATCCTTTTACAGTGATCCAGGGCCCCTGTTCTTGATCTCCTCCACTGTGTCGATTAGTCCTTTGGAACCGAGTTCTTGAACCCTCAATTGATATTCGCATCATTCATATTTGCAATTTCAGATTGCGTGTTTTTACCTTCTTGCTTGTGTTCTTCGATTCGCTTGCAGGAAAAGCCTTCTTGGCGAGGTCAATCAAGTTGTGCTTGGTTGATAACCAACGGAGCAGTGGTGTAACGGTTGCGGGGTTCGAATCGTGTCTGATTTGAAGCCGGATCGCCAACGTCGAGATCTCCACAAGTCGAACTTACCAGTTACCTCTCGGAAGATCGGGCCTGTATCTCATCACGCCGCCCCTACGCCCTCGCCGCCCTTTGCTCGCCCTGTGTCGCCAAGGCCGTCCTTGCTCATCTCGCCGTCGTTTGTGGTGGACCACTAACCAGGCTGCCCTGTTCTTCGCCGTGGTCAGCCACCGCTGGAGCTCTTACTCCTCTCCAGAGTCAACGTCACCGAGCTCGTCTCATCCTCGGCCGGCTCGCATTGTCACCGTGGTGAGCCTACACCCTAGCCCTAACCCCTGCTCACCACGTGCTCGACGTTTTGCCAAACCCTAATCAAGTCACTGCATAACCCTAATTCTTCGAAAATTTCATGTGCAGTGACCTTCCTTGGTATCAAGGGTGCCCCGATCATCAAATCTTATCTCTTCACAGGTGCTCGTTGTGTCGATAGGTATAAACCCTAACTCCTCTATTGCTTACCTAATGCTTGCTTCCAGTTTAGGGTTTCTCACATCCCTAGTCATAATGCTTAATGTTATATATCCCATCTATTCTGTCTAATGCAGCAAGCCGAGTCGACCTTGTTAGTTTGATAGTTGGGTAGTGTTAGTGACAGTTGAAACCCTAGGCCAAGCCTAAGGGTAAGGATCGAGGCCAAGCCTCACGAGGTGTCAGCTCATCCTCTTGTCATTCGATTCTCAGTGCATTGATTGTTTCAGCGGCAGTTCACCTTCTTGTCAGCCATGCCTCGAGTGAAGAATCCGACAGGGGGTACTAGTGGTGGTGATGATGGTGGCAGGTGACCACCTAGCTTTCCAGAGCTTCTCAAAGTCAAAGGCAAGGTGCAGAACAAAACAACCACCAAGAGGAAGAGACAGTTGTCACCTGGAGCTCGATGTGCACTAGCAATGGCTCAGGCAGCTGAGCGTACAGAGAGAGGTGGCCGTAGAGCTGGTGTCTCCATCAGAGAGTCAGGATCCTCAGCAGCTCAACAGTCAGTAGAGGAGGATGAAGAAATGGAAGAGCAGCTTCTTGAGCAGCAGGAGCAGCCCCTCAGACGTTCCTCCAGAGTTCAGGCATAGGCAGCTCAGTCCTCTCAGGCAGCCATAGCTTCACCTTCTTAGCCACAGAGCAGCAGCTGTGTCCCTAGGACACCCAGAGTCAGGTACTTTGACCTTACCACATGCAGCTCAAAGACCATCAAGAAGCTCAGGACAGTGCCACTTGAGGAGTGGTTTCCCCTACAGAGGCAGCATGGGGTAGAGTACTTTCGTACAACCATTCAGGAGGACTTTTTCAGGACATATCATGAGAGAGACCGCTTCACAGCTCAGAGGGTGATTTCAGTTGAGAACTTTGTCAGAGTTCTTGGAGTAGAGTTTCGATAGTACATTGACTACCTCCTAGGCTTTGCAGACTTGATTGGCAGATCAGGCAATTATGTGCCCTCCTGGATCTTAGAGTTCTATGCTACAGTCTAGATCTATCCCGACCACACTGGGATGGCCTTCAGCTTTCTTGGAGAGAGGCATGATAACAGTGGTGCACAGGCCAGAGAGATTCTGAGGATCCCACACAGCTCTAACAAGATCCACAGCATTTGCTTTCCAGACGCAGAGCCACCCAAACACGCTCATATAGGTGTCCTTCCTCTAGTTGAGGACATGCGCCCTTGCTTCCAGAGAGATTTTGGAGAGGGGTTGAGAAGATTGCCCACAGATTTGACAGCCACAACACGTGCTCTTGACTCTATAGTCAAGCACACTATCTTACCCAGAGAGGGATTCACTTGCCTGCAGCAGTGGATAGTATCACATCTAGTCAGGCAGATTGAGTTTGATATCTGGGATATAATGCTATGTGATATTGAGGATGTCATCTATGGGAGCTTCAAGACCACGAGGCATATGCACTATGCACACTGGCTCACTTACCTGATCTTCAGGCTTTGTGGTCCTTTACCTGAGTCGGTCATACATGAACATGCTATGACTACACATGAGTTCACACAGTACGATGCTTCACAACTGTTGAGGTTTGCTACTCGAGTTACTCCTATCCAACAGAGCCACAGGCCCGTAGTGCTAGAGACAACGACAGAGCAGGATGCCATCACCGCATAGCTTGCAGTAGCGGAGGAGGCTCAGCTAGGAGCTCAGGAGACAGGGGGAGCTAACTTCGTGATTTACTCTACAGACAGTGAGGATGATGACTTCATACTTTCTTATGAGCCTAGACGTCATGATCACGAGGCCAATAGCAACACAGTGGAGAAGATACTTGAGAGGATGGAGCACTCTGATCGAGCGAATGTTGCATCGTTTGTTGAGATCCGAGCACGTCAGGATGAGTTTCAGTAGCAGTAGCTACAGATGCAACAGAGGTAGCTTGAGTAGCAGCAGCAGCAGCTAGAGTTTCAACGTCAGCAGGCAGCATCTCAACAGCAGTACATGGGGTTGATTGCTCATCTTGTTCAGCACCCTGGAGCCCCACTGCCACCACACCTGCTACTTTCGGCTCCAGCAGTACAGCCCAGTGGGTTTCAGAGCTAGCTGCCATCTCAGTTTTAGGCATCAGGCACTTCTCAGGCACCAGGCTTGTTTACTTCTACTCAGCAGGTGCCTCAGTCGTTTGCGTCCCCCAGCTTCACTCCCTACCACACGGGGTTTATGCCAATTCCGACCTCTCAGCAGTTCACTCTAGGGTCAGAAGCGTTTCAGGCCAGCTACAGTGCTATCACAGGCAAGCTGACATCCACTCAGACCACAGCTGGTCCTTCTACTTCCTCTGTGCCGGCTCAGCTGCTTCAGCAGCCTCAGACTCAGTTAGCTCCACTAGCAAGGACAGACAGTACCGAGATGGTTTCGTCATCAGTTGCTTCTACAGAGCCTGTCATCCCTCCAGCTTCAGAGACAACACCCCTGATGGCTCCCACTCAGCAGATTGCTTCATTCTCAGAGCCACAGGGTCAGACAGTTGCAGCTTTCGCTTCAGAGATAGCGGCCCCACTCATAGAGGCCCCAAAGCAGACCCAGACCGCTTCTCCGCCAGCGACACAGCCAGAGGGTCAAACAGCTCCTGATGGTCAGCCTCAGACGAGTCCAGAGATGAGTCCAGATGATCCAGATTCCTACATTCTGTCTCCTTGTGCTCCAGTGACCGGCTCGTCTGCTTCTCCTCCTCCGCTCGGCCCTTAGGTTTTGGTCCTTGATGCCAAAGGAGGAGATGTGAGAGTTTGTAGACTTAGGGGGAGCATGTGAGAGGGATTCGTTTCTTTTGATTGTTGCTATATTCATGCATATCATGTTTACTTCCTTGCATTGCATTGTTTTATATGCGTGTTAAACTCTCTATGACTTTGTGGTTTTCACCTCGGTATCTTATAATTATGTCACTTGGTTATGATCTTTGCTCATATGTGTTTTGCTTCCGCACTTTACTCCGATTCCATATGAGCTATATATGTTGTACTAACTCTTCATGCAGATCATATGAGTACATTATGTTGGCTTGGTGTCACATGAGTCACTCTAACCTTTGCTCTTATTGTCAAAGGCTCATGTGAACCAAGCATGTTTGAAAACCTCAATCTTAATCTCCATACTCTAGAGGTTGTCATCAATCACCAAAAAGGGGAGATTAAAAGCATCTAGTCCCCTTTGATACGAGTTTCGATGATTGATGACAATGTTAATTATTATGACTAACGTATGTTTTGCAAAAATAGTAGAGTGTTAGGTCATGGTAATGGAATCTCGGGCTATATGGTTTTCATGCCCCCTGTCGATGAAAATCATTTCGGTTTTCAAAGGTTGGACGACAAGGTTAAGGACGGTTAGTTCCGATTGTCGATCGTGTTGAGTAACATTGGATTAGTCGTTAGGACTTTGTTTTTCTTTTGACCGTACTATTAAGGGGGTACGAATGGGTAGCTTGACCTAGGTGAGTCTAATGGTTTAGGTGTGGTGCACACTTGTCAAACTTAGCACTAGGTAGCTGCAAAATGTTCCTGAGATTGATTGGAGTCGAAGCCGTTCACAAAGGATTTGAATCGGAAGTGGAACGGGCTTCAAAAAGCTGCGCTGGACACTGGCTTGTGGGGCGCTGGACGCTGGCGTCAGGGTCCGGTGCATGCAGCGTGCGCAGACACCGGAGAACCGAGCGCCGGATGCTCGGCCTGGCGCGTCCGGCGCGCATCGGATGCTTTACAGAGTTGGTGTTGGCTAGCCTGACCGCTGGACGTGTCCGGTGGGCAGGCGCCGGATGCGTCCGGCGTTGGGGTGCTGGCTCGTCTGGTGCCCCCGAAACAGCTGAGGTGGGGGTAACGGTTGGATTTTTGGCTTAGGCCTATAAATACAACCCCACCTCCTCCACTCCAGCTCTCTTGCCTATTTGTCCAGCTGAAGAAACACTTTGAGTGCAAGGGAGAGCAAGAGCCTATTCAAGTGATTTGAGAATCAAGAGTTAAGGGCTTCATTAGTGCATAGAAAGTAACAAGTGTGCATCTACCCTTCTCATTAGCCTTGTCGTGGTCAAGTGAGAGTTTGTGCTTGTTACTCTTGGTGATCGCCATCACCTAGATGACTTGGTGGTGATTGGGAGCTTGGTGATCATCCGGCCGAGGCTTGTGGATGACGCAACTCAAGTTGTGAGCGGTTCTTGGCGATTCACCGCGTCGGAGTGACGAAGAATCAGCCGCTAGAGAGCACTTGATCCTTGCGCGGATCAAGGGGAGTTATACCCTTGCGCGGGTGCTCTAACGAGGATTAGTGGGGAGTGACGACTCTCTGATACCTCGGAAAAATATCGCCGTGTTCCTTTCCCTTTACATTCCGCATTTACTTTCTAGCATTTACTTTCTTGCAATTACTTTCCTAGAATTGCCATGCTAGAATAGGATTGAAACCTAAGGTGCAAAACTCTTTTGTCGATAGAATCTTAAGGAACACCTAGGCACCGAGGGGTGAATTATGGGCTAGCAGGGTGTATTTCCACAAGAAATTTTAGAATTAGTCCAATTCATCTTCTTTTGGGCATCTAGATCCTTTCAGGATGCAGCTGCCTGGTAGAAACGGAAGCGGAGCCTGGAAGCACGTATGACCTCAGGTGCTAGCCTCGTCGCCGTTTATAATTCCAAAAATATCTCGGACGGGCTCAGATGCCTGTGCCGTGCGAATCCAGTAGTAAATTAGAACCCGCTTCGCGTGCTACTCGGACACCGGACATGGTATTTTGCTAAATATTTTTGTTCGATTAATGATTTTTTTTTCAGCTTCTCTTATTTTTCTTCGATAATCTTCTAGTTAGAGAAAAGAATAGTTATTAATGTTGGTGACACATTAGAGCGGGACCGGCCGGGAAAGAAGACGCGCAAGAGCTGCGACGTCGTCTCAGCGGCACGGAGAGGCATCGTTTTCACGGCGCGTACTGCTTGAGTGCTAGTCCTCGTCCGCGGCATCGATGCTATACAGATACGGACAAGCGAATCAGTCCGGTGGTTGAGGTTTTCAGAGTAGACTGGAGCAAGCGTACCAATCATACTACCTCATGTATAGGAAAGAAAAACAAGAACAGGGAAGAGAAACAAGCAAGAAGAGAGCACTAGCTTTTAGTCGGCGTCCATGAATCAATGGAGCACACTAGAAAACCAGGCGCGGCATTGCCGCGCCCTCGTTGGAGGAACTAGCCTGTGAGAACAATGAAATGGTTAAGGTTCATATTCTTTAAGGCTTTAAGTGACTTGGAGATCGGGATATGATGACATGAGCTATAAAGTTTTTGACATATAGGACCAACAAAGTAAATATCGTGCATGCTGATCTAGCAATGTGATATATATTTAGCAATTGCAAGAATGACTACTAACAAGCTAAGGGAAGGCGTAAACGATCAAATTTAATTGGAGGTTGCACCGACATTGTTTGATCTGTGAACGATGTTTCAGAAATAATCTATTTGTCTGTCTTCAATATAGTCTAAAGCAAATGATGATAAAACGGGCTTCAAGTAATTATAGCTAGAACTGAATATTTTCTGTAGCTAAATTTATAGTTGAGCATATGAAGATCGTGCCTACCATTCGTATCAGAGTGTGACATTTCTTTGTCACTATCTTTAGTTATCAAACATAGAAGCAGCAAAATTTGTCTGGTAAGAAGATCAAAGATTGACCAACTAATAAAAAGTTTTATTTAATGTCTTTTTATTACTTCCGTATTGGAGTTTTGAAACTTAATGGTATTCAGGTGATTGGTATGTGAGCTTCGCTGATGGTTAAGGGCAGATTTCAAGAGTGCAG
Source organism: Saccharum spontaneum (assembly GCA_022457205.1). Classification (NCBI taxonomy): domain Eukaryota; kingdom Viridiplantae; phylum Streptophyta; class Magnoliopsida; order Poales; family Poaceae; genus Saccharum; species Saccharum spontaneum. The sequence goes on along the minus strand of CM039598.1, from coordinate 39,463,839 downwards.
CCCCTAACTTTATTTAATAATTTCAGAAAGAACAACATTTACATATATCTTTAGTGCTAGGAAAATAAAGCGTTAAGGTGTAAATGATAGCATGCCTTGAGAAGAAGAGAGTCTAATAATTTTCTACAGGATGGAGAAAATGTTGCCCCTAGATCAGCAAGGGAGCCCTACGTAGAAAATACAGTCATATCATAATTGGATGGGAAAATATCATGGAGATGTAAACAGTAAAAAGGATTATTTATGTTATGATGAAGTCAAGAATAACATGAGAAGGCAATCTAGTAAGGATAATACCTCTGAATCCACAATAAATAGACAGATCCAATATGCAGAGTGAAGGAAAAATGGTATTTCATTATTCTGCATGGATGTAAACCTTGTGGTCATATAAATAAAATCATAACTCAAGGTAACAGGAAGCTATTCTTGCATAATCTAAAATTATGCGAAGGCTGTTGGTAATGATGATCCTATGCTGGTTACTGCCAGAGATAAAAATGAGATCCTCAACTTGATGAACTGATATGCATGCTTCGGCACATTGAACTATAGAATATTACTTTTCCAATATATATAAGTTTACCTTGACAAGGAACAGAGCACGACTATACCACGACTTTATAAATAGGCAGATGCATAGCAATCAAGGAATCGTGATGGTACCATGTAGAGTAAAATGAAATTTGTGGCGGGCACTCCAAAAATAAATGCTTCAGGGTGGTAAGGTCTGAAAATAACACATTTAATGGAAATGGAAAAGGAAAAGGAAAAGGAAAATTCCATGTAGGAAACAGGGGAAAAACACAAAAGTATGAACCTGTCAGTCATCTTTTGTTTGAAGGTCATTATAATACTGAATGGGTGCTATACTGCAATTTGATTTTATGAAAGAAGGGACTAATATACAGTACATCCATGTGTAATTGTAATCTTCAGGACTAACAATAGGGCAAGCACATGCATATCTATATTATGTAAATATGCCATGTCAATAAGCAGCAACAAATCAGTTAATATTTGGTCAGCTGAACATGTGGATGTGGGAAGCTAGTCACTCACCTAGCTTGGAAGGGTTAGCAGCATTCTTCCTATTGTGCTGCTGACCATGTATATATTTGATTCTCAAATAAACAGTAGGATAAATAGATGCAACATTGATTAAACTAACTTCAAGACATAGGCACAATCTGAGCTGCAAAACTCTTGTACATCTACCCCATGATGTTTGAAAGGTTAGCTATTTTTTTATTGTAATGAAGCTTTCTTCATTTAGAGTTATGATTATGAAATAGTAGTCTACTAACCACGTATGTGGTTATTTATGGGAGCAGAGGCCAATAAAACTTAATAATTTGAATGTGCTCACCTACAATTGCCCCTAAATAGTGGCTGCCGCAATACACTTGTACTTTTCTTATATATAATTTGCCTCATTAGTCATGGAAAAGGAGGAAGAGATGTAGAGCATGGAAAGATAGCTCATGATCATTAACAGCAAGAGAAAAGTGTATCCAACATTGCAGGTGAACAAAAAGCAAACAACACATGCTCAGATCCATGCCACAGTAATTGCCTGTTCTCAAAATCCAACCAAACCGAGCAAGACACAACCTACAAAACGCAAAACAATCCTTAGTAGCATGCAGATTGGTAAGACAAGGCGACAAAAATAGGTCTTGGCCGAAGCTGACCTTGCCTTGTTCAATTGTCTCCTTTGACCAAGATTCCCACCTCCAAATCTCACTTGCAGTGAAAAATCATGCAAGAGAAGGAGAGTTAAAGAGAGGTAAAGCAAGGGAGGGGGCGGAGAGCGAACGTGTGAGCAAACAATATGAGGAAACAATGGAGCCGTGTAGACCACCTGCAGCAGCCCCCGTGGAGGAGCCGCGGCCACCGGCGGTGCCCGTGTTTTGCTGCCGGCGCCGTGCCGGGGGGCCGTGTCGGGGGCACGGACACCGGGCGAGCTCGCGCCGGTGCGCCGCAGAGGGTGGCGCCGCCTAGACGGTTGCATGCAGCGGGGATCCGCCGGTGCTCGCGGTCCACGAGTGCCGCGGCGTCGCAGGCTGGGTGCGCCGCCAGCGGAGGCGCGGTGAACCGATGTCGAGCTGGAGAAGACGCAGGTCCCCCAGTGCATGGAGACGGCAACGAATCCTGCCTCCGCCGCGAGCTGAGCAAGGTCACAACGGAGCGGCTCAACAGTACGGCGAACGCCGAACCTAGGGTTCGAGCCCCCTATGGGCACGGAGAGGCCCCAGCAGCCCTAGCTGAAGGCTGCACCTGGGGGCGCCGCTGGCGATAGCGCAAGGCGGGGAGGGAAGGAGAGAGGGAGGAAGGGGGAGCGGCGGCCGCAGCATCGGTGACGCTGCGACGCGAGATGCGAGGGAGAGAGCGATGGGGAGAGAAACACGACGGGCCAACGGGCCGAGAAGATTCGCGAGCCGTCGGTTGGGGCGCATAAGCGGGTATAGACCCAAACCGCTCCACCATCGGACGGACCAAGTTGCTTGTCTACCTGATCGGACGTCTGATGGGCTAACGGGTGACGTGGCCTGATCCGCTGCCCATCTTTTGGAAGAAGGATTCCTATGGAAAAGATACGCAAGCAAACCAAATTGATGTGTCAGCGCAACAAGCCCGTTAAGTGTTCGGTCTTCGTCCCGGCTCGATCAGCGTCTCGTATGTCAGGTGTTGCAGTTGTTCGTTTAATTTGATCACAAAATCAAGGGGTTAGAGAAGACTGAGGGATTGGATGCCCTTGATGAAGACCAAAGAACATATCGGGACATCACAGCTGCTAAAAACCAACACGCAGCACCAAAATCTGAAACAGAGCTCTCAACTTCAATCACGATGAAGCAAGAGTATGACTCAAAATGCACTAAGTCAACTGGTGACTTGGGGACTGAGAAAAGTTTCTAGGCACAATAGGAAAACCATGGAAGTGATGAGACTCAAAACGGAGCAATAAAACTCAATGCAAAACGTCCTGCCGCACGGCCTCCAAGTTGGCTTAGCCGACATCCCTAGCCAGCTCACAGGGCAGGGAGGAGCCAAGTCGGCTTAGCCTACTCCCCTAGTCGGCTTAGCTGACTTGAGTCAGCTCAGCCCACTCCAAGAGCCGGCTGAGTTGTTCTTGCACAGACAATGAGAAAAACTTCCATCCAAAGGCTAAATCTTGATCAAATGGAGTCGGATTGATCTCAAACTTTGCACAAGTGTTTCTACCAAAGTTGGGAGGATATGCTAAGAGGACCAACCCCTAAAACAACTCCAAACTCTGCAGATCTAAAAAACCATTGAAGGAACCCTTAAGAGACCGACATCCTCGTCAGTCAATCTCAAGTCAGGAATGTCCCCCTCTTGGCCACATCCGTGTGTCCAGTGCCAGCGCATGTGCTATGCTATGTGACCACTCTGGGTCCACTCTAGCCAAGCGCACCATACTTGCGCAACTGCGATACACGCGACTGTGAAACCGCGAGAGTCGGCTCCGATGCCATTCTGTAATGTCCTGCCTCTACGAGGCCGGGCCCGCTTCATTTGGCAGCTTTTCTAGGACATAGACTGCTCTCACAGACCCACATAAGTTTTTTCTGTGCACTTTGTCCTCACTCGTGCGCACCCGGGAAGGACTTCCTGGTCGGTCACCCATCCTGAAATTGCTCTAGGTCAAGCACGCTTAACCTCAGAGTTCTTTGAAGATGAGCTTCTGGAAAAGAAGTTGCAACTTGTTGGTATGAGTATCCTATTAATCTTGTTAAGCCCTGAGTCGGGATGTTACATTCTTCATCCTTCGTCACACACAACCGTTTGATAAAAATCCAATGGACTCAATCTCTTGCAAGGCTATATAAGTTAGAGGGTGTTTGGCAAGGCTCCTCCCGAGGGGCTTCTCCAGAGGAGCTGGAGGTGTTTTAGAGGAGCCTCAGAAACGGCTTTGGCTCCTCTGTTTTTCAGTGAAAAACAACTCCTACAAAATATTTGGTAGAGCTCCTCCGAAGAAGCCGAGCCGGAAAGAAGCCCTACCAAATAGGCCTTTAGTTTGTGATAAGCACATTGTGGCGACTGATTCCAAAATGAATTAAAAATTGAGAATGATTGACTCCTGCAGAAATGAGAATGATCTTTATTTGGAGCAGAGATAGTATGTATCAAGTTTATCTGTTCCTAATCTCATGTCGCTAATATCAAAAAGCAAAATATTTCTTCGTTATTCAGCACACACAACCGTTTGATAAAGATCGATGGACTCAATCTCTTGCAAGGTTGTACAAGTTAGTTTGTGATAAAGCAAATTGTGGAGACTGATTCTAAAACAAATTAAAATACAAAGTGTTTCAATGTTCCGCTGTAACACCCAAAAATTTGCTTCTTTGGAAATAGGGCCAAATTAATTCAATTATGAATTTTGGTGCTCATGAAACATAAGAAAAATAATACTTTTCATTAAATTAAAATTAACCATAGGGGTTGGCAACATTTTTCTTGCATTCATGCCGGTGCATTGGATTTATTGGGATGAGTGGTTTTAGTCCAAAACTCAAAATGATTCGAAACCGCTTTTTGGAACGTTTGAAAATGGCTTTGAAAATAAAAGAGGAGAAAAAGGCAGCCAAGAAAATATCTGTTTATAGGCTCCATACAAGTTGACGTCACTTGAAATATTTCTACTGCCTTGGAGAGATACGTGGAGTAGCTTAGGTAATTTCACATGATTAGCAGCCGGCCGCTTTGTTTTATTTCATATAAACATATACGCGTATACACGGCTGATAGGCTATTGGCCAGTACGTGTTTGGTTCAGCTATGCAATTCCTTTTCTCCGGCCTTATTTCTCTGCTAGTCGCTAGCCTTGTTTTTATGCGTACGGCTCAACCAGAGCAAGCTGCACAGGCAACAGCTTCTTTTCCCTTCCCTCTCAATTTTGCTGCCAGTCAGGGACTGTGCGTCAGGGTCGGTCTCCCTGTTTCCTCGTGTCGGGCTCGAGCCGGACTCTGCTCTGCCGGAGGAGTCCGTCTCTGCTGCGTCGCTTTGCCTTGATCCACAAGCTGCGCGCCTCTCTTAAGTAGCAGTCCGTCCGCTGCACCGCAGCCAGGCCAGAACCCAACTTGATCCAGAACCCAACTTGATCCTCTCCTGTCTCGGCCAGCAGCCCAAAGCACAGCCCAGCCGAACAATAGCAGATGCATTTTTTTTCTCCTCCCTGGTGCAGCTGACGCATAGGACCCTGCCCATATATATATACATGGGAAGCCCCAGGTGTTCTGCTCTTCTTTCCGCAACCCTAGCGCAGCAGCCGCCCGTGTTCGATCTCGCCGAGCTCAGAGTGCAGTCGCCACGGTCGTGCTCGTTTTCCGCCGTTGCTAGCCCTAGCTTCGTCTTGTGGGCCGCATCTGGATGACTGGATGTCATAGAGTAGAGCAAGTCCACCTACCGCTGCTGTTGACGCCGTGCCCCGTTTCATTGCTGTTCCCGATCCATTGCCGAGGGCTCAGAGCCGAGGAGGTTCCCGAGACCGTCCGCCGAAGCCGCCGTGGACGCCTTCTGCTGTTTCACCGTCGTGCCGAGACTGTTGCCGAGCCCCGTGTCCAGGTAACGAACTGCAGGCGCTGATCTTCCTCTCTGTCTCGCTCTAGGTACCTCGCTCGCGGTCGCCGTCGTCCGCAGGTAGCTGCCGCCGCACCTGTAGATGCCGTCTGGAGCTTCATCGCCGTTTCTGATCCTGTGCATGCTGTCGCATAAAGGAACAACCTGCTGTCCGCCCCGTTGAGCCTCACGCTGCCTCCATCCTTGCAAAGTGCCTGAGCTGCAATTGATACCACCATTCTAGGTGCCTACACACGCATTGCTGCCGAGCTCCCAATCTCCATGGCCAAGACTGCCGGCGTACATCCACCGTCCTAAGGAATCCAGAATCGCCGCCACAAGTTTCATCTTGTCTTGGCTAGCTAGATCGTTTGTACCAAGAAGCTGTTCATCTATCCATCCAGTGCTGCTCATCCTGGTCCGTTGCCTTGCAAGCACACCTGCATGCTCCCAACTCAAGCGCCATGCATGCCTATATTCACACGAGCAATTCATCCATGCACTACGGCAGTAACAGTTGGCCAATGCTATATTAGTTTTGTTTTAGTCCTTCCTAGTTTCATAAAAACACCATCTACGCGATAGTGTCAATATTCACCTGTTTATGGGTTATAACCAAACAATAATTTGGTTCAGTCAGAGTTTTCTAATTAAAAAAAACAATATAAGTGTTGCACTTACGTATTTTATACATAAATATTAATATGATTAATTATTAACCTAAATGTAATTTTAAATTATAATTTGCTCAGTTTGAAAACGTTGCTTATATCAAACTTGTTTAGATACTCTCACCTGTGTTTTTATTTTGCAAAGATGGTTTAATTAACTTGATTAAATTATGTATATGACCGTGTTTATAACTAAAATATGAGTAGTTTTAACCCATCTTTTGAAATAAATTATGTTTTGACTAAACTGGTCTAAATAACTTTTCATGTAGTTTTGCTTAATTAAAATAAATCAAGCATATAGGCTTTTCCTTTAATATAATATAAGTCTCGGTAGTTGTTTCTTTTTCACCGTAGCTCCGATTAGTGTGTCTATCACGAATGTATGTAGCAACGTGTAGAACGTCTCCAAAAACTTTTTACTTAATGTTACCTATGCTTGGTGCATTGTTCTAAATTTAGTCGTACTGCTTGCTTTATGTATGATTGCATGGATGTTTGTGTGGTGCTCTACGACCATGTTCAGACGGTGAGCTTTGCGTTGGTGATCAAGAAGCAATCGTTTGGAGGTTAAGAACCAGCAGAAGACCCGAGTTTAAGGCAAGTATAGCATGGGACCATCCTTGTTATCCTATTCACTATAATCATAATACATATGCATGTGTCCTCCTTGACAACCGTAGACATTATAACTTAGTTGTTGATACCCTGATTCCTTGTTGCCTATGGGATTTGCATTGGGTAGCTATTGCTAGTGCTTAATAATAAACAATGATCTTGTAATATGACTAATGAATTGTGCTACCAACTATTAAGATGATTTAAATACTGTAAAAGGGTGCTAGAGCATTATGTTGTTTATATGTTGCTCTAGTTTCTCTCCGTAAGGACTTATCTGTAAGTGATAACCGGGATTTACAGTACAGCTGTGAGGGCTATATGGCTCTGGCTCTAGTTGTTTAAGAGACCTTTTCTAGCTTGTTAGTGGTTACCGAAAGGCGCAAGAGGGGTCATGTCTAGTATGGTCTTGGCCTACCAAGGTGGGTGCAGTCTTTTGTAAGTCGCCCCTTGGAGGGAGGTTCATGCTTTCCAATTGAGAATCCTTAGCGACCCTAACTTGTTAGACGAACTTTTGAATGGCTTTATATGATTTCCGGTGTTTTGGGCCTAGCTAACCCATGCATTTGGAAGTCATGACTCACAGTGAAAGTGTACACCTCTGCGCAGAGTTAAAAACTGATATACTAGCCGTGCCCGCGGACACGGGCGGCCTTGGGGATTCTTACAGAATAAATGTTCACCATTGTTATATCATGCTTATCATGGTTGATATTATTATGCTTATGTTAATTGCTATTTCATTATTCTTATTACAATTGATCATTGGTTTATAATGGGAATTTGGTTATCTTGTTGCTACTCAATTTGCTAAGCAAATGATGAATAAAAGCGAAATGCAGTAAACCAGCGCCTAACCTTTTGAGCCTCATGAACCCCATGATATATTTGCTGAGTTCGACATGGACTCACTCTTGCTATTTTCCACACCTCAGGATAGTCTCTGGAGTTATTAGGCTTATGATCAACCAGTCAGTTTGTTCCTGGAGTGAAGTCTACACCCGGTGTTCGGAGTTGTCTTTTTCGCTGTGTTGCTCTTTAAGGTATATTTTATACTATTGTGTTATATATATTAAGCATTTGTCTCTTGATATTACACTTATCTGTGACTATATGTGAGATTTGACTCCTTTATTTCACATATAGTGTATGTCTGGTTTTATCCTTAAAACCGGGTGTGACAGAGTGGTATCAGAGCAATGCTGACTGTAGGATGCAAGCCTAGTTAGAATTTGGTCGTGTTAAGGTTTTAAAATTGCTATAACAATCCTTGTTCGATAAAATCTTGGTATTTTCTTCTATACTATATCCTTACCTTGTTATTCATCTCCACCTTGTTGCTTATTTTACAAAGTCTTGTTCTCATCCTATTCCTTGCTTTGATATGCTTTTAGAACCTCATCTTATCATCTTCTTGCGACATCGGAAGAGAAACATTAGGACCTTTGCCCTATATGAAGATAACGATAGCAATCGTAAGTTGAGTCAATGTGTGAAGTGTGAACCAATGTGTTAGTTGGATTGTCATTATGTTTATGCTTGATTTGGAGTTTTGTAATGATTGTTAAGAAGTTGTGTGTTTCACAATTTCATCTTTAGGCACTCTTAAGGCATAAGGATTAATGAATAATTAGTTGGGGTGGTTTTATGTAATTCTCTGCATGCTGATTTCTGGAGCAGCATTAAGTGTTTCTGTTATATCTTAAGATCTTGACGTGAGGAATACATGAAATTTTCCTTGGAGAAACTAGACCCTTACATCTTCCCAATCTCATTGGAATCACCTTTTTATCAATTTTGAGTTATGAGATATAACTGTTCCAAATTGAGGTTACTGCACAGTCTGGAGTTCTGGAACAGTTTCGGTTAAGCTTTGTTTTGACTTAGTTATTGACAGAATCTGGAAAAGTGTTCTATAAGTAAGTTGTACAGAATTTGATAAGCTTTCCAACGGTATAAGGTGCAACCTAATTGGATTAACAGAACTGGAGATATGGATGTTTTACTGTGCTGCTGTTTTTCTGCTCGCGAGGAATTTTAGATTACTTGTTCTGGTTTATATCCACGAGTTTTTAATGGATATCAGAAGGTCATCATGATAGTATATCCATTGAGAAGAAGGTTCAGGCTACTCTTTCGTTCCCCAAGTGGATATTTTCTTAAGGGGGGTAGCCAAGATGAAGAGTTTGGTTGTCTATGTGGTTGGGTTTTCTCTTACCTCTCATGCTATCAAGTCTTATCTTGTCATCTCATGAAGTTGCACTTAGGAATGTTAAGAATGACTGAATCCTAATGTATTCATGTTACAAACAGATGGTTAATACTAGGAGAAGTTCTTCACATGGTGACCGAAGGGACACTACAAATTCAACTAATCCTCCGCCGGCAACAAATTCTCCAACTATAGAGCAAGCTTTGATGACACAGACTCAATTGTTGCAGACTCTGGTTCAACATGTGGTGAATAACCAGCATCAAGCACCGCCTATTAGTAAGCGTGGTGAATTTATGATGGGACACCCGCCGACATTCTCTCATGCGAGTGATCCACTAGAGGCAGATGATTGGCTTAGAGCTGTGGAGCGACATCTTGACATAGCTCAGTGTGATGACCATCAAAAGGTGCTTTATGCTTCCGGACAACTTTATGGTGCTGCTCTAGATTGGTGGGAATCTTTCCAGGATGGACGTACTGATAATGCTTCTCAGATAACCTGGCAAGAGTTCAGAGATAAATTCAAAGCTCACCACATTCCCAAAGGGTTGATAGAACTTAAGCAAGATGAGTTTCGGGCTCTAAAGCAAGGATCTATGTCAGTGTGCGAGTATCGTGATCAGTTCACTCAGTTGTCTCGTTATGCTCCTAATGAGGTGAGAGAAGATGCAGATAAGCAACGTCTCTTTCTTAAGGGAATTTATTATGATCTCAGGTTACAACTGAAGGGCCACACCTATCCAAATTTCCAAGCTTTGGTGGACCGTGCTATTGTGCTTGATGATATGCGCAAGGAGCATGATAGGAAGAGAAGGAAAATGCAACATCAATCTGCAGGTAGCAACACTTGTTTCGGTTTTGCTGCACAACCAGAGTATCAGTCACACTCTATGCATCTACTTGGTAGTATAGATCAGGATCAGTACCAATTTCAGCAACCCAATAATGACGTGCATTACTTTAACTCTCAAGAACCATGTCTGTCACCTCTGATTATTAATACCAGTGAGGAAGGTCATGGTTGTGGTGAGATTGAGCACTATGAGAACGATTGTCGGGAGAAGCTTACTAAGAGTAATTGCAGCCAGAATCAACAATATCAAGAGCCAAAACAAAGTGTCCGTAATCAGGAGGTGCAAAGAAATAAATTGAATCGAAAATATATCCAAGGAAGGTTGAACAATGTGGATGTGGTTACCATTTACGAAGCTAAAGAGGTTGTTCTCGGCTATATTGGTGCAGGCTCAGACACTGCTATGGTTTTGTTTGACCCTAGGGCTACACATTCATTCATCTCTCGGAAATATGTAGAAGATCATAAGATAACCATGCTTCCAATGAGGAAACCGGTGGTAGTTAACTCTCCAGAAGGAGAAAAGAAGGCAAACCGCATATGCCCAAAAGTTAGTCTTGACATAAAGGGGGTGAAGTTTGAGGCAAACCTTATTGTTTTGGAGTTAATGGAAATAGATGTTATCCTTGGAAAAGGTTGGTTACTTGCTTGCAAAGGAGTGATTAATTCTGCCCAACGTTCGGTGCTTCTAACCACACGATCAGGAGAAAGAATTGAGTATGTAGGTGTTCAACCGGCACCTGAGGAAGACGAGAATGACTAATTAGAAGGTGGTTACACTAAGGATAGCAAAGCGGATCATGAGTTTACAGAAGTCATAGCAGAGGAACAAACAACTTTGGAGGAACTCAATATGAGAGATGATCATGTTTATGCAGATTAGCTAGCGAGGATCTTAGGAACTGTCTCATGATTCTCATTGAAAGACGTAACTTGGAAAAATAAGGATCGAATGAAAACAAAATGTCACTATCTCTTTTATCATCATCTTCTGAATCTCGAGGACGAGATTCATCTTAAGGGGGGTAGAATTGTAACACCCAAAAATTTGCTTCTTTGGAAATAGGGCCAAATTAATTCAATTATGAAATTTGGTGCTCATGAAACATAAGAAAAATAATACTTTTCATTAAATTAAAATTAACCATAGGGGTTGGCAACATTTTTCTTGCATTCATGCCGGTGCATTGGATTTATTGGGATGAGTGGTTTTAGTCCAAAACTCAAAATGATTCGAAACCGCTTTTTGGAACGTTTGAAAATGGCTTTGAAAATAAAAGAGGAGAAAAAGGCAGCCAAGAAAATATCTGTTTATAGGCTCCATACAAGTTGACGTCACTTGAAATATTTCTACTGCCTTGGAGAGATACGTGGAGTAGCTTAGGTAATTTCACATGATTAGTAGCCGGCCGCTTTGTTTTATTTCATATAAACATATACGCGTATACACGGCTGATAGGCTATTGGCCAGTACGTGTTTGGTTCAGCTATGCAATTCCTTTTCTCCGGCCTTATTTCTCTGCTAGTCGCTAGCCTTGTTTTTATGCGTACGGCTCAACCAGAGCAAGCTGCACAGGCAACAGCTTCTTTTCCCTTCCCTCTCAATTTTGCTGCCAGTCAGGGACTGTGCATCAGGTTCGGTCTCCCTGTTTCCTCGTGTCGGGCTCGAGCCGGACTCTGCTCTGCCGGAGGAGTCCGTCTCTGCTGCGTCGCTTTGCCTTGATCCGCAAGCTGCGCGCCTCTCTTAAGTAGCAGTCCGTCCGCTGCACCGCAGCCAGGCCAGAACCCAACTTGATCCTCTCCTGTCTCGGCCAGCAGCCCAAAGCACAGCCCAGCCGAACAATAGCAGATGCATTTTTTTTCTCCTCCCTGGTGCAGCTGACGCACAGGACCCTGCCCATATATATATACATGGGAAGCCCCAGGTGTTCCGCTCTTCTTTCCGCAACCCTAGCGCAGCAGCCGCCCGTGTTCGATCTCGCCGAGCTCGGAGTGCAGTCGCCACGGTCGTGCTCGTTTTCCGCCGTTGCTAGCCCTAGCTTCGTCTTGTGGGCCGCATCTGGATGACTGGATGTCATAGAGTAGAGCAAGTCCACCTGCCGCTGCTGTTGACGCCGTGCCCCGTTTCATTGCTGTTCCCGATCCATTGCCGAGGGCTCAGAGCCGAGGAGGTTCCCGAGACCGTCTGCCGAAGCCGCCGTGGACGCCTTCTGCTGTTTCACCGTCGTGCCGAGACTGTTGCCGAGCCCCGTGTCCAGGTAACGAACTGCAGGCGCTGATCTTCCTCTCTGTCTCGCTCTAGGTACCTCGCTCGCGGTCGCCGTCGTCCGCAGGTAGCTGCCGCCGCACCTGTAGATGCCGTCTGGAGCTTCATCGCCGTTTCTGATCCTGTGCATGCCGTCGCATAAAGGAACAACCTGCTGTCCGCCCTGTTGAGCCTCACGCTGCCTCCATCCTTGCAAAGTGCCTGAGCTGCAATTGATACCACCATTCTAGGTGCCTACACACGCATTGCTGCCGAGCTCCCAATCTCCATGGCCAAGACTGCCGGCGTACATCCACCGTCCTAAGGAATCCAGAATCGCCGCCACAAGTTTCATCTTGTCTTGGCTAGCTAGATCGTTTGTACCAAGCAAGCTGTTCATCTATCCATCCAGTGCTGCTCATCCTGGCCCGTTGCCTTGCAAGCACACCTGCATGCTCCCAACTCAAGCGCCATGCATGCCTATATTCACACGAGCAATTCATCCATGCACTACGGCAGTAACAGTTGGCCAATGCTATATTAATTTTGTTTTAGTCCTTCCTAGTTTCATAAAAACACCATCTACGCGATAGTGTCAATATTCACCTGTTTATGGGTTATAACCAAACAATAATTTGGTTCAGTCAGAGTTTTCTAATTAAAAAAAACAATATAAGTGTTGCACTTACGTATTTTATACATAAATATTAATATGATTAATTATTAACCTAAATGTAATTTTAAATTATAATTTGCTCAGTTTGAACACGTTGCTTATATCAAACTTATTTAGATACTCTCACCTGTGTTTTTATTTTGCAAAGATGGTTTAATTAACTTGATTAAATTATGTATATGACAGTGTTTATAACTAAAATATGAGTAGTTTTAACCCATCTTTTGAAATAAATTATGTTTTGACTAAACTGGTCTAAATAACTTTTCATGTAGTTTTGCTTAATTAAAATAAATCAAGCATATAGGCTTTTCCTTTAATATAATATAAGTCTCGGTAGTTGTTTCTTTTTCACCGTAGCTCCGATTAGTGTGTCTATCAAAATGTATGTAGCAACGTGTAGAACGTCTCCAAAAACTTTTTACTTAATGTTACCTATGCTTGGTGCATTGTTCTAAATTTAGTCGTACTGCTTGCTTTATGTATGATTGCATGGATGTTTGTGTGGTGCTCTACGACCATGTTCAGATGGTGAGCTTTGCGTTGGTGATCAAGAAGCAATCGTTTGGAGGTTAAGAACCAGCAGAAGACCCGAGTTTAAGGCAAGTATAGCATGGGACCATCCTTGTTATCCTATTCACTATAATCATAATACATATGCATGTGTCCTCCTTGACAACCGTAGACATTATAACTTAGCTGTTGATACCCTGATTCCTTGTTGCCTATGGGATTTGCATTGGGTAGCTATTGCTAGTGCTTAATAATAAACAATGATCTTGTAATATGACTAATGAATTGTGCTACCAACTATTAAGATGATTTAAATACTGTAAAAGGGTGCTAGAGCATTATGTTGTTTATATGTTGCTCTAGTTTCTCTCCGTAAGGACTTATCTGTAAGTGATAACCGGGATTTACAGTACAGCTGTGAGGGCTATATGGCTCTGGCTCTAGTTGTTTAAGAGACCTTTTCTAGCTTGTTAGTGGTTACCGAAAGGCGCAAGAGGGGTCATGTCTAGTATGGTCTTGGCCTACCAAGGTGGGTGCAGTCTTTTGTAAGTCGCCCCTTGGAGGGAGGTTCATGCTTTCCAATTGAGAATCCTTAGCGGCCCTAACTTGTTAGACGAACTTTTGAATGGCTTTATATGATTTCCGGTGTTTTGGGCCTAGCTAACCCATGCATTTGGAAGTCATGACTCACAGTGAAAGTGTACACCTCTGCGCAGAGTTAAAAACTAGTATACTAGCCGTGCCCACGGACACGGGCGGCCTTGGGGATTCTTACAGAATAAATGTTCACCATTGTTATATCATGCTTATCATGGTTGATATTATTATGCTTATGTTAATTGCTATTTCATTATTCTTATTACAATTGATCATTGGTTTATAATGGGAATTTGGTTATCTTGTTGCTACTCAATTTGCTAAGCAAATGATGAATAAAAGCGAAATGCAGTAAACCAGCGCCTAACCTTTTGAGCCTCATGAACCCCATGATATATTTGCTGAGTTCGACATGGACTCACTCTTGCTATTTTCCACACCTCAGGATAGTCTCTGGAGTTATTAGGCTTATGATCAACCAGTCAGTTTGTTCCTGGAGTGAAGTCTACACCCGGTGTTCGGAGTTGTCTTTTTCGCTGTGTTGCTCTTTAAGGTATATTTTATACTATTGTGTTATATATATTAAGCATTTGTCTCTTGATATTACACTTATCTGTGACTATATGTGAGATTTGACTCCTTTATTTCACATATAGTGTATGTCTGGTTTTATCCTTAAAACCGGGTGTGACATCCGCCACTCTATCACGTGCCTGAACAGCTAAGTGTTTGAGCATGCTATGGAGTTCGATCCCAAAACGAATAATTGCATCATGCAATCGTTGATAAATCTCTAAACCTCTTGTACCCATACATAGTAACACGCATCCATATAAAGTATGAAATTTGATTTCCAAATAAATTGAAACTCATGACATGATTGCGAGCTAAATATCTTTTTACAGTGCATGGGTATACACTACGCCAGTCATGATCTTTAGGGGCGGATGGTGACCCTTTTGTGAGGGCGGTTTTGCCAGCCGCTCCTACGAAGGGGTGGCTACAAATCGTTGATTTATAGGGGCGGCTGGCTAACCGCCCCTACAAATCGGTTCTTTAGGGGCGGCTGATGATTTAAATGGGCGGTTAGATATAAATCCACCCCTACAAATCAATTTCCAAAAATACATGAAATCGGGCTAAAAGAAATAGAAAAAAAATTAACCCGGGGAGGCCCCCACTGGTCAGATTTTTGAAAATTCAAATGTAGTTTTCCTTGATAAGATGATTTCAAATTAAAAAGTTGTTAACTACAAAGTTGTATTACTTTTTCGGATCTACAAATTTTGGTTGTTTCCCCATCCGAGATTGTTTCAAAAATTTGAAATTTAAATTTAAAAAATTCAAACGTAGTTTTCCTTGACAAAATGAATTCAAATAAAAAAGTTGTTAACTATAAAGATCTATAACTTTTTGATATCTACAACTTTTATTGTGGTCATTTAGGTCATTTAGGCATCCGACATAGTGGTAGTAACATTGTTCACAAATTTCACATATCCCTCTTATAGTTTATGAATTAATTTCAGATATCTTTCTTATAGTTTATGAAACTATAAGAAAGATATATAAATTTTGTGAACAATGTTACTACACTTCATCGGATAAAGAAATGATCAATATAAAAGTTGTAGATCTTGATGAGTTCTATAACTTTTATTTTTATGACTTTTTCAGCTAAAATGATTTAATATTTCAAAATGACGTTTGAAGTTGCCATTTTTTTAAAATTCAAAATTCAAATATATAAAACACAGTCACTTGAAAAGATGGACAAAATAATAGCTATAACAACATAATAAATTGATAAGCATGATTTTAGAAAATTTTAGGAAAAAATTATCAAATTTGAAGTTAGTATGAGGGAGAAAGACTAGTTACAAGTTTTAGTCAGAGATTAAAAAGAAAAATCAAAGTTGTTCGCAATTTCAAAATTGAATTTCAAACAATATTTTGAAGTACTAAATGATTTCAAATGAAAAAGTTGTAAACAACAAAGTTTCATAACTTTTCGAGATCTACAAATTTTATTTTGGTTATTTCTTCATCCGAAGTTGTTTGAAAAATTCAAATTTTAATACTTAATTTTTACTATTCGGCGTTTATTTGTAGGTTGAGCCGCCCCTATAAATCGAGCCGTTTGTAGGGGCGGCCAATAAAATAAGCAGCCACTACTAATGGATTTGTAGGGGCGGCTCATTTGGGCACTATTTGAGCCACCCCTTAAAAAAAGGAAGAGCGTTGCTACAAATCCATTTTATAGGAGTGATACTTGCTAGTAATACTAAAGAGGATAATTTATTTCCTTCTTCCTTTCCTACTTAACGTGTCTAATCTGAGCGTTCAGATTGTTCGGCCACCATTTTTACCCTGGTTTTCCCCAACAAAGATTCCTAGAACCAAGTTGTTGATACAGTTTTGATTAGGAACAAAACTTGTCATATTAGAATTAGAATAGTTTAGCCAGTGGTCCAACTAATCAAATAGTGTTGAGATCTTGAGAAATTTGTTGTTTGGCTCAATCTAACTAAATTTGACTCTCAGCTGTACGCATTCACACATATAATCGCCTACGAGAGCCACAAAATCGAAAATCGAGATAGTTCTCTCCTCATAACCATCAACCAAAAAACATATCCTTAACATGTCCACATATAACTCCTTAGTGACTTGGTTCGTTGATGGGCTTCAAAGAAATTCAGAGAAGTTGATATTTAACCGTAACAATACATGGATAATTTGAAAAATAAAGTTATTATATATTTACAAGCAAATATATCATGCTTTTCAATGGGAAAAAACACTTGAGGTTGCGTTTTAATTTGATATAGACTTATTTGATTTCCAACATTAAAAATTATAGAGGTTGCATTTTATTTTTATATTAACATAATATGTTGCCAACATTAACTCAAATCATGGATGCCATAATCATCGTGGACAAAATAAACTGATACATAGCATTCCCCATTCATGTTTCCCCTTGATATTTGATAACTTTTCTTTCTCATGTTACAACACAGATCGAGACATGTTTGCTAGTACTTTATAACTGCACCTGCAGGGATTTGTGTATCCACCCTCTATCCTCCTAATATTAAAGAGGCTAAGGTTTTCCCATTCTTTATTGCTTGCAACCATCTAATAGGGATTCTATCAACCAAATTCCTCCTGTGTCCTGATGCCCATACAAGTTAGATTATACCATCTAAGAACAGTGCGGAGTGCGATTCCATATGAATTGGAATACAAAGCATTTCCATTGTCCACCACTCTCTCATGCCCGTATGAGGTAAGTATTTAGACATGGTGCAGAGTCGGCTCTCAAATAAATTGGAACACATGATATGATCATTGATAATCTCTAAACCTCCTATACCCATATAGTTAGAGCACCACATGCATGTCCCAACATAGTATGAAGTTCGATTCCTAGACAAATTGTAATGTATGACTTGATCGCTATTTAAAACCTCCGAGCAATAAGTCATCCTCAAGCCGAACGTCCCATTGCAATTCACAATGATGTTTCCTAGCAATATCAAAGAGAGAAGGAGATTCTTCCAACCATCCTTCTTACTTTTCATAAATGCTCTTATGCTCCTTACTAAACCGTATGTGACCTTATGACCCGTGCTCACAAGAACTAGAACCCTATGCATTCGTACATCCAGCAATGATACAACATAGTGGAACAAATGATGCGATAAATGTATAAATCTCTAAGCCATGTTTGTTTTGATAGTAAATAATTAAGAGTGTTCTCTCCAAGTGACCACATTATAATAAACAACTTTTGTAGTATACCGTACAAAGAGGAAAGAAAAAGGACAGAAGAGCTCTTATAGACCAAAGCTTGGCCTACCTTTTATAAAAAGCTTTAAAAATAGTTTTGTCGGGTTACCAGGTTAACTACAATCTAATTTCAAAAGAGGAATTTTGTTGGATTGTAAATCTCTAGGAATTTTTCCTATGTGGCCCTTTGAAACAAAGGCATGGCCATCTTGAAATCCTATAAAATTACTATAGAATGACTCAATCCAAAGGAGTTTTGGGGCAAAACATGAGGTCCAACCTCTTGGAAAGTTTTCTTTATGTCTATCTCTCTTCTAACCCCTGTGTTTCTCTTATATTTCCAATTCATGTAGGATTGCTAGTGACATGCAACTCCAGTCCTATGTTTTCCTATTCTTTTAGATATCCTGCGTTCCAATGAGGCCCTGAGCCTAGTCCAATTAAGCTACAACAAGACTACGAGAGATTACAACTTGCCAACGTAGAAATACAAGACTGTGACCCCAAAATCCTATTACAACGCATGTAGTCACCCAAATACTTTGATGCATTCATCAACTTATTAGGCCTCTCTTCGGCTTCCATAGAAGTTTTCTCTAGCTTCTTCTCCTTTATTGCCATTATTTGTCAATGATTAAGAAACCCAAAAGGTCTATAATGCACTTGTTTAGGTCAGTATTTAATGATTTTATTAGAGAAAACTAGGTCATTTATTATTTTCCAAAGAGCCCAACCCACACCAACTAACACATAATTTTGTGGCGGCGGTCACTGCTCTCTCTTGCTATCCCGAGCCACATTTCCTGGAAATTTCTAAGAGAAGTAGGAGAAGTGTTCCAACCCAAATCGCTCACCCAACATCAAACTAGCCATAACACTGCAACTCGACATCTAAAGTGTAGGTGGTCCACTGTTTCCTCCTTGCCACAACATTTTTCATACCTAGAGGCATCCCAATTTCTTCGTCGAAGCAACTGGACATCTAAAGTGTAGGTGGTCCAATGTTTAATCTTTGCCACAACATTTTCCATACCTAGAGCCATCCCAATTTCTTCGTCGAAGCAACTAGACATCTAAAGTGTAGGTGGTCCATTGTTTCCTCTTTGCCACAACATTTTCCATACCTAGAGCCATCCGAATTTCTTCGTCGAAGCAACTGGACATCTAAAGTGTAGGTGGTCCACTGTTTCCTCTTTGCCACAACATTTTTCATACCTAGAGCCATCCCAGTTTCTTTGTCGAAGCAACTAGACATCTAAAGTGTAGCTGGTCCACTATTTCCTCTTTACCACAACATTTTCCATACATAGAGCCATCCCAATTTCTTCATCGAAGCTGGTCTGCCAACAGGATCCTATCATGTCATGCTATCTGAAGGAAAATTTGCGCTCTCAGTGGAATTCTCATTAACCAGATATCCATCATCCACATATCAATAACACCCCCCTCCCGGTTTATAAGTATCTATGCAGCCTACTCTTTGACATGGAAATGGTGGATTTCACAAATTTCCATGTTACAAAATCCTTTTATGAGATTAGATTGATCTCTTCCAATTTTTCCATCATGCCACCCCATTGCCCATTCCACCCTTTCTCTCTATCTCCACAAAATTCCTTCTAGAGTGGCCAGCTTCCACCACAGCTTCCTTGCGAGAACTGCGAGCCACCTTTGCTATTACTTTGGCTTCATACACTACTACACAAATCTTACAGGAGGCGGCCGCTTCTGTGAAAAGGTCACAGTAAATCACAAACTACCAAGGCGGTTGATATGCCCGCCTAGGTTAATCAATAAAAAAACAAAAAATTCTAGCGACCATCAATGAGGCCCGTTGAGCCCATCAACGAGCCCGCCGATCCCATCCGAGCGTGCGCTGTCGCTGCCCACCGGATTTGCGTGTGTGCCACCACCGCTCGCCGGATCCGGATGACCCTGAGCTGGATCCACCGCACCAGTGCCTAATCTACCATGCTTGAGCACTGTCGCTCCCATGCTGGATCCGCCGCTTCCGTGGCGTTCCCGTGCCAGATCCGCCGCTTCCATGCCGCAGCCGCCGTAGGAGGCCCCGTAGCCTCACCCACGCCGCAGCTCGCCGGGGGGCCCGCTCTGCTCTGCCAGGGATCCTGCTCGCCGAGCCACCACTAGGGCGCCAGCGCTTGTCGGTCCTCCAAATCTGCGCTCGCCGGGGCTCGGGAGAGGGAGGGAGAGGGCGCCGCCACCGCCGCTGTGAGCTCGGGAGAGGTGCCGCCACTTGGGAGAGGGAGGCATAGGAGAGGGAGGGAGAGGTGCCGCCGCTTAGGCTTGGGCTCGAGAGAGGGAGGCACGGGAAAAGGAGGGAGAGGCATTGCCACTCGGGCTATGGAGAGGAAGGGGAGGTGCTATGTGAGATTCAGAGGGAGAGATGAGTGAAATGGCCTCGCCTGAGCCTCTTCGGCATCGGTCTTTTTTTTCTAAGGTGAGCTTTTTAGGAGGCCCGCCTCGAAAAATGGCCTCTATTTTCGGAGGCGGACCTCCGTAAATCAATTTTAGGAGGCAGTTATTTTTTGACCGCCTCTGTAAATTGATTTTGCGAGGCGGGTAATCGTGACCGCCTTCGTAAATGAAAACGTCGTCTCCGAAAATCCCTAGGCATTTTACGAGACAGTTGAATTTTGTGACCGCCTCGGTTAATAAAAATGCACCGCCTCGCAAAATCATTTGTGTAATAGTGATACACGCATCTTTGTGATATTGTATCCGGCGGGGCCAGGGTCATCGAGTTACTATTTTGATTAAGAGACAAAGAAGGAAAGAGCTTAAACTCCGATGTACCTAACCATACAGGCAACTAACGATCTCTAGCCTTGGCGATTTGACGAGTTCCTTTTGAGCGCGTGCTCCATTATTCCGCTGGCAGGTACGTAGCTATTGTGCTCACAAACGCATACAAGGTTTACCGTTGAATCTACTGTACCATCTGGAAAACTAGCTATGTGCTATTATTCCAGCTTATTAACTACTAGGAAGTTGCTAGTTGCGTGTGACAAGTAGTCTCCCCTGATCAACATCACAATAAGTGGGGCTTTATTTCGCTATTAGTCGGCAAAAGGATGGATGCCAACCTGCACACGGCCGGTGCAATGAAGATGGCCCCGTGGCCATACGCTGATCCACTAACTCTGATCCTTTGTCCCATAGTTTATCACAACGTGAGATCAGCAAAAAAGAGAGGGTAATTGGTAAACGGCGACCTCGCTAAAGTGATGTCCATATATCACACCAAATTCTTATTCGGTGCGCATGCGTCGCTAGCCCAAGAGACGCACGCGTGAGGACAGCGGCGAAATCCAAATGGGGAGGGAGGGCGGTGGGTGGGACGGCCGGCGGTGATGTTACCGCGGGTCGGGGCAATGGAGGAGGACGCTATGTTAGCAATGGTTAGGGTTTTTATGGGAGCCCTCCATGGCCGTCAGACTTAGAAAGGAAAGGGCCCGACGGTTGCGGCTAGCCCAGTGGTGGTGGCGGGGTGAGGAGCACCGAGCGAGGCGGCAGCGGCGCCACCAAGTGGGTCATGGGAGACAACCGGATGGGCGGTGCCGACAGCGAGGGCGAGGATTCTTAGGCGAACTCTCTAATGGGGAATAGAGAAGGGCAGGATGGTCCGATGGGGGTGGGCGGTAGTCAGGGAGGTCATCGGCGATCCTACAGTGACAGGTACGGGATTCCAAAGCGACGCCTCTAAGGAGGGACGTGATGCCACTGGTGCCACCGTCGCCTGACCAAAAGGTCAAGGCATTGCAACCAGGAACAACACGCTACACAAAGGGGAGAGAGCCGATCGATAAATGCTTCTAAGGAAGAATGCGGCACCCGGAGGCGTCACCGTCATCGGTCCTAGGGACATAGCTTTCGCCATGACGCCTCACCCCGTGCGCGGCATTAGCCAATGCCCATACTCACTGTGCCGGCCACCATCCATCAGTGAAGCCAACTACCGGCCCCGCTGCCACCAACCATACCTTTGGCAACACTACTGGCCGGCAGGACCATAGATCCGGCCCCACGCAACACCACCGCACATCGAGGTCACTGCAGACTACCGCTGCTAGCTCTGGCGTCCGTCATCATCGTTGTTGGCCTCCGCTGGTTGCCTCGGGCACTCCCCGGCCAGATCTGCCCAGCCCAACTGCGTTAGGCCAGATCCAGTGGGAGGGGAGTCACCACCACCGCTTGGAAGTCCAGCCAGCACGCCCTTGCCAGATCCCCGCACGCCTCAACCCCGTACCACCGATGTGCGTCATCGAGACCAGATCTAGCCGCCGGAGGCGAATTCACCGTCCATGAGCCCAAATCCAAAGACCGAAGACCTCGACGGTGAAGGGTTATGAGGGTGCTACGCAAGCTATAAAATCAAAATTTTTGACCTCATAAACCAGGATTTACTGCTAGTTACAGGTTACGGGATTACCACTAGACGCGCAGGTGCAGCGGAAGCGACTCGATGTAGTCGAATGCGTCGTAGCAGTGCTGTGCAGTTGCGTGGTCGTCCGTCACGTCCACCCTCCGCTCTTGGATCGTCCCTCTCGTGCGATTCGTCCTTGTGCTTCAGATGCAGCACCTCTAAGGTATCCCACACGTATGGGGAGAAAGCGTTGCGCCTCCGGACTGCTAGGTCCGTGAGGAGCAGTAGGCGTGAGCGTGGGGGGGGCGACGGCGGCTGCCTTATGGCATATATCCTTTCGCTGCGCCCCCTCTCTCTCTTATGTAGGCGCCTCTAATCAGCCTCAAGTTGGAGGCCTAATTAGAAAACCCTAAGCCTAGTCAAATTTGGGTCCAATCCGAATTAGGCTTCCAGCCCCTTAAGCGTGCGACCCTATAGGTTCACGCACACGTAGACGTGGCCCGAGTACCCCTACTCGGCGACGTGGCCCGAGTACCCCTACATAGCCATTAGTTGATAGCGGTCTATAGCAAGATGTGTCAACTCCTATGTGTACGCAAAGATCATATCAGACGAACCACCACAAACCATATACATGCTATTCCTTTTGCCACACGATATCTGATTCAACTCATAGGTTAATACTTAAACTAAGCACGGCCATGCATTTGTTGATCCAATCATTAGAGTGTTCCATTAATATCTCTCTCACATAGAGAGGGGCAAATTCCATCTTGATTATCTATGTCTCACAGCTTGTTTCTTGACAAACCCAAAGATCACCTTTATAACTAACCAGTTACGGAGTAGCGTTTGATAGTCTCTAAGTATGTCATTTCACATCTTGAGTACATACAACAATCTCCAGTCTAAGGACATAACGTACATGATGTGAATCGAGACAATTACAACATCTCACGTTGGGTTAGTCCAGCCTATATGTCACACATGTGCCCATATTATTAGTTTGACATATCTATATCTATGACTTGTGAAACATAGTCATCAACTAATAATATGCTGATCTAATGTTCATGTGCGTCCTAATATGAACTCCGATCAGGGACCATTTGAAAGCTCTATGTTTGGTGTTGGTAATTAGTGACAATGCCTAAGTACTAATCCTATGCCTAAGTTGTATGTAGCATATGAGGATTAGTACATTCCAAGGTTGGTGGCAAGATGGACATGGTGATCATGATGGCCACACTTGGATTTGGACGCAACCCTACGTGATCAAGGCAAAGGTATATGCTTAAGGGTTGTGTTTTAGTAACCAAGACACCTAGTGGGTGTGGTTACATTGTAGGATAGATAGCCGTACTATAAAGAGGGGAATGACGCGGCTAATGAACTCCTAAGTGCCTCTAGATGTGCATTTCATGATCATATGCATTTGGATAGAACTAATAACGCCTCGAAAAATGATTGTGAAAATGCTAACACACATGCACATGGTGATGATCACTTGGTGGTGTTAGCACGTTTGCGACGGCGTTGGAGTTTAAGCGGTAGAGAGGGTTTGGGGTTCTCTCTCCCTCCCGCCGAGCGTGCGAGCGCGGGATTCAGGCGATTTCGGGGAAATGAAATGCCTTTTTTTCCACTACGCCGGAAGTCGAAAATCAAACGAAATTCAAACGGAGGCGAACGGAGGTCACAATGGTGACCGGACGCAGCACCGGACGCTGCACCGGACGCGGTCACTGTTCGACCGGCGCGTCCGGTCAGTGTCCAGTGACTGCGCGGTTTTTCGGTTGTTTCTTCGGACGCGTGGCGCGTCCGGTCACAGGCCACCGGACGCGTCCGGTCGTCCAGGGAGCTTACTGGACTCCCACCGGACGCGGGCACTGTGGCGTCCGGTCGGTTCACCAGCGCGTCCGGTCGTTGGTTTGTTTTGCGCGACTCAGAGTTCACCGGCGCGTCCGGTGAGACACGGGACCGGCGCGTCCGGTGGTGACCAGCGCGTCCGGTCGTTGCGACCGGCGCGTCCGGTCAGTGTTTCGAATTTTAGCCGTTGCGGCACCAGCGCGTCCGGTCAGTTGGACCAGCGCGTCCGGTGAGCGCGACTGCTGCTGATTTCAGTTTCTAACGGCTATATTCGAAGGGGTACGTCTATATATACTCGTTGGCCGGCTCAAGGCTCTTTCTCTTGGACATTTGACATACTTGTGAGCACTTTGAGCTAAGCAACTCCCCTCCTACTCATCTCTCTTGCTTGTTTGCATATTCGAAGTGAGATTGAGTGATCCAAGTGCATTTGCATTGTGAGATTGCATCTAGTTGGCACTTGGTGGTTGATTTGCTGCGGGATTCTTGTTTCTCTTGGTGGTTGCCGCCACCTAGACGGCTTGGAGCAGCTTGGAGGAGTTGGCAAGAGTTGGTGATTGTTCTTGGCCACCTCCGGTGATTGTGAGGGGTTTGTGCCTACCTCGGCGGAGCGCCAAAGGCAACATTAGTGGATTGCTCGTGTCATTTGCAACCTTTTGCCATTTGGTAGGTTCTTGTGGCGCCTTTTGAGAGGCTCGGTGTGAGACCGATTAGCCACCGAACCACATGGTGAAAAGGGACACAACGGGGACTAGCATGCCGGCAAGCACGTGAACCTCGGGATAAATCTTCGTGTCATCACTTTTATATTGTGATTGATTGATCCCGGTGTTCGGTTGTCTTGGTTTTTATTGTTGATCTTATTGGTTGGCTCAATACTTCGCCCCTCGGTGATACCCTCCTAACTCTCACTTGTATTACTTTCTTAGTTATCTTTGCTAGCTAGTTAGCTTTGCTAGAGTAGCTCTTTTGTGTAGCTTGCTAGTTGTAGTGGTAGTTACCTCCTCGGTTTGACTTGTGCGGTTGAGTGCAAATATACTAGAATTGTGAATTGGATAGGTGGCTTGCAAACACCCCGTAGGCTAAGCAAAACTCGCATCTCGCTATTTGTTATATTGATAAACTTGTTTAGCTTGTCTTTGTAGAAAGTTTTAAAAGGCTATTCACCCCCCCCCCTCTAGCCATCTAGATCTTTCACCATTCTAGAATAACCATACAAGTAAAAGAGTTTCACAAACAATTCACATAATTGCTAATAGATACAAGTTGTCTTTAATGGATATTCAATAGACTCATAATATGTCATGAATACAAGGCAATACAATCATCTCTATGATAACCTCTAGGGCATACTCCCAACAGACGGTGAGCAGCCACCTCCACCTCCAATGATCCCTCCACGCCTCACCGGATCCACACAATGCACCGGATCCGGCCCTAGGAAGCCCAGCGGCTACTAGGCCTTGCCATCGTCGCCACTCATTCTGCGTCGCTGCACTGCTCTCCTCCAGATGCACCAAGCCGCGGTGCTGCCCCGGTCGCAGCCTCGCAGGGCAGCGCACCAAGCTCCGCCGCCACAAGCGCCCACCCGGGCCCTGGCCGGCACCACCGTAGCCGCAAGGGGCGGCCCAGCCGAGCCCCACGCCACCCTTGCTCGGCCGCGCCCCGCCGGACCGCGGTCACCCGCGCCACCACTCCGCCGTCGCGCGAGAAAGGCCCCGCCGTCGCCATCCCGGCGAGCCACACTGGCCTTGCCGGCGGCCTGCTCCGGCGGCGGTGCAGCGGGAGAGGGGAAGGAGGGTGGGGGCTGCGGCGCCTCGATGGCCACCCAGGTCGCCCGCCACCCGCGTGGGAGGCGACGCCTCCAGAGGCCTTGAAGATGGTAACTTGCCATCTTTCTTGTAGTTCCTTTCCCTACATGCTAATATATATCTAATAATAGTCAATGTCTTCGCGTTGAACGTCATGTGTTCCTAAACACAAATTCGTACCATTTTCAGCACTTCAGCACTGCAAAAAGATCACATCGGTTCAAAATAATTAATCTGTGTGCTGTGATATTGAATAGTCTCATCATCGAAGCCATGTAAAATCTGCTGGAATCGCCTCGCGGTTGTTGTTGGTGATACATCTCTATCTATCTATCTACACCTAAAAATACGGTAAACAGTTATCGTCGTCTCAACTAACACTCGCCCTGCTCCCTTCCGCTGGCCCGGTCCTCCGGAGTCCGCGTCGGATGCAGCTGCCTGCTGGAAACGGAAGCGGAGCCTGGAAGCACGTATGGCCTAGCCACGTCGCTGTTTATAATTCCAAAAATATCTCGGACGGGCTCAGATGCCTGTGCCGTGCGAATCCAGTAGTAAATTAGAACCCGCTTCGCGTGCTACTCGGACACCGGACATGGTATTTTGCTAAATATTTTTGTTCGATTAATGATTTTTTTCAGCTTCTCTTATTTTTCTTCGATAATCTTCTAGTTAGAGAAAAGAATAGTTATTAATGTTGGTGACACATTAGAGCGAGACCGGCCGGGAAAGAAGACGCGCAAGAGCTGCGACGTCGTCTCAGCGGCACGGAGAGGCATCGTTTTCACGGCGCGTACTGCTTGAGTGCTAGTCCTCGTCCGCGGCATCGATGCTATACAGATACGGACAAGCGAATCAGTCCGGTGGTTGAGGTTTTCAGAGTAGACTGGAGCAAGCGTACCAATCATACTACCTCATGTATAGGAAAGAAAAACAAGAACAGGGAAGAGAAACAAGCAAGAAGAGAGCACTAGCTTTCAGTCGGCGTCCATGAATCAATGGAGCACATACGCAAGTCGGCGTCCATGAATCAATGGAGCACATACGCAAGCATACCAAATTGATGTGTCTGCGCAACAAGCCCGTTAAGTGTTTGGCCTTCGTCCCGGCTCGATCAGCGTCTCGTATGTCAGGTGTTGCAGCTGTTCGTTTAATTTGATCACAAAATCAAGGGGGTTAGAGAAGACTGAGGGAAAATAAATCTCCAACAAGTCAAAATCCACTTTAACCCCCTTCAATCCCCTCCAATCCCTATCATTTTTAGATCAAATCAGGGCATAAAGAAAACGCTCACTTCTCGCCACCGCAGAGCTCGGGCAAGAACACATAGGCATCCAGTGTTGGTGGGGTCTAAGGCAGAAGAAGTCGGCAGTGGAACCATTTATGCCTAGTGTGAGATGGCCAGATGGGGCATGAGGACAGTTACTAATATATTCTTGAAGAACCGAGACAGGCAACTAGAGGAGGAGTGAATGAGAGCCAATTCAAAATTTCTTTAGAAATGAACGCTCTTCCAAAAATCACACTCCAAAAACACCAAACCTCTCAACAGTGATGCCCTTGAGCCAACTAGTGATTGGATGCCCTTGGTGAAGACCGAAGAACATAGCAGGACATCACAGCTGCTAAAAACCAACACGCAACACCAAAATCTGAAACAGAGCTCTCAACTTCAATAACGATGAAGCAAGAGTCTGACTCAAAATCCACTAAGTCAACTGGTGACTTGGGGACTGAGAAAAATTTCTAGGCACAGCAGGAAAACCATGGAAGTGACGAGACTCAAAACGGAGCAATAAAACTCGATGCAAAACGTCCCACCGCACGACCTCTAAATTGGCTTAGTCGACATCCCTAGCCAGCTCACAGGGCAGGGAGGAGCCAAGTCGGCTTAGCCTACTCCCCTAGTCAGCTTAGCCAACTTGAGTCAGCTCAGCCCACTTGTTCTTACACAAACAGTGAGAAAAACTTCCATTCAAAGGCCAAATCTTGATCAAATAGAGTTGGATTGATCTCAAACTTTGCACATGTGTTTCTACCAAAGTTGGGAGGATATGCTAAGAGGACCAACCCCTAAAACAACTCCAAACTCTGCAGATCTAAAAAAACTATTAAATGAAATGGGGTTTTCTCAAAATTGTTCTCAAGAGTGTATATTCGTCACTATTAAGCTGCCAAAAGGAGTTGTTGAGAACATTGATCAAGTAAGAAAGCAATGTTTGTGGCGTGGTAACAGTACAGAGAAGAAAGGAGGCAATCTTGTTGTTTGGCAGATAGCAATGAAGCCAAAGGATGGGCTAGGAATTGTGAACCTTCGGCTGCAGAATGACGCCCTCCTCATGAAGCACTTAAACAAGTTCTATAACAAGGCAAACATTCCATGTGTGCGTCTAGTTTGGAACAAATACTACACCAACCGAGTGCCACATGCAACAAGAGAAATGGGCTCATTTTGGTGGAAAGATGTGCTTCGTCTCAACATTCTTTTTAGAGGTATTGCCAAGTGTGAATTGGGTGATGGCTCTTCGGTGTGCTTTTCTTATGTCTAGATGGGTTGCTAGCTCACAAGTACCCTAGATTGGCCTCCTTTGCCAGGAGTGATGGTATTTCTATTCTAGAGGTTATGCAAGCAGAGGACTTGGACACTCTCTTCATGCTACCACTCTCCGAACAGGCACTTGATGAGTTGGAGAACCTCCAAGCACAGTTGCAAGATTTTCCGTATGATCAAGAAAGCGATGATCAGTGGACACCTATATGGGGTAACAGATATACTTCACGCCGCTTTTACTCAAATGCCTTCAACACAATGGAAGCCCATCCAATTTTTAAGATAGTCTGGAAGTCAAGATGCACACCATAGATCAAGTTTTTTGCCAGGCTTATACTGGTAGACTGACTAAACACGAAGTCCATGCTACAACCAAGATGCCTAAATATACATGACAGCCCGATATGTGTTATGTGTGACACTGGAGAGCTGGAGACCATAGGCACCTATTTTTTGGCTGCCCCTTTGTGCAGGTATGCTAGGCGACCATCAACATAGCTTGGGATGAATCCCTGCAGCTGTTGGATAGATTGACACAAGCGAGGATGACACACAACACATTCCTTTCTTCACTGAGGCAACATTGATCGTAGCATGGGAGCTATGGAAGATGTGCAATAACAAGGTTTTTCAATGGCACAAGCCAAGCCCAACTGTCTGATTGTCAAATTTTAAAAATCAATGTTACCTTCAGTATGTTAGATTTAAAGATGACTTGCTAATGAGGACATCCTCCACTATTACCCGTTGACAAAGACGCAACAAAAAAAGGCCAAGTGGCCTAGTTGTAGTCGGGCGGCGACCGTGTGAGCCTCTTAATAATCTCACCTTGTTTAGCTTGGGAGGAGGAAGCCACCTTAAAAGAGAGAGTCACCCTTCCCCTATCGGACTAGTCTTTTAGGGACATTGGGTCTTTCCCCGAGTGGGTGTGCATAAGAACTGTTGGGGTCCGAGTAACCTTAATTTATTGGGCCTCGGCCAACCCCATCTGGGCCGGATGTATCATTTGGTATCAGAGCTGGGCCCTTGTTTAAGGGGTGGGAATGATGAGGATATCCTCCACTATTACCCGTTGGCAAAGACGCAACAAAAAAAGACCAAGTGGCCTAGTTGTAGTCGGGCGGCGACCGTGTGAGCCTCTTAATAATCCCACCTTGTTTAGCTTAGGAGGAGGAAGCCACCTTAAAAGAGAGAGTCACCCTTCCCCTATCGGACTAGTCTTTTAGGGACATTGGGCCTTTCCCCGAGTGGGTGTGCATAAGAACTGTTGGGGTCCAAGCAACCTTAATTTATTAGGCCTCGGCCATCCCCATCTGGGCCGGATGTATCACTTGCGGTCATCATTTTGTGTTTGGCTAGATACTTTTAGCTAATTCCCCTTTGTAAGTATTTTGTACTCTTATTAAATGAAAAGTCCACACTGTGGGGATCTCCTACACAGTATTTTGCGATAAAAAAGGAGTGTATATTCATGCTTGTGGTGTTTCTGCCCAAACCACATGGGAGATAGCTTCACCAAAGGTCCTTGCATCAGTTTGAGCACTCAAAACAACCCCCAAATCCCTAGAACCCAAAATCCATCGAAACAGAGAAGGGAGGGGAGAAAGGGAAGAAAAAACCAAATACAACACAAGTAAGAACTAATATTCAAATCTTAGAGAACATTACTTTATTTATGAAGACCAACCGGGTCTGGTTCTTACGGAGGACAACTTATAGAAGGCTCAAACACAGACAGAGTATCAATCTCCTAGACTTTGGATCTCAATAGCAAAAAACTAGAAAACTAGAGACTGGGGAACCTAGAGAATGACAATTGGAGATATGACCGAAGAGATGGCTAGTTGGGGCAGCCTCCTATCTTATTACAGAGATATTACACATTCCCAACATACCCTAGATATTTGGGCAGAACCACTAATGAAGGGGTAAAATGGTCCAACTTATGATATGTGCATCTAATAGTCACATGCTCTTCATGACTTTGTTTCGCCTCGATGCAAGCTTCACGATGATGCCACGTGCTCCTCCCATTCTCGCTGAAACTACAACCAGGTTTTGATGCCCAAATTCGAAAACATTCGCCAGTGGTTTCGAGATCCATACCAGGAAACCCTTTTGCAGAAGCATATCTGCTACGCCTCCTCCACAATCTCGACACATGTCATTGTAGTCCTTGACCACCCAATCACCAAGTCCTCCGGCGCCTTTGCTTGACTTGGTAAACCATCGTCTTGACTTGGTCAACATGGTCTACTCCGTATGTACTCTTGCTTGTTGATGTCCCCAAGTGTCAGCCACCCACGGTCAATCTTCCGGCCATCTTGGTCCCTCTGTCCAAGCCTCACATCTGTCCTTCATCGCTCCTTGTCCATTGGCACAACACGTCTCTACTTGACCTTGTCCATGCCTGTCGACTGTCCCTGTGCTCCACACCTGCACACCAACACAACCGAAAGATATATTCCACACGCACTCATGCAATGGTTAGTCTCCACACTCAACCAGAGCTGATCCTCTCTTGACAATCACTCATCACAAACTCGACACATAAGGTCACATATCAACCTTGTGTTCGCAATTCTTAATAACAAAATTTAATTTTTTTAAATAATCTCCCTAAATTAAAAAGCCAAAAAAATAAAAATTGGAAGTACCAATGGCACTATCCCAATGGGGTAACAAACACTATGCCAAAACATGTAATCATTGCCAGTTATGATGGAGCTATTAGTGATAAGTTTATCATTGCCTGTTCGTGGCTTCAATCGACAATGATAGTGTACAACCCTAGCCCGTTAATAGCTTGCAATAGTTGTGAAGTTAGCCCATGTGGCCATGCGGCACATGTGTGGTTGTGATTGTTGGGTTTAGTACTACCTTGAATGTTTAGGAGGGTGAGGGCCTGCTTATAATCCTTGTCGTTCCAGGCATAGCACCTCTATATTAACTTTTTTACACGAAGTGAGGACAAAAGTGTAAGAAACGTTGTATTCATATGCAAGCCCATTCCACGTGCGGAGCTATCGAGTGCGACCAGTTTGGTTTGTTCGTGGACGAAGACCAAGCAGCGGGCGGAAGGGACTGAAGCTCTCTTCCACCTCTAGCTCGGTAGGCGAGCTGGTTCGGATTTGGATTCTGTCGCTAGCTAGGGACCCGGCTTGATAATAGCGTACTGTCTAAGAACAGTGCGCCACTAGACTTGATAATGTTGGTGACACGTTAGAGCGAGACTGGCCGGGAAAGAAGACGCGCAAGAGCTGCGACGTCGTCTCAGCGGCACGGAGAGGCATCATTTTCACGACGCGTACTGCTAGAGTGCTAGTCCTCGTCCGCGGCATCGATGCTCTACAGATATGGACAAGCAAATCAGGTTTTCAGAGTAGACTGAGCAAGCGTACCAATCATACTACCTCATGTATAGGAAAAAAAACAAGAACAGGGAAGAGAAACAAGCAAGAAGAGAGCACTAACTTTTAGTCGGCGTCCATGAATCAATGGAGCACATATGCAAGCATACCAAAGTGATGTGTCCGCGCAACAAGCCCGTTAAGTGTTCAGTCTTCGTCCCGACTCGATCAGCGTCTCGTATGTCAGGTGTTGCAGTTGTTCGTTTAATTTGATCACAAAATCAAGGGGGCTAGAGAAGACCGAGGGAAAATAAATCTCCAACAAGTCAAAATCCACCTTAACCCCCTTCAATCCCCTCCAATCCCTAGCATTTTTAGATCAAATCAAGGCATAAAGAAAACGCTCACTTCTCGCCACCACAGAGCTCGGGCAAGAACACATAGGCATCTAGTGTTGGTGGGGTCTAAGGCAGAAGAAGTCGGCAGTGGAACCATTTATGCCTAGTGTGAGATGGCCAGATGGGGCATGAGGATAGTTACTAATATATTCTTGAAGAACTGAGAAAGGCAACTAGAGGAGGAGTGAATGAGAGCCAATTCAAAATTTCTTTAGAAATGAACGCTCTCCTAAAAACACACTCCAAAAACACCAAACCTCTCAACAGTGATGCCTTTGAGCCAACTAGTGGTTGGATGTCCTTGGTGAAGACCAAAGAACACAGCGGGACATCACAGCAGCTAAAAATCAATAGGCAACACCAAATCCGAAACAGAGCTCTCAACTTCAATCACGATAAAGCAAGAGTCCGACTCAAAATCCACTAAGCCTACTGGTGACTTGGGGACTGAGAAAAGTTCCTAGGCACAACATGAAAACCATGGAAGTGACAAGACTCAAAACGGAGCAATGAAACTCGATGCAAAAACGTCCCGCCGCACGGCCTCCAAGTTGGCTTAGCCGACTTCCCTAGCCAGCTCATAGGGCAAGGAGGAGCCAAGTCGGCTTAGCATACTCCCCTAGTCAGCTTAGCCGACTTGAGTCAGCTCAATCCACTCCAAGAGTCGGCTGAGTTGTTCTTGCACAAACAGCGAGAAAAACTTCCATCCTAAGGCCAAATCTTGATCAAATGGAGTTAGATTGATCTCAAACTTTGCACAAGTGTTTCTACCAAAGTTGGGAGGATATGCTAAGAGGACCAACCCCTAAAACAACTCCAAACTCTGCAGATCTAAAAAACCATTGAAGAAAATGGGGTTTTTCTCAAAATTCCTCTCAAGAGTGTATATTCGTCACTATTAAGCTGCCAAAAGGAGTTGTTGAGAACATTGATCGAGCAAGAAGGCAATGTTTGTGGCATGACAGTACAGAGAAGAAAGAGGCAACCTTGTTGCTTGGCAGATAGTAATGAAGCCAAAGGAAAAGGCTGGGCTAGGAATTGTGAACCTTCGGCTGCAGAATGACCCTCCTCATGAAGCACCTAAACAAGTTCTATCACAAGGCAAACATCCATGGGTGCGCCTAGTTTGGAACAAATACTACAACAAATGAGTGCCACATGCAACAAGGGAAATGGGCTCGCTTTGGTGGAAAGATGTGCTTCGTCTCAACATTCTTTTTAGAGGTATTGCCATGTGTGAATTGGGTGATGGCTCTTCGGTGTGCTTTTGGGATGACTTATGGCTAGATGGGTTGCTAGCTCACAGGTACCGTAGATTGCCTGCTTTGCCAGGAGTGATGGTATTTCTATTCTAGAGGTTATGCAAGCAGAGGACTGGGACACTCTCTTCATGCTACCACTCTCCGAGCAGACACTTGATGAGTTGGAGAACCTCCAAGCACAGCTGCAAGATTTGCTGTATGATTAAGATAGCAATGATCAGTGGACACCTATATGGGGTAACATATATACTTCACGTCGCTTTTACTCAAATGCCTTCAGCATGATGGAAGCCCATCCAATTTTTAAGAGTCTGGAAGTCAAGATGCACACCACAGATCAAGTTTTTTGCCTGGCTTATACCGGTAGACTGACTAAACATGAAGTCCATGCTACAACGAAGATGCCTAAATATACAAGACAGCCCAATATGTGTTATGTGTGACACTAGAGAGCTGGAGACCATAGATCACCTATTTTTTAGCTGCCCCTTTGCGCAGGAATGTTGGGCGACCATCAACATAACTTGGGTTGAATCCCTGCAGCTGTTGGATAGATTGACACTAATGAGGATGACACACAACATTCCTTTCTTCACTGAGACAGCATTGATCGCAGCATGGGAGCTATGGAAGATGCGCAATAACAAAGTTTTGCAATGGCACGAGCCAAGCCCAACTGTCTGGTTGTCAAATTTTAAAAATCAAAGTTACCTTCAGTCTGTTAGATTTAAAGATGACTTGCGGTCATCATTTTGTGTTTGGCTAGATGCTTTTAGCTAATTCCCCTTTGTAAGTATTTTGTACTCTTATTAAATGAAAAGTCCACACTGTGGGGATCTCCCCCCACAGTATTTTGTGATAAAAAAGGAGTGTATATTCCTGCTTGTGGTGTTTCTGCCCAAACCACGTGGGAGATAGCTTCACCAAAGGTCCTTAAATCAGTTTGAGCAC
The DNA here is from genome assembly GCA_022457205.1 of Saccharum spontaneum. Classification (NCBI taxonomy): domain Eukaryota; kingdom Viridiplantae; phylum Streptophyta; class Magnoliopsida; order Poales; family Poaceae; genus Saccharum; species Saccharum spontaneum. The sequence continues at coordinate 39,429,497 of CM039598.1, read as the reverse complement.
TCAAAACAACCTCCAAACCCCTAGAACCCAAAATCCATCGAAACAGAGAAGGGAAGGGAGAATGGGAAGAAAAACCCAAATTCAACACAAGTAAGAACTCATATTCAAATCTTAGAGAACACTGCTTTATTTCTGAAGATCAACCAGGTCTGGTTCATATGGAGGACAACTTATAGAAGGCTCAAACACATACAGAGTATCAATCTCCTGGACTTTGGATCTCAATAGCAAATAACCTAGAAAACTAGAGACTGGAAAACCTAGAGAATGACAAATGGAGATATGACTGAAGAGATGGCTGGCTGGGGCAGCCTCCTATCTTATTATAGGGATATTACACATTCCCAACATACCCTTAGATATTTTGGCAGAACCACTAACAAAGGGGTAAAATGGTCCAACTTATGATATGTGTATCTGATAGCCACATGCTCTCCATCACTTTCTTTCGCCTCGACACAAGCTTCACGATGACGCCACATGCCTCCTCTCGTTCCTGCTGAAACTACAACCAGGTTTTGATGCCCAAATTCGAAAACCATCCGCTGGTGGTTTTGAGACCCAAACCACCAAACCCCTTTGGAGAAGCGTATCTGCTATGCCTCCTCCATAATCTCGACACATGTCATTGTAGTGCTTGACCGCCCAATCACCAAGTCCTCCAGCGCCTTCGCTTGACTTGGTCAATATGGTCTACTCTGCATGTACTCTTGCTTGTTGATGTCCCCAAGTGTCAGCCACCCACGATCAGCCTTCAGGACATCTTGGTCCCTCGGTCCAAGCCTCACATCTATTGTGACAGAACCACCTGAATTATATGGCCCACATGTGCCTACCATTGTCTTTTAGACTTATGATAGCTGCATATGTAAGCCAGACAACTCTGGTAGTCTGTCGGGTGTCCTCGGGGAATCCCGAATCATTCATGTTTTACAAGTCATATAGGATCAACAAAGGAGTTGTTATAACATTACAACATTTGATATAAAACATCTACATCGGAGTGCGGAGAAACATTTAAGGTAGAAGACAGTGGAAGCATCTGAGGAGAAACATTTAAGGTAGAAGAGGTAACCAGAACATGTCGAGCCCATCGACATGACCTCACTAAGCTGCTCAAGTCAGATCCTACAACAGGGATTAATAAACCCTGAGTACTTAAGGGTACTCAACAAGTCTTACCCGACTAAAGAAAAGACTCCAAGGATATGCAAGCTTAAAGGTAAGGTAGAATCAAAAAGTAACTTTTGTAGAAAAGTTTACTATAAGTGAATCCTTACTTTCACTCTTTTAGCTGTGTATTAAGTTATTATCAGTATCTGATTAACACCTAGTCTAAATCAATCACTTCTTTAATCATCAAAGCTCAGATTCAACTCTTATCATCTCTTATCCATCAGCATCCATGTTTCATTGATTAACTATGATACAGGTCAGTTGATCGTGTCTCCTGTTACCGTGGAGCAAACGGCGATTCGTATCGATTTGGCCCAGCTAGGGTTTCCTTACCACACGACATATGCAGATCAGAGACATACATATATCAACCCTCACTTGGATCCTCCAAAACGAGAACGGGTCTAGCGCTACCCGAGAGCACAGTACTCCACCTCCTAGCGCCGCTCCTTGTGGATTCACCGGATGTGTACATGCTACTCTCACCATCTCTTCACTCTCAGTGCACAGTTGTCCTTTCTCATAATGAAATAGCCAAGGTATTAGGCTTACCAGAATATGCGGCCAATACTACAAGTCACGATCACAAGCGGGCCTACAACGATCGGTCCTCAATCGACATAGAAGGAGGCACTACATTGAGACTCCATTCTCGATGCAAGCCAGCTGTGGTGTAACCACACGCCTAGTCTCAATTTAACATTATTGACATCATAGTATTCACAACCCATAAACAGAGTTGAGAAGAGCAAGGTGAAACTGTTACTCTCGAACGATGAAACCATCATTCGACTTCCAACGTAGACTAAGCATTACTAAGCATAAGAGGTATGACTTTTTCATACTAATAGGGTATAAGTGGGGATATCTGGATATCAAGGTAATCATGCAGCAACGGTATAGATCAACCCCTAATTACTTAATGCACATCTCACAAGACTTAAAGTGTAATAAAGATTTGTAAAAGCTATAGAAGGGTGTAATGCACTGGGGCTTGCCTTCGTTGCAGAGAAGTTAGTCTCCTCAGAGAGATCCAATAGACACCAACACCTCTGGTGGATGGACCTACTCCGAGACTTGATCAACACGAGCTTTCTTACTCTCGTAAACACTACACGTAATAATGATGCACTGCTTAACATAATGAAATGCATGCCATGATGCATGATGATAGACATACTAGTGCATAACAGAAGATAAACAAGTTAAGAAAGTTGAGTACAACTTTCCTTCACTAAAGGCTAGGGTTATTATCATAAAGGCATTTTCATTATTTAACTAATAAGTTAATTATTTATTTAGCATGGAATGTAACACTTATCATACTATACTAGTTAAGCATGGCAAGGTATATAACTTAACATTACACTTAAGTGCAACCATGAAGATTAAGCAAGGATCACAACATGATCTAATTACATGCATTTATTAATTAATTAGATAAGTAACTATTTTATTTATTAACTAGCAAGTTAATTATGGACTTAACAATCATAAAAGGTGTGCCAAGTAACAGTAGGGGTAAAGTGTCCCAAGGTCTACAATCAATCCAAAAGAACACTTAAGTCATTTTAGGAATTATTCTAATTACTTTAACATTTATTAATTATTTATTTAAAGGCATGCAATAAAGCATATAACCAAACATTATCAAAACAGTACCAAACTTTTTGTTATGGCAGGCATTAGCATGTAAAGCATACTCACAAAGTTTCACAATTTTAGCATTATTAATTATTTAGCTATAGAATTAACAAAGTTCATTACTTAATTACTTTTCAGAAAATAGAAAAGGAGAAAAGCTCCTTTACTCCTTCTCGGCTCGGCCGAGCGGCGCTGGCGGCCCAGCAGCTCTCCCTCTCCCCTCTCCTTTCTCTCAGGCTGACCCGAGCCGGCCCAGACCGAAGCCAAAAGCCCAAGCCGAGCCGGCCTGTCCTACCCTCTCTTCCTTTCACTTGGTTCCGCCCGAGCTAGCCAAAGTCGCAAGCCCGACGGCCTAGGTTGCAGGCGGCCCCAAGCCTACCTCTTCCTCTCTGCTCCTCTCCTGCTCCCGCCGTTCGACCGACGCCGGCATCACTCCGGCCACGACAAGCGTCGCAATGACGAGATCTCAGGCGACATTGAGCACACCACGGGCTTCCTTTCTTCTTCCCGCACCCCGACACCACATTTCCCCTCCTCTCGTGCTTGCTAATAGACACACCGACGCTCGTGGCGGCGCTTTGTACTATGGCGAGACGGTGGTGACCTTCTGTGGTGACTCCGGTGACAACATCTCCTTCTACGTAGTCGCCACGACCTCCCGAACCCGCCCAAGGGGTTAATTTGGCAAATTAGGCTTGGGACGAGATCGCCCGCGGCCGTGGTGGCACAACAGAGCAGAGCTCGCTGGCGCAGTAGTGCTCCAGCCAAACCCGACTCAAAACAACCTAGCTAAGAACCTCTACGCATCTGAGGTGCTCACCAAGGCCTGCATGTGCTCACGGTTGGAATGGAGACGAGGAAGACAGTGATGTGTGATGGCGATGGCGGCTCTGATGACATGAACCGAGGAAGACGGCTGCGTTTCGAGGCGGCTACACGTGCGCTGAAAGAATAAACGCGAGCAAGAGCATCAACATGATAACCAAGACTAGAAACGAGCACAAGATGGAGTGGGGAGACTCTGTGGTGCTCTGGCCACGTAGAGGGGCTCACGGCAGCGCCTCCGGTCGGAATCAGAGAAGAAGACGGCATGCGGTCAACTAGGATAGTGCGGGATAGCTCGGATGGGCTTAACCGAGGCGTAGGATTACATCGAACATGAGAGCAAGGCGAATTGGAGAATGGTGGAGCGAGGAGGGTGAATTTGGAGTTGTAGTGCTCATGGTGGCGATGGCGTCGGGCGGGAGGAGAAGAATGGAGGGAGTGCTTTGGTGCTTAAGAGAAGGAAGGAGAGGTCACTGGAAACTCCAAGACAGCCAGCTCCAGCTTGCAAAGGCGGTGGCCAGCTGCTGCGTGGCGCACGCACGGGCACAGCGTTGGCCGAGCGGTGGGCGGCAAGGTGGAGGTGGCGAGCTGCTCTGCTGCCTCCTTGAAACAAGAAGCTGAATCATGAAATATGTTTCCATGTTTCAATTGAAACAATAGCTTAATCCCTCAATTAGAGCAAGATAGAGATGGAATTAGACAAAGTTGATAGAAGATGAAATGATCCTCATGCTCTGCTCTACAACTCGTATGTAGGTGACCAAGCATGAAACTGAATAGATAAGCAGATAGAGAGGGATTTAGGATATGAAACATATGTTTCACTATTTGAAACATAGGCTCCAAACTTAGGGTTTTTCAAAGTATTTCTTTAATTACTTGCCATTAGTGAGTTGATGATTAATTATAGAACATACTAATCATCATTTCATATGATAAGTAAAACATGACATAAACAACACATATGTAAGAAACATGTGAAACATGGCTCATGCAACATTGTTTTATTATTGAAACATAGGAACAACATATATGAAACATGTGAGTTACTATTCATGCAATCTTATGAAACACTACCTTGAAACACATGAAGCATGACATAACATGTGAAACATTTTATGCAACATGTGAAACATGTATTACACTATTATTGCAACATCGACATGCGACACTTGAAACATAACAGAGTTACTAATGAAACATTATTGTGCAACATAACATATTATGCGAAACATTTCTAGATAACTTATGAACCCTTATAAATGCAACATGGTAAAGCAACACAAGAAACATTGTAGGTGCAACATGAGTGTAACACCTCAGGTGTTTAGCTCCATATATTAAGTTGCATGCACCGACTAAGTCAACCCAAAAGCTTAAGCTGATGGGGAGAGGTGGGCAATTCACTTATATTCCAACACTCCCTCTCACGTGGAGGCTCCCTCAGGCCTCAGACGTGGAATAGGAGCGAGCAACAATTATTTTATTTAATTGTGCTAACCAGGATTCGAACTCGAGACCTCTGGCTCTAATACCATATTAAGTTGCATGCACCGACCAGTTCAACCCAAAAGCTTAATTGGTGGAATATTGGATGTATTGCATTGGGCCTCATAGGCTGATTATATAGGGTACATAGGACTAACACCTCACGTGGGTACACAATGTGGTACTATTCCTATTTACTCTAACATCCCCCCGCAGTCACAGCGGGAGCGCTGCAGACGGTGAGACTGGAGAAGAAGCTGACAAAGCTAACATCCCCCCGCAGTCATAACAGTCGATGCGTCGCGCATGCTGTGGCTGGAGAAGAAGCCGATGACTCCTCATGCAAGGCGGTAGCCCTTTATGCCAATGTCGAGGTAGCCGAGTGTGAGGGTGCAGTAGCCGTGGTCGAAGAAGCCGTGCTGAAGATGGCCGAGGTCGACGTAGTTGTGGTCGGGTTGCCGTGTCGATGGAGCTGCAGGCGCACAAGGGGCGCCATGGTGATGATGGAGACGCGTTGAGGCAATCGTCGTGGGAGGAGGCGATGCCGAAGTCGACGCAGTCAGGGCCGTCGTGGACGTAGAAGAAAGGCGACGATGCAATCGAGGCAGACGGGGTGGGAACGGGAGGGTCAATGCCGAAGTCGATGCAGTCAAGCCGCCTGAGCGACGAGGCGAGGCTGGATTTGCCAGATCCAGCAACGTGTCGGGGACGAAAGCACGCGACGGTGTTGCCAATACCAGGCGTACAAGGGAGAGGGACCCAACCGCGAGGTTGTGCTGGACGAAGAAGAAGCAATGCGGGAGAGGACGCATCGGCGAGTAGGACTCAGCGATGACGTGATGCGGTGGCCGGACCGGCGAGCAGGGCTCAGCAACGGTGCGGGTAGGGGCAGCTCGATGACGAAGACCCAATCAGCAAGACGAAGACCTTGTGCAGACGGATAGCGCAGCAGGGATTGCGCATCACAGTCATCGATGCACAGGTGACGGCGATGTAGATGCAACGGTGAAGCAGACACACGGGCGGCGGTGCTGCGGCCCGATGAGGCGACACAGCAGCAGCCCTGTTGCTCGGAGAAGATGCACGTAGTACTTGGCGTGCCGGGGCAGCCGACGTGTCGGGGCAGCCGATGCCGATGCCGGAGTAGTACGCGCGAGGTCGACGGGCGGTGGGCGACTCAATCCCGATCAGTGATCGGGTAAACCAAAAAGATATAACAGCAGGAGATCGGGTGTACCCAACGAGACAACACACTCGGAGTTGGACGGCGCCGGGGCGCATGGGTCGCGGTCACGGGTGGTCGCGCGAGGATGGCGCAGATTAGCCGGCCGCCACCATGGCGGCTCGGTGTCAGGGTCGACTTGGCCCGGGCCACCACCACGGCAGTGCAGGATGGGGGCGACGCCAGCGCCTCCATGGCGAGCATGGTGAGTGCGACGAGGTAGCGTGACGTCACGAGAAAACCCAAACTGCTACTGGACGACGACGAAGATGGCAGCGGGATCAATAGGATCCGGCGCCTAAAGGGGTGGCGCTGCCCCCGGCGGAGATCGATCTCTTCCCGGGGGCGCGCAGTGCGGAAGCAGCGGCGGCTAGAGTTAGGACTAAACCTAGGCGAATGATACCATGTGGTACTATTCCTATTTACTCTAACACCATAATTGCATTGCATGGCATGAGCATAAACATTCATCATCTCATTTTGTTTACTTTGTTTGCAACAAATGTGGATGTTTTAGGGTTTTGGATTGGTTCACATCTTGTGACACTAGGAATTTGGTGTAGCAAAATGGTATAGTGGTTAATTAGATCCTACAATACCTTAATCTCACTTAGAGTAACTAATGGAGTAAGGTTCATGTTGACCAAAATTACCAAAATGACCTCCAAGGTGTTGTTGACCAGCATTTGGTCCTAGGATGCCGTAGTTTGACCAATTAAAAAGTCCAGCTTAGAGACCTTGCATGGAGGAACACCCTTAATCAAAGTTGTAGGGAATTTTATGGGGAACAAAAGTCTCAATATGACCATCTCATGAAACTGACCAGAACATACTCAAAATTGGCCCACAAGTCAGCTAGAGGGGCTATCTTAGCACGTAGAATTTTTCTAAGTCTCAAAAGTGTCCCTCCAGTTTGATAATGGCCTACTTTGGAAGCTTGTAGTTTGCAAACCAGACCAAACCAGCCCCAACTCTCATTGACACTTTTGTAGTACTCACTTAGCTCTACAACATTGTCAACATCACCATCACCTAGTTCTAAATGGTTTAGGAGATATGGTGCCTGAAAAAGTGGGTTTCAGTCGGCATAGAGACTGAAACTAAGTTTCAATTTTCAGGTACCCCACTTTGGAGCTCTGTAGTTTCAAATCTAGGCCGAACCAGTCCAAGCTCCAATTGACAAATTTATAGCCCTCATGTAGCTCTACATAATTGATGTAGTCATCTTCGACTAAATCTAGCTGGTTTGGGAGATAATCAACGGCAAACTTTTGCTGTCAGACCACCACGTCGGGCTCCATTCAGTCGACGTCGGCTTCATTCAGTCGGACAGACAACCGCTGTCGTGGCGACCGCGCAGAGCACGGTGGCCGCGTGGCGCGCGCGTTCTGCCGTCGCCTCCACGTCGCAAGCTCATGCGAGGGAGTGAAGTCGAGGCTGACACCTCAACCCCCACCACTTGCGCTCGCCATTCCCTCCCTCTCTGCTTCCTTCTCCGCGAGCGGGCGGTGACCGGAGGAGTGAAACCGCGACGGTGCCGATCCATTCTCCCCAAACCGCAGCTCCATTGGCCAAACCATCTAGACCACCGCACCACCATGAGCCCCTCCACCTCCTCGTCCTCACCGAACCATCTCTATCGCGTCAGGTGAGCTACACCACGAGGGCGGCTCCACCGGACCGCCATGTCCGCCACCGTCAAGCTTGCACGTGGCTAGGCCATTCGGGACCCTCCCTACCCTATCTCTTCTGTGCTGTAGGTACAGTTAGATAGGCTGAAGCTCGTAGGGTAGGTGAATTGGGCCGGGTTGCCGGCGACTCGTCGGAGTTGGTCAAGCCGCGGCCGCACGCCGCCATGACCGCCGCCATCCTCGCTGGCTGCCATAATCATAGCAATCGAGGGTACCCCTAGGTGCGCGAGGTTGAGGTGAACGCGCGGGTACTGTAGCTTCGCCAGAGTTGCCGCCGGCGGCGAGCAATCGCCGTCGCCTTTCTTTCCCCTCTGTCTCCCTCGTTGACCGGTGGGGTCCCCTGGTCAGGTGCCGCGCGCGGGCGGGACGGCCTAGCAGGCCGCGCGCGCCGTGGGCCGCGTCTTTCCCCGGGCCGGCCCAGCATCCGATAGGATTTATTCATTTTTTTCTTTATTCTGTCACAATTTTAGATAAGATTTGGAAAATGTATCTCTAGGGTTTTACTTGCTCAAAAATTATGAAGTAAATTTTGTTAGGATCTGCATGATGTCTAGTATTTTAGAAAAATATAAATTTGATATGTGATGTTTAGTTTCTGGGAGATTTAAATAGGTCTTTGAAATGTGTTTTAAAAGGAAGGTAAATTTGTTAAATGAATAACTTGAGTTGTAATGTTCCAAAAATTATGAAATTTGGTGAGTAGATTAATTTATACCTGTATTAGCTCTGGTAAAAATTTGGGCATTAGTGCTTAAGTACTTTTCAAGTTATGATGATATCATATTGTTTTAGGGAATATTTCAATGAATTTTAGTAATTTTTCTACATGTGCAATGTTCATATAAATTTTTGGAGAGTGTCCTGGTACCCTAAAGTGTCTAAGAAAAATATGAAATCTATTGTTTGATACTTTTCAATGTGATTTGTTAATTATACAAAAATCAGCCTTTTTGGCTTGTGAATTTTATGTAGGGAGTTTGTGTGAATAATTTTAGTTCAAATTTTTAAAGTAGCCTCTTTTTGGGTCAAAGAGTCTCCTGCAATTTTTGTAGAATTTTACAAGCAATTTACATATATGATTAAAATTCCACTTAAATAATTAAGTAAATTAAGAAAGGGGTGTAAATAAATATTCTAGGGGGCACATCTTACTTTCTGCTGTTTTTGTGACCAATGTGAACTTTTGGTCACATTGGTTTGGTCTTAGGGGAAGTTTGCCACATAAACAAATAATTAATCTTCCCAATTTTAGGTTTTCTCGACATCTGGTAGTATCTTTGGATTTGACCATTAATAAAGTGGTTTTCTGGAAAACTTGTGCATACCAAAGTTGTAGTAAACTCGATAAACTAGCTTGTGTCAAAATTTGGGAGCATTTGGCTTAGTAGTTTAGGAGTTATTGCTGTTTTAAGTAACAGTCCAGAATTGGCTGCTCTCTATTTAGAGAGGACAGATTTCTGGAACTTGGGAAATTCGACCTGGAAAACTTAGGAATTAAGGGTTGAGGTCTGAAAAGGATTTGTAGGGCATTTCATAAACTTTCCAGATTGTCTTGAATCATATCTTTTGGAGTTGGGAGTCTCCAGTTATGTTAGAAACAATTAGCTGCTGTCCAGAATGTCTTGCTGTGATATTTTGGTGTTGGGTGTGGTAACCTAAGTAATGTTACTCTTGTGATTGTTAAGTGTTAGGACCTTAACCGAAGAAGAACAGCTATACCTTAGGTTGAATAGATTAGGTGAGTACTTCTCTACAGGAGAGGAAATTTGCACTTAATAATTGAAGTGATTTGAATAGAGCTTTAAGAGTGTGGTAATGCATTTCATTCCGAGCATGTTGCATCTTTCATTATGCATCCATAAAATTTATTATGCACTCATGCAATATGTGTTCCGGAGGGGGTAACTCTCCTCGAGTTCGAGCAAGCGATCCCGGAAGAAATCCAGGAGCAGCCGGAGGAGCCAGAGGAACCAGCCGGCGGAGGAGTTCCCGCAGAAGATCTGCCTGAGTGTCCTGACCACCGGCCATCCACCTTTCTGAAAGGCAAGCCCCGGTGCATGCTGAACCTATTATTTTATAAATCAATCTTGAGTACTTTTAATTGTTTATTACATTAAGTTGTAGGAGTTGTATGAAAACACTTGCTGCATTATACCTGTCCTTGTCCAGATATCGTACTTAAATCCTAAATTAGGTTTAGGCACGTGTCAATGCTTAGCCCTTCTTAGTCCGGTAGAAGTCGGGTGATTTCCGGTCATCCGCGAGATGTAGGAAGGAGTCACGAGTGGCTTATGGCTATCGTGAAGGGAACCATGCCTTAAAATGAAATTGAGACCGGGCGGGAGTTCGATAGTACAGCCGCAAGACACTTCACGTCTTGGGTGTGGAGCTATGCCCGTCTAAGTCGTTTAAGGACCGATTCGCTGTACGTCCTTGAGTCATGTTGAACGCAGTCTAACACTTAGTTGCCCGGATAAGTCGTTCCGACTGCGAAGCCGAGTAATATGGTTCAGGCCAGGAATCGAATGGTAGGTTGCTTCTTGGAGGAGAGAAAGGATGTGCTTGGGGACATTGGCGTGAGACCAAGGGGGGTTAGAGTCCCTATCACCTGCAGAGTGTCGCCCTTGGGGTCGCGACATCATTCGGACCCGCGATTCCTGAATTATACGAAAGGTGGCTTGTGCGACCTTGGCAGGGGCCTGCGCGGTGAGTGTTAGAAATACCCCTCCAGCTGGATAGGAATTCGATTCGAATCGCCGTCGCTCCCGGTTAGTGAGCACTTGACTTGAGCAGCGACAACGTAGATCTCATTAATTGAACAGATGGTTAAAGGAATGATACAATGTTGCCACAATTTATACCTTCTATGGATATAATGCTAATAATTGTTTGATTATAATCAAGTGCATGTTTAGTACAGGTGCTAAGATAGATGACAGGTAAATGCTAAAATTAACTGCTAGTACAGGTTATAAGAGTTTCAATTACTTATGCCTTTCTGCAAAAATGTGATGTCAGCTAGCCTCTTGTGTAAGCCTTGCATCATCCTTGGTGTACTCTTATTTCTGGTTTTTGACGGGTAAGTCTAGCTGAGTATATTCCAGTACTCAGGGTTTATTCCCTCCTGTTGCAGATGATATGCTTTATCAAGGCTTCTGTAAGACTTGTCTCCACCCTGGGGTGACGAAGACTAGATCACTAGGGCGTGATCATCTTTTATGTACTTCCCTAATGCTTTTGCGGGTTGTGATCAGTAAGACTGGCAGTAGTTTTAAACAACTAGTGTGTGTGTTATGCTTCCGCTACTTTATGAACATGGTTTGTAATAATTTGCGACTCCGTGTGTGTAAACATATTTCAGAACTACTTGTAAAATGTAACGTGTGATGTGTATGTTGAATGATGCGATCCTGGTTGTGAGCAAGTTGGTTTGAAATCATTCGTGGTTTCGATTGACTACTGGGATTATATGGGCTCAAGTTCAAAAATTTGAGCGCTTCGGTGCTTGTTTTTGTACTTGTGCTCTTATAATTTGGTCGGTTCTGTTACAGCTGGTATCAGAGCATAATTCAACATTAAACACATTGTACGAGTATTTAAAAATAAAAATATTTGTTTATGAAAAGGGTTAAAACTCTAAAAATTATTTTTATAGGTATGCTAGTGATCACATCCCTTAGCCCAAATAAGGACTCTTAGGTGGCTTATTATAAAGACTAACTTGGGGGCCTTGTTTGTTTTTGTTTCGTCGTCCATACGGCGTGATATTGTATGGATGCCATCCACTTAGTTGGTAATGTATGGATCAATTGCCTCGACGCTCTGGTAAGTGTCAGTTGTGAGAGCATAATCGTCCAACCGGCGATCTAGGGGAGAGTAGTTTTGGTGACTTGCATACTTACATGTTTAAACCGTGTAATTATGTAAGCACTTAATTGTGGGAATCTATAAGGGTAGCTTTGATACTGAAGTATATACATCAGGGGGTGTGTATATGGAGAGTATTTAGTTTACTACTTTCTTGTGTGTTATTTTGGGAAACTGTTGGGCTGAAATGAGATTTTCTGCAGGTACACTAATAGCGCAACGAGTAGACCGATAGTTTCGTTTATATGAGAGAACGTATGTATGCCACCGCCTAGCGTTAGAACTTTAGGTTTCTACTAAGGTGAGAGGGCGTACGGAACATGCATGCATCATGTTTAATTATATCATACATGTCATTTTACTCCCTCCTTAAAAATTTCAATAGTCCCGACTAAATTAAACTTTGTATCCCCTAAATTATCCTCACTTTAATTCGTCTCTTTTGGCTACAGATGGCACGTACTAAGAGGACCGCTCGCAAGTCAACCGGAGGTAGGGTCCCTCACCACCAGCTCGCTCCACGTGAGCCCCGCCCCGAGCCCACTGAGGTGGAAAGGTTGAGGGCTGAGTTGGCAGAGGTGACTGCTGCCAGGAATGCGGCGCAGCAACAACTGGAGCAAGTGATCCATGACCGAGATCAGGAAACACTTGCAGTCCAGAGGTTGACAATAGCCAATCACAACTGTCAACGCATGCTGGTCCATGTCATGAACCAGAGGGATGAAGCCTGGCACGAGGAAAACATCCTAAGAGCTTGTCAGGTGGAGCTCGAGCAACAATTAGAGAATGCAGATGAATACAATGACAATCTTCATGAAGAAGTGCACCGCTTGAACAACCAGCTCAATCCTCTGCTGCCTCGGGACAATAACGCAAATGAAGAGATGGGTTCGGGAATCTTCATGGCTGAAGAGGATGATGAAGTGGAGGTCAATGGGCCACCGGATGCCCCACCAGAAGAAGAACCAGAAGAAGAAGAAGAAGATGAGGAGTTAGAGCCTGTCAGCGATGAGGATGGCGGGGAGATCCTTGACACCGACTCTGAGGACGATGCTTAGAGTAGTCATCACGTAGCTACGATGTTAGGATCATCTTTTGTGCCCTCCCTGTGTTGGAGTGAGGCTTTGTAATAACTTGGCTTTTAGGATGTAAGGTCGAACCCTATGTTTTCCTGGATGTTTAGTTTGAACCTGTTAATTTCGATCACAATTGGATGTCTTATTGTGTTGTGTTCGATGATGGTGTCACGATTAGCACCCTTCGGTGCCGCGATGAAACCGAGGGCCTCCTGTGGCACGCGACATAAGGCTGTGCTACTTGGCACGCGCTGGTATCGAGGTGGCTAGTCATGATCCACCATGGAACTCTACCGTTGAGAAGTCTCTTTGTGGTCAGTTTGAAGTAGCCTTTTTCAGTCGATTAGAAACTTTGGGAACGAATCCGAGTACCCGTACGAAGGGTCAAAAGTCACGTAGATATTAAAGTAAACAGTTCAATCACTGTTGTGCTCCCTGTGAGTGAGCCTTTTATTAAAATACATCCGGTTGGATACCCACGCATGATTGCGTCAATTGAGGCGCTTGAATGGATTGTGCGGTTGTGATGAATTATTGTGCCTTGATTCTTTGCAAAGTCATTTTCATGAAGTCAGTTTGACCTATTTACAATAATTCATCTACAAATTTCCCACATCGTCAGTGCTCATTGGCTATGCATTTTGCAGATGTCGTACAACCTCCGTCGGGGTCGTGGCAATGAGGATGAGGAACAACCACCCCCTCCGCCACCACCTACCCCGGCTGAGCTGATGCAGACCGTGGTAGAAGGGCAGCGCATGCTGGCAGATGCTATGCGCCAGCTTGCCAACCGGGAGGCTCATCATGGCCGCCAGGGCCCGGAACCCAATCAATATAGTGATTTCAAGGACTTTCTTGATACTAAGCCCCCGCTCTTTAATGAGGCGGAAGAACCACTGCAAGCCGACGAGTGGTTGAACACTATTGAGCAGAAGTTCCGTCTGCTTCGCTTGACTGATGAGCTAAAGACTGAATATGCTCTTATCAACTGCACGGTCCAACGGGTATTTGGTGGAGCCACTACCGTTCCACCTTGCCTACAAATGTCCCGATTGCTTGGGACTAGTTCAAAGCAGCATTCCGCGGGAATTATATTCCTCCAGGTCTTATGGCTATCAAGCACACAGAATTCATGAGGCTGTCGCAGGGTAATAAAAGTTTGACTAAATACCTGCAAGCTTTCAACAATCTGGCAAGGTATGCAATAGAGTTTGTGGATACCGATGCTAAGAAAATTGCTAGCTTTAAAAGGGGCCTTGGCCCAAAGTTGATGAAGACCATGGGCACTAGCAAGTGCACTACCTTCAATGATTTTATCAGTGATGCTTTGACTCAGGAAAACAATAATGCTATTTATTCTGCCTCTAAGAGCCGTAAAAGGGCCCTTGAGGCGAGTGCTTCGCATTCTCGGACTCCAGTTGCACCGAGGGCTTCCCCTCGCCCACCTGCCCAAAATACTAAGTTCCGTCCACCGCAGAAGAAGCCTATTGCTAAGACTGGGTTCCGCAAGGCATATACAGTCGCTCTACCCAAGGGTAATTCTGGTCAGAGCAGCTCTAGTGTTCCTCCCAACAACATGCCTTGCTGGAACTGTAACAAGCCAGGCCATTGGTCCAAGAACTGTCCTTATCCTAAGAAGAATGTCAACCAAGGTGGCCGTCAGGGGCATGCTCATTATAACAGTATTGAGGAAATCCCATCTGGTGAGGTTGTCACTGCTAGTAAGTTCCTAGTTGACCAACATCCTGCAGTGGTACTTTTTGATTCAGGTGCTTCGCATTCCTTTATCAGTCCTAAGTTTGCATCAAAGTTTACACACAAATTACATACTGTTGAAGGTAGGGGTTATTGCATTAGTGCGGCAAGTGGGAATATTTCCACAAATAAAGTAGTGGGGAATCTTGAGTTTGAGATAGAAGGGCGAAAGTACTCGCTTGCCTTAGTGGTTTTGCCTGGATTAGGTATAGATGTTATTTTGGGCATGAATTGGATGAGTCAGAATGGGGTACTCATTGATACATCCACCCGGGTAGTTATGCTTAGAGATCCTACAGATCAAAAGGGTTTTCTAGTACAACTTCCCAGAAAAATTGATTTGTCTGGTGAAGTTCATGTTGTGCAAGCTAAGGCGTTGGCTGAAATTCCCATAGTGAGTGAGTTTCCTGACGTTTTCTCCGATGATTTGCCGGGACTCCCTCCGGATCAGGATGTGGAATTTAAAATCGAGTTGTTGCCTGGCATGGCACCCATCTCTAGGAGACCTTATAGGATGCCTCCGAATGAGCTAGCTGAACTTAAGCTGCAGTTGAATGAACTTTTGAAGAAGGGGTTGATTCGTCCTAGTTTGTCTCCATGGGGATGCCCTGCTATCTTTGTGAAAAAGAAGGACCAATCTTTGCGGATGTTTGTAGATTATCGACCTCTGAATGCAGTCACTGTCAAAAATAAGTATCATCTGCCACGTATCGATATCTTGTTCGATCAGTTGTCTAAAGCTAAAGTCTTTTCCAAGATTGATCTAAGGTCTGGTTACCATCAGATTAAAATTCGTCCAGAAGATATTCTAAAAACAGCTTTCTCGACAAGATACGGTCTTTATGAGTATCTTGTTATGTCTTTCGGCTTGACAAATGCCCCCACATACTTCATGTGCTTGATGAATTCGGTGTTTATGCCCGAATTGGACAAGTTTGTGGTGCTGTTTATTGATGACATCTTGATATATTCTGAGAATGAGAAAGAACACGCCGAACACATGCGTATCGTCCTCACCAGACTGCGTGAACATCAACTGTACGCGAAGTTCAGTAAGTGTGAATTCTGGCTTCGTGAAGTACCTTTCCTTGGGCATGTGTTGTCCAATGGTGGAATTATGGTGGATCCCACCAAGGTACAGAAAGTCTTGAATTGGAAGGCTCCTACTTCGGTTCATGAAGTCCAGAGTTTTCTTGGGTTGGCTGGCTATTATCGTCACTTCATCCTGGATTTCTCAAAAATAGCCAAACCCATGACTCGGTTGCTGCAAAAAGACACTAGGTTTGTCTGGATCCTAAGTGTGATGCGGCTTTTCACCAACTGCGCACCCTCCTAACCTCAGCTCCGGTTTTGGCACAACCGGATATCGAGAAACCATTTGATGTTTATTATGATGCCTCAGGCATAGGTTTGGGAGGTGTTTTGATGCAGGAAGGCCGAGTAATTGCATATACCTCTCGACAACTTCGGAAACATGAGGTGAATTATCCAACGCATGACTTAGAACTGGCTGCAGTTGTTTATGCTTTGAAAGTGTGGCGGCATTATCTATTGGGAAATGTCTGCAATATCTACACGGACCACAAAAGCCTCAAATACATCTTCACCCAACCCGAGTTAAATATGTGTCAGAGAAGATGGCTCGAGTTGATTAAGGATTATAATCTTCAAGTACACTATCATCCTGGCAAGGCAAATGTAGTTGCGGATGCTTTAAGTCGTAAGTCTCATTGCCATTCCTTAGTTGAAACTGATTTTCATCGATCTCGCCTTCTACATCCAGCAGTCTTGTACAACATCACTGTCAGTTGTACTCTCAAAAGCAGAATTATTGAGCTCCAAAAGACTGATCCTGGTGTATTTCACATCAAGCGTAAGATGAAGGAGAAAGAAACTAAGCATTTTAGGGTAGATGAAGAAGGTGTGCTGTGGTTTAAGGATAGATTAGTGGTACCTAAGGACCGAGAGCTTAGAAATCAGATCCTGTCCGAAGCACATTCTTCCAAGTTGTCCATCCATCCTGGTAGTAATAAGATGTATTATGATTTGAAGCCACTTTATTGGTGGACCAAGATGCGGAAAGAGATAGTTGCATATGTTGCTAGGTGTGACACCTGCTGTAGAGTTAAAGTTGTACACATAAAAGCTAGGTTACTTCAACCACTTTCTATCCTAGGTTGGAAATGGGAAGAGATAAGTATGGATTTCATCGTCGGACTTCCTTCTACTGTCAAAAATCATAACTCCATCTGGGTAATTGTGGATTGTTTAACCAAATCAGCTCACTTCATTCCTGTTAGAGTGGACTATCGTCCCACTTAATATGCTGAGTTGTACTTCAATCAGATAGTCCGGCTCCATGGGATACCTCGTACTATCATTTCTGACCGTGGTCCCCAGTTCACTGCTCGCTTTTGGGAGCACTTGCATCACCTTCTGGGAACTAAGTTAGTGAGAAGCTCTGCTTATCACCCTCAGACGTCAGCTCAGAAGGAACGAGTTAACCAAATCTTGGAAGATCTGTTGCAGGCATGTGTAATTTCATCCAAGGGTTCTTGGGAAAGATGGTTACCTCTAGCCGAGTTTTTGTACAATAATAGTTACCAAGAGAGTATTAAGATGGCCCCATTCGAAGCTTTATACGGTCGTAAGTGTAGAACTCCACTAAATTGGGTAGAAGCTGGTGAAAGGAGGTATTATGGTATTGATTTTGTCAAGGAAGCCGAGGAACAAGTCTGTACTATCCAAAAACATATGGCTGCAGCCCAAGCTAGATAGAAAAGTTATGCTGATCGTCATAGAAAACCACTCGAGTTTGAAGTCGGAGACTTCGTTTATCTGAAAGTTTCTCCAATGAAGAGTGTACAACATTTTGGTGTCAAGCGGAAACTTGCACCAAGATACGTGGGTCCTTTCCAGATCATAGGCAAGAGTGGAGCTGTTGCGTATAAGATCCAGTTACCTCCTGAAATGAGTGCCATATTCAATGTTTTCCACGTATCTCAGCTAAAGAAGTGTCTTCGGGTTCCTGAGGAAAGAGTTCTATTAGGAGATATCAGGCTTGAATCCGATCTAACTTACGAAGAAAAGCCAGTCCGGGTGATCGATACTCAGGAACAAGTAACTAGAAGCAGAGTGGTTAAGTGGTATAAAGTAATGTGGAGTAATCAGGGTAGTGAAAGCGACGCTACGTGGGAACGGGAGGACTATTTGTGGGATGGTTATAAGGAATTCTATGAAAAATGGTACGCTTTCCAAATCTCGGGACGAGATTTTTATAAGGGGGGAGGGCTGTAACACCTCAGGTGTTTAGCTCCATAATTGCATTGCATGACATGAGCATAAACATTCATCATCTCATTTTGTTTACTTTGTTTGCAACAAATGTGGATGTTTTAGGGTTTTGGATTGGTTCCCATCTTGTGACACTAGGAATTTGGTGTAGCAAAATGGTAGAGTGGTTAATTAGATCCTAAAATACCTTAATCTCACTTAGAGTAACTAATGGAGCAAGGTTCATGTTGACCAAAATTACCAAAATGACCTCCAAGGTGTTGTTGACCAGCATTTGGTCCTAGGATGTCGTAGTTTGACCAATTAAAAAGTCTAGCTTAGAGTCCTTGCATGGAGGAACACCCTTAATCAAAGTTGTAGGGAACTTTATGGGGAACAAAAGTATCAATATGACCATCTCATAAAACTGACCAGAACATGCTCAAAATTGGCCCACAAGTCAGCTAGAGGGGCTGTCTCAGCACTTAGAATTTTTCTAAGTCTCAAAAGTGTCCCTCCAGTTTGATAGTGGCCTACTTTGGAAGCTTGTAGTTTGCAAACCAGACCAAACCAGCCCCAACTCTCATTGACACTTTTGTAGTACTCACTTAGCTCTACAACATTGTAAACATCACCATCACCTAGTTCTAAATGGTTTAGGAGATATGGTGCCTGGAAAAGTGGGTTTCAGTCGGCATAGAGACTGAAACTAAGTTTTAGTTTTCAGGTACCCCACTTTGGAGCTCTGTAGTTTCAAATCTAGGCCGAACCAGTCCAAGCTCCAATTGACAAATTTATAGCCCTTATGTAGCTCTACATAATTGATGTAGTCATCTTCGACTAAATCTAGCTGGTTTGGGAGATAATCAACGGCAAACTTTTGTTGTCAGACCACCACGTCGGGCTCCATTCAGTCGACGTCGGCTTCATTCAGTCGGACAGACAGCCGCTGTCATGGCGACCACGCAGAGCATGGTGGCCGCGTGGCACGCGCGTTCTGTCGTCGCCTCCAGGTCGCAAGCTCATGCGCGGGAGTGAAGTCGAGGCCGACACCTCAACCCCCACCACTCGCGCTCGCCATTCCCTCCCTCTCTGCTTCCTTCTCCGCAAGCGGGCGGTGACCGAAGGAGTGAAACTGCGACGGTGCCGAGCCATTCTCCCCAAACCGCAGCTCCATTGGCCAAACCATCTAGACCACCGCACCACGGTGCCGAACCGTCTCTATCGCGTTAGGTGAGCTACACCACGAGGGCGGCTCCACCGGACCGCCATGTCCGCCACCGTCAAGCTTGCAGGTGGCTAGGCCATTTGGGCCCCTCCCTACCCTATCTCTTCTGTGCTGTAGGTACAGTTAGATAGGCTGAAGCTCGTAGGGTAGGTGAATTGGGCCGGGTTGCCGGCGACTCGTCGGAGTTGGTCAAGCCGCGGCCGCACGCCGCCATGACCGCCGCCATCCTCGCTGGCCGCCATAATCATAGCAATCGAGGGTACCCCTAGGTGCGTGAGGTTGAGGTGAACGCGCTGGTACCGTAGCTTCGCCGGAGTTGCCACCGGTGGCGAGCAATCGCCGTCGCCTTTCTTTCCCCTCTGTCTCCCTCGCTGACCGGTGGGGTCCCCTGGTCAGGTACCGCGCGCGGGTGGGACGGCCTAGCAGGCCGCGCGCGCGCCGTGGGCCGCATCTTTCCCCGGGCTGGCCCAGCATCCGATAGGATTTATTCATTTTTTTCTTAATTCTGTCACAGTTTTAGATAAGATTTGGAAAATGTATATCTAGGGTTTTACTTGCTCAAAAATTATGACGTAAATTTTGTTAGGATCTGCATGATGTGTAGTATTTTAGAAAAATATAAATTTGATATGTGATGTTTAGTTTCTGGGAGATTTAAATAGGTCTTTGAAATGTGTTTTAAAAGGAAGGTAAATTTGTTAAATGAATAACTTGAGTTGTAATGTTCCAAAAATTATGAAATTTGGCGAGTAGGTTAATTTATACCTGTGTTAGCTCTGGTAAAAATTTGGGCATTAGTGCTTAAGTACTTTTCAAGTTATGATGATATCATGTTGTTTTAGTGAATACTTGAATGAATTTTAGTAATTTTTCTACATGTGCAATGTTCATATAAATTTTTGGAGAGTGTCCTGGTACCCTACAATGTCTAAGAAAAATATAAAATCTGTTGTTTGATACTTTTCAATGTGATTTATTAATTATACAACAATCAGCCTTTTTGGCTTGTGAATTTTGTGTAGGGAGTTTCTGTGAATAATTTTAGTTCAAATTTTTATAGTAGCCTCTTTTTGGGTCAAAGAGTCTCGTGTAATTTTTGTTGAATTTTACGAGCAATTTACATATATGATTAAAATTCCACTTAATTAATTAAGTAAATTAAGAAAGGGGTATAAATAAATATTCTAGGGGGCACATCTTACTTTCTGGTGTTTTTGTGACCAATGTGAACTTTTTGTCACATTGGTTTGGTCTTAGGGGAAATTTGCCACATAAACAAATAATTAATCTTCCCAATTTTAGGTTTTCTCGACAGCTGGTAGTATCTTTGGATTTGACCATTAATAAAGGGGTTTGCTGGAAAACTTGTGAATACCAAAGTTGTAGTAAACTCGATAAACTAGCTTGTGTCAAAATTTGGGAGCATTTGGCTTAGTAGTTTAAGATTTATTGCTGTTTTAAGTAACAATCCAGAATTGGCTGCTCTCTGTTTAGAGAGGACAGATTTCTGAAACTTGGGAAATTCGACCTAGAAAACTTAGGAATTAAGGGTTGAGGTCTGAAAAGGATTTGTAGGGCATTTCATAAGCTTTCCAGATTGTCTTGAATCATATTTTTTGGAGTTGGGAGTCTCCAGTTATGTTAGAAACAATTAGCTACTGTCCAGAATGTCTTGATGTGATATTTTGGTGTTGGATGTGGTAACCTAAGTAATGTTACTCTTGTGATTGTTAGGTGTTAGGGCCTTAACCGAAGAAGAACAGCTATACCTTAGGTTGAATAGATTAGGTGAGTACTTCTCTACCGGAGAGGAAATTTGCACTTAATAATTGAAGTGATTTGAATAGAGCTTTAAGAGTGTGGTAATGATTTCATTCCGAGCATGTTGCATCTTTCATTATGCATCCATAAAATTTATTATGCACTCATGCAATAGGTGTTCCGGAGGGGGTAACTCTCCTCGAGTTCGAGTAAGCGATCCCGGAGGAAATCCAGGAGCAGCCGGAGGAGCCAGAGGAACCAGCCGGCGGAGGAGTTCCTGCAGAAGATCTGCCTGAGTGTCCTGACCACCGGCCATCCACCTTTCTGAAAGGCAAGCCCCGGTGTATGCCGAACCTATTGTTTTATAAATCAATCTTGAGTACTTTTAATTATTTATTGCATTAAGTTGTAGGAGTTGTATGAAAACACTTGCTGCATTATACCTGTCCTTGTCCAGATATCGTACTTAAATCCTAAATTAGGTTTAGGCACGTGTCAATGCTTAGCCCTGCTTAGTCCGGTAGAAGTCGAGTGATTTCCGGTCATCCGCGAGATGTAGGAAGGAGTCACGAGTGGCTTATGGCTATCGTGAAGGGAACCATGCCTTAAAATGAAATTGAGACCGGATGGGAGTTCGATAGTACAGCCACAAGACACTTCACGTCTTGGGTGTGGAGCTATGCCCGTCTGAGTCGTTTAAGGACCGATTCGCTGTACGTCCTTGAGTCATGTTGAACGCAGTCTAACACTTAGTTGCCCGGATAAGTCGTTCCGACCGCGAAGCCGAGTAATATGGTTTAGGCCAGGAATCGAATGGTAGGTTGCTTCTTGGAGGAGAGAAAGGATGTGCTTGGGGACATTGGCGTGAGACCAAGGGGGTTAGAGTCCCTATCACCTGGCAGAGTGTCGCCCTTGGGGTCGCGACATCATTCGGACCCACGATTCCTGAATCATACGAAAGGTGGCTTGTGCGACCTTGGCAGGGGCCTGCGCAGTGAGTGTTAGAAATACCCCTCCGGCTGGATAGGAATTCGATTCGAATCGCCGTCGCTCCCGGTTAGTGAGCACTTGACTTGAGCAGCGGCAACGTAGATCTCATTAATTGAACAGATGGTTAAAGGAATGATACAATGTTGCCACAATTTATACCTTCTATGGATATAATGCTAATAATTGTTTGATTATAATCAAGTGCATGTTTAGTACAGGTGCTAAGATAGATGACAGGTAAATGCTAAAATTAACTGCTAGTACAGGTTATAAGAGTTTCAATTACTTATGCCTTTCTGCAAAAATGTGATGTCAGCTAGCCTCTTGTGTAAGCCTTGCATCATCCTTGGTGTACTCTTATTTCTGGTTTTTGACGGGTAAGTCTAGCTGAGTACATTCCAGTACTCAGGGTTTATTCCCTCCTGTTGCAGATGATATGCTTTATCAAGGCTTCTGCAAGACTTGTCTCCACCCTGCGGGTGATGAAGACTAGATCACAAGGGCGTGATCATCTTTTATGTACTTCCCTAATGCTTTTGTGGCTTGTGATCAGTAAGACTGGTAGTAGTTTTAAACAACTGGTGTGTGTTATGCTTCCGCTACTTTATGAACATGGTTTGTAATAATTTGTGACTCCGTGTGTGTAAACGTATTTCGGAACTACTTGTATAATGTAACATGTGATGTGTATGTTGAATGATGCGATCCTGGTTGTGAGCAAGTTGGTTTGAAATTCTTCATGGTTTCGATTGACTCCGGGATTATATGGGCTAAAGTTCGAAAATTTGAGCGCTTCGGTGCTTGTTTTTCTACTTGTGCTCTTATAATTTGGTCGGTTCTGTTACAGCGAGCATGCTCTAACTGAAACATTACCATGCAACCTATGCAACATATGATTGTTTTTATGCAACAATGCTTGGTAATTATGCATGATGATGCTCATGATCATGTTTTAGCTACTTTTTACATCTGGGATGTTACATCTGTCCTTCATCCCTCCTTGTCCATTGGCACAACACGCCCCTACTTAACCTTCTCCATGCCCATCAACTGTCCCTGTGCTCCACACCTGCACACCAACACAACCAAGAGATATGTTGCACATGCACTCATGCAATGGTTAGTCTCCAAACTCAACCAAAGTCGATCCTCTCTTGACAATCACTTATCACAAACTCAACACATAAAGTCACATATCAACCTTGTGTTCGCAATTCTTAATAACAAAATTTAAAATTTATAAATAATCTCCCTAAACTAAAAAGCCAAAAAAATAAAAATTGGAAGTACCAATGACACTATCCCAATGGGGTAACAAACACTATGCCAAAACACGTAATCATTGCTAGTTATGATGGAGCTAGTAGTGATAAGTCTATCATTGCCTGTTCGTGGCTTCAACCGACAATGATAGTGTAAAACCCTAGCCCGTTAGTAGCTTGCAGTAGCTGTGAAGTTAGCCCATGTGGCACATTTGTGGTTGTGATTGTTGGGTTTAGTACTACCTTGAATGTTTAGGAGGGTGAGGGCCCGCTTATAATCCTTGTCGTTCCAAACATAACACCTCCATATTAACCTTTTTACATGAAGCGAGGACAAAAGTGTAAGAAACGTGCTATTCATATGTAGGCCCGTACCACGTGCGGAGCTAGGCCATATAAGCAGTTTTGAACGTAGGGTGTTACAGATAGCCCAACTAGCAGTGATATGAGGGGTATCACCATCGATTCGTGGGTGTTACAAATAGCACAACTAGCAGTGATATGTGGAGTATCACCATCGATTTGTGGCTCCAACCGACAGTGATAGACATGGTCTATTAGTGCTGGTTGGAGCCACGAACTGATAGTGATAGCCTATTTGACAAAACAAATTCATAACTTTATCATATAACTTGTATTAATATAAACTCTGTATTAAAATTGTAAAGTTTAAAGAGGTCTAAAACTTTGTAATTGACAACTTTTTGATTTGAGATGGTTTACAAGTCCAAATATGAAATGTAAATTCTCAGATTAGATTTGAAATGATTAGCAATGTTGAATAGAAATAAAGTCAAGATCAAAGTTATAGTACTTGACGAGATCTACAATTTTGCAGTTAACAATTTTTTTATTTGAGATCGTTTGGTGAGTCAAATATACAATATAAGATTCAAAATTTATAGTTAAAAGAATAGCTTATTTTTTTACCACTAATCATTGCTGGTTCGACCTGGCAATGATGAGGCTGCCCCATCTATTGATTGCTCACTAACAGCGCCAAATCTGGCAGTGATAGGGGCTCTGACTCGACAGTGATTATGAAATTTGCCATAGTGAAAGCTCTCCATCCAAAAGATAAAAGGAGAACCAGAGCCCTCTTGTATATTCTAATGGCCATGCACATGCATGGGGCTGGGGCCATGGTTATTACTACAAAAAAAAATCTGAAGGTGAAGTATGGAAGATGCTCCTATGGCACTGTTGTACTATTAGTTCCCTTGTTACAGAGAAACAAAATTTTTAATATCCATGATCACAATCACTACTACATAAATGGTTTTTAGAGACATCTCTGGTCTTTTACTAGAAGAGGTGGCTGGATCAAGGTGCCCACTGGCATAGAGATGAAAACCCTCCCCTCCCATTATTCTCGGTGAAGTGGCTGTTGATCGGAGATTTCTCACCCCTTTCATTCGTTCCGATCACTTACACTACAAGAAATGTGTCATTTTGTGACGTATATTCCATGACAATGGGTCAGAACACCATTAAGTTATCCATTTTATGATGTTTTTTATGAGAACTACTTACTGGCAAAAAAAATGCATGTGCAAAAAATTTCACACAACTAGTGACGATATGTGCTACGTCATAGAGGCATTTTCTATATCACAAAGGCTAATTTACAAATATCATCAATCTATGATAGAGTGTGGGCGTCACAAAGTAATTTATTGATTTTTTAAACATTGTTGTCCATGTTGGTCGGGTGGGTACATATACATTTTTATTTTCATTGTTTTCCCAACATATTTCATCCCATTGTCTATGTTTCACAGCCGATGTTATTAAATGTGGCGCTTTGTTTTATATATGCCTAATCACTACAAAAAAAAACAAAAGCAAAACATGCAGCCATGGGTGTGAACCTATGACCTGACACTTACAGTAGGGTGCAGTATACCACATCCAAAATTAACATTGGCGAAAGTCGCTAGAAATACCAAAACACACGATGGACAGTTGGTCATTTGAGATTTATAGTAGGTCACAATAAAAAATATATGCATGCATTGTTTAATAAAATAATAAATAAAGAAACATTGAGTGATTTATCATGTGTGTAATCATTTGTTTCTAACTCAATTTAATAGGTTTGTGATGTGAAGAGGATATGTAGAAAATGGAAGTGGAGAGATAAAAAATGAATAGGGATATATTGATATGTAATTAGAAAAGGAAGAAAAGAAAATAAAAAGAAAACAAATTAAGAAACGCACACACAATTATTTTGTTGCATTACCATACAATAAATGTAATAATATCTAAACTTGGTTAGGAAAATCTACAAACTTGCATGACAATATAATTTTGGTGCATAATTATTGCTTAAAAAATTCAAATGATTTAACAAAGCAGTAATACACATTGTTCACAAATGGATACATCTCTCGCATAGTTATTACATGACTAAGTAAGAGATGTTTCTATTACCTCTAAGAAGAGAAGCTCAAACAAAAGGACATGAAGAACTGAATAAGAAGGACACAAGAGAAAACTCCGGAGAATGCACCAAAAGTTTCAGTGATCACTGGAGTTACCCGACGAGGCTAGTCTAAGGCACAGAAGGAAGAAGCCATGCATACTTCCGGTGTGGTCAATGGATCACCGGAGCTTTGCCACAGCTATGCAATGGAGAGAGAGCATATGAGAGCACTGAAGCTCTCCGATGCATACACTACATGAAGCACTACAGTTTAGGTGTCGGCCCAATAGGCTATTACAGAGCACTGGATTTGTCTAGTGTGTGCAGCGGAGAAAGCACCAATAACTTTGAGTCCAGTGGGCACTACACCAAGTCTGTGCGCAACTGTCTGGTGGAGCACTCGAGAAATCACCAGAAAGGAAAGGTAACGATCAACAACAACTAGTCGACCTCGCAAGGATGTCAAATTTCTCTGGTGCTCACTATGAATGCAGCCCGAGGATCCAACGGCTAATTGAGTTGGTTGGGGCTATATATACCCCCATGTCTGTCCCTTTAGATTTGTTCAAGTTTGAGGAAGCTATATAGTTGAGTTGAGGTTCATCTATTTATGCTCTAGTCACCATATGGGCTTAAGAAAAAATTAGGCAACTAGCAAAAGTGCCAGGATTAGTGCTTAGGATAGTTAGAGGCCACTTTGTGCTTGCTCTAGACCTAATGTTTAGTGAGGTTTGCATGTTTCCAAGCTATTGGTGCTTCCATGCACCAAGAGTGGTACATACAAGGCTTATAATCTTACAAAATTACACCAACCGTATTTTAGTGTGACCACTAATGTTTTATAGGGATGAGAGGCCCTGGTGATTCAGCCAAAAGCTCTCCATAGTGAATACAGTGGGAATAGGATGCGAGAGGCCACACGGAAACCCACTTGCACACGGGGAAGACCTATGAGCTATCCACAGAGTTATCTAATCTAGAACTTGGTCATTACTAGAGGCTCCAACGAGGATCAAAAGAAAACATGAGCTTTGCAATATCTTTGGGATATGCATCATTGAGTGGGAGTTTTGTTTTTCTAACTTATTATGCATCTGTATTTACTTGCGTTACTTGTTGTGTGCTTTACCTTCCTAGTCTAGTTTTACTTTTACTAGGTTTGTTAATACGACTGGAATCTAGTGTACAAAACTCTTTGACATTAGAGATAATAATACTTAGAAAAATCTAGTGCACGTCTAGATACAATTTGTATTGGTTTTTATATGTCAGTCACGGTCCCTTTTAAGGGACAATTGCATCAACAAACAGAGCAAGTAGCATTTTGTGCGCTAAATTCCTCATGGTTTCAAGTCCCTGTCCAGAATCCAGGCAGCTGCATTTTTTCAAGCATGGAAGTTTCTGGTTTCTGACTAGCGACTAGTCGTCTCCCTCGATCAACATCACAATAGGTAACCTTTTGCTAAGTTGGAGGGGAAAAAAAGATGATATCAACGTGCAGTGAAGCTGGCCATATGTTGATCGATCCAATAATTCCAGTCCCGTAGCTTTTCCAATCTTGTTTCTCCTTCTCACTATTTGCTGTTATAACAGCAAAAGCCCACCCACCTTCAGCCGCGCGCTCACCCAAGGACACCGTTTCCACCCACAATATTGAGAGGTTCAGGCTGCAGCATCAGCCATGGTTGGCGTCGGGGAGATGCTGGCCGGAGCCGTCATAAAGGAAGTTGTCAGCAAGCTGCCTGCGCTGCTCCGGGCTTCTGTCCATGGTCCTCTCAAGAGGATTCAGGGCTTCAAGGAAGACCTCGAGGCCATGAACATGACGCTCGAGTCCATCGGGGCAGTCATCGCCGATGCAGAAAAGCGGTCTATCAACGACGAGAGCGCGCGATTGTGGCTGAAACGCCTCAAGGAGGTGGCCTACGAGATCACTGATATGTTTGATGACTTCCAACCCGACAGGCCGCCAGGAAAGCTGGAGAGCACTCAAAAGTGGTACAAGGTATATTCTGGAAAGATGTTCTGGATTTATTTGATTTTTATGTTTTGGCTCGCCACGACATAGTCGAATACTGAAAATGTACTCAAGTAATCTAAGGATGAGTTCGGAAAGATAAATTGACATGTATACCTACCATTAATATCTATCACTAACCCAAATGCTTCATTTGTTTTACCCGATTGGGCTTGTTCGGTTAGCTCCAATCCGATAGGTGTAGAAGGGGATTGGAGAGATTTTATCCCATACAAATCAAAATCTCTCTCAATCCACTCTAATCCCATCGGATAAAAAGTTAACCGAACAAGTCCTAATATATTTAAGAATTTCTAGGGATACCTTATATATTTTGAGGATAGAGTGCACAGCCAAAATGGCCGCGCGCGCATAGTGATTTTTTTACGGTTGGTGCAGAGAGATCATAGCGCTGAGATGCAAACGGTGAGTAGATTTTTTGGCAGTGGGTGTTAAGGAATATAAATAATTAGGGTTTAGCACTGGAGTGGTTCGAGATAGCCCAAACGCACGTGTCATATTTATCATGAGAATGGGCCAGGCCCTATTTGGAACCATTTGTCTATTTAATCTGCTCAGAAATTATCGGTAAGCTATGGCCTGAAAAATATGCAGTCTAGAGAATTTCGGTATTTGGTGATCCCGATTACTGCCCATAGTTCTCTATATTGAGTATGAAAATGACATCTACGTTCCTAAGGTTGATGATAGCTTATTTGTTGACTGAATATAAGCTAAAATCCTAATTAATTTGATTTTATTGAATGTATAATGAGCTTGTGCATCATGAGCATTGTTTGTAAAGATCTTTGAGACTGGTTTGACTAATTTTGAAATTTATTTCTAAAAATTTTATTTTCATATTAAAGGGATTGTGACACCTAATAAGAGGGGGTGAATTAAGTCACCTAGAAACTAAAGCCCAAAAACCACCTAGACAAAACTACACAAGTTCTTTATAGATGTGCACTCGTTTTTTAAGTGTTGCTATCTCTAATGAAAAAGATTTTTAATCCTATCAACTAACCTAGCAAGCTAGACCGAAGATAAGCACACACCAAGGAATACAAAAGGTAAATGCAAAATCATAAATGAGTTAGAGAACTCGAACACCCACATGACATTATTATTCTTGAGGTATCAGAAAGCTCACACTTAACATAAATCCCCATTGAAGCCTCTTGCAAGGGCCAAGCTCCGTGGTTAGGTAACTCGGCAGATAGCTCAGTCTTCCCCACGCGCAAGTGGGTCTCCACGAAGCCTCTATCGGACTGTTCCCCCACCATCTTCACTATGGAGAGAGCTTTTGGCCAAACGGCAGAGAGCCACTCGTCCCGATACACTACCGACAGCTACACCACAAACACGGTTGGTGTGATCTCGCAAGATTACAAACCCCATGGTTTACCACTCTTGGTGCACACAAGCGTTGATAGCAAGGAGGTATGCAAACCTTACTGAACACTTGGCCTAAACCTAGAGCAAGCACTAAACTAACCTTCAACTAGCCTAAGTACTAATCCTAGCTCTTTAGCTAATCTCCTAATCTTCTCATATGGTTAGAGCACAATTGTGTGAGCTTCAACTCAAATATAGCTTCAACAAGCTCTAACACACTCCCAATGGCCAAGTATGAGGTATATATAGCACCAACCAACTCAAACAAGCCATTCGAACCATGGATTGCAAAAGAAGTGAGCACTTGATAGATTTAATGACCACACTGGACAAATCTGATGTTGTGCCATGTGGACTAGTCATTGCTGATTGTTGAAAATTTCATTTCTTTGGTGGATTCTCTGGTGCCCCACTAGACAAATCCAGTGTGTTGTCCAAAGAACTAGGACCTCTCAGGAATGCACCTATACTCTTTGGGCTCTAGTGCATACATCTTTGTACTCTATCTCTGGTGCTAAACTCTGGTCACACTAGAAGTACATTGTGCACAGCTTCCAACACTGCCACATGGCCCCACCGAAATTCTGTGGTGCAACTGTTTGAGCGTTTCCGTGCTCACAGGAAATCTCTAGTTCACTTCTTCATTCTACTCTAAGAGCATTTCTTCATGTCCAATTGTATTTTTTTTCATTTCTGTGGTGTCTTGAGTTTCTTACTTTTCTCTTAGGGCAATGTCACTCTTTGATCTTCATTTGAGGTGTTGATTCCTCGATCTTCACCTTACCCCAACTTAAGTCTATTTCTTGCATCCTTAGACTAAGTACAATTTATACTATTGTTATGGTCGGTAATAGCTATAGACGTCGTCAAAGGGTCTAATTAGGCAGGAGAGATTTGAGGGATCAATCAGGAAAGCCTGACTTAGGCAGCTGAGAGTCTAGGAGAGAATTATGCTTGTAATCCCTTCATAATCAAGGTGATGAAGTAAATAAGCAATTACAGCCAATCAAATTCTCACCTCCTTTCTCTATCCTTACCATCAACACAGCCACCCGAAAACCAATAGCCAAATGGTCGATGACCTCCCACAGCCATCCTATCTAGTCACTTCCCCAAGGATATGACAACTTGGTATCAACTTCCAGTGATCCTGCCATGAGTTTCGGCAATGTTGATCAACTCAAGTAGCTCCTGGTAGCCCAGAAGGAGACTCTACGCAAGGAAGCCCAGAAAGAGTTCAAGACGATCACCTTCGGCATCAACGAGCTCACCTCCATTGTCAAGACATTCCATATGGGATTGACTGATGTCACAGACAAGGTCTCTAACATCTTGGGGCGCCTTGCCAAGTTGGGGGACCAGTCTAGTGCCACCAGAGCAACAACGTCACCTTCGGTGGTGCTTCCCATTGGCCCTTCTACTCCACCATTTCCAACATCCTCATCACCTCTCCTAGGGGCAAAGGGATCTTCGGCAGTAAAGGCGTCGTTACCAATGGCAACCTGCTGCTGCTCAAGGGACCTTCGCCCAAGACATGCTTCATCTTTGTGAACAAACCTGACGACGATCGTTTGCGCTGGAAGATTGAGGGACTCGTCCCTCGCTACATCAAGATGGATTTTCCACACTATGACAACATGGTGATCCCCTACCATGGCTTGATCATTGTGAGCAATTCTTCACTACTCAGTAGATCGAGGAGCACCACAAGGTATGGCTCACTCGATTTCATCAGAACGGGGACTACCACTAGTATGCCCACCTGGTGCCCGGTTGTGGGACACCATTGTGGTTTGTCTTCCGTGATCTATGCAGCATCACCCTCGGTGAACTTTGGCACCTACAACAAATGGGTTTTGTCAATGAGTACTAGGGTCGCTTCCTAGTGCTCCTCAGCTGCATCAATCCATTGACGGATAAGCAGGACTAGCAAATGTTCACCTTGGGCCTCCTCACTAGGTCTAATGCATATGCAATAAATTCCCACCTAGTGGCACTTAGAAACCAAAATTGAACATTGGAGTTCCCATAATAGTATGGCTACCTATCATAGACCCGGTCACACACACATTGTGTCTTGACTAGCAAAACAAAGAATCCTATCTTATACCTTTTCCTTGATCCATAGGTTTTTCTTCTTCTCTTTCATTTCCAAATGTTGAGATCTATATCACATGTGGCATCCTTCATCACTTCCATGAATTTCCATCTTGCTGAACCTTGGTGTGGAGATAACCTGTCTCAATCGATAAAGGTTATCATGCACTAGTCATCTTAATTATCAAAACCAAACATAGGGATTTCACCTGGTGGCTTGCACAGGCTTGGTGCTTGACGGGTCCTTCCCTCTAAGTCACTTTTGGGGACTTGTAGGTGCCTGAGCCCATGCCCTTCGACTCAGTGTTTGCCCATATGTGAAAGTTCTAGTTTGGTTTTGGTGAATTGATGAAACTTTAAGTGCTAACCTTTGGCTCTAAGTGTATGTGAGATAGGATAGTACAAATCCAAGTGGTGGAACATGTGAATGATGGTCATGATGATGGTGGAGGCCATGTTGATCATCAAGTGCTCAAAGCTTGGAAAAGAAGAAAGAGAAAAACAAAATGGCTCAAGGCAAAGGTATATTTGATAGGAGCATTTTGTTTTGGTGATCAAGACACTTAGTGAGTGTGATCACATTTAGGATAGATAGCCGTACTATTAAGAGGGGTGAAACTCATCGTGAAATGCGGTTATCAAAGTGCCACTAGATGTTCTAATTCATTGCATATGCATTGAGATTCTAGTGAGTGCTAACACCCTTGGGAATTGGCTTAGAATGTTGCTAACTCATGTACACATGTGGAAAAATAATTGGAGTTGGCACACTTGCACAAGGGTGTAGTGATCGTGCTTATTTGAGAGGAAACAGGGGTGTCGGACCCCTAGCGCACGACAGAGACAAATAGCAAGGTTTTCGCATCGGACCCTGGCTCTGGAGGTGTCAGACCGTGTGCTGGCTAGGTCCGAATCTAACCAAAGCATAGGGGCGCTGATGTAGTGGCGCTGGACTACGCCAACCGGTGGCATCGTACTGAATGCGCGCACAATTCCTTCGCGCTGGTCAGAGCGATGCTTGTGCAGGTGCGACACGTGGTAGCATCGGACTGCTAGTTGGATCTGATGGTTGGCGTCAGACCTGGGTCCGATGGTTTTAATTGTCTCTGGACCTTACTAGACTGCGTCAGACTCACCCTGTGCTAGGTCTGATTGTGCATCCGACGGCTATGTCCAACAATGCAAATCAGTGCATGGCACTGAGCCGTTGGGCGCGCAACGGTCAGGCGATTTGAACGGGACATGTGGCACTACGGCAGTGGCCACCCATGGCGTCGGACCCTGCATCGGACGGTCCGACGGTCCGACGGCCCCACGCTGCCGAGTCCAACGGTCACTTATGTAACCTAACGGCTCTATTTTGAGGGGACACCTATTTAAGGTGTTTGGCTAGCTTAAGCTCACTCTCTTGGCCATTTCTATTGAGAATACATCTAGTGAGCCTAGCCATTCCTCTCTCACTCATCTAGCTTGATTGCTTCATTATTTGGTGAGATTGGAGAGCATCCAAGTGCATTGCTTTGAGTGATTGCATCTAGAGACACTTGGTGATTGTATTTCACTACGGATTTCGCTTGTCACTCTTGATGGTTGCCGCCACCTAGACGGCTTGGTGCTGTGAGGATCGTTGAGTGGAGGAAGGTGCCTGTCTCTAGCTCCTATCGTGGTGATTGTGAGGGGTACTTGACCTTTCCTAGCGGAGAGCCAAAAGGTACTCTAGTGGATTGCTTGTGGCTTGTGGATCCCCATCTTGTGTTGGTTGTGCAGCACCCAATTACGGGTTAGGCATGTGATGTCCATTAGCGCCTGAACCTCCAAGTGGGTGAATCGCCACAACGCAGACTAACTTGCCAGCAAGCAAGTGAACCTTGATGAAAAATCATTGTGTCATCTTGTCTCTGAGGAATTCATTTGGCGTTCGTTGTGATTGATTGATTGATCATCTCTCGGCGGTATAACCCTCACTATCCCTCTTGTATTTACATTCTAGTGTAGCTAAGCTCTTTAGTGTAACTAGTTTTGAGAGCTAGCTTATATTTTGTTAGTTTGGTTCGTGAGGCTCTTTAGTTAGTCTTTGAGAGCTCACTAACTTAGAGAGTAGTGACTTAGCCCTTGTGTGAAATAGAGATCATAGCAATTAGAATTGTGGATAGGTGGCTTGCATTTTTAGTAGGCTAGCGCAACACTCGCTTCACTTCTTAATTTTCTAACCTCTTGACTTAAGTGTTGTTGTAAAAAATTTTATAGGCTATTCACCCACCTCTAGCCATTAGGAACTTTCAATATGTCATGGTTTTGCGTCTAGATACCTTTGGGGTTAGTTGTATGTATATTTATACCCTGCATTAGGATGTTCCTTACTCATATTTTTATCAGGTGTGCGTACAAGAATTTGAATTACTTATTGGAGACAAGCAATTGACTTTGAGATCTAAATACCACTTGAAAAAAGACACCAACATGAAGTGACTACCACATTGTAGGTGATATTTAGAGGATGCTATCTATGATCTAGACTTTGGCACACAAAAGAATAAATAAGTACTTGTGTTGTGTTCCTATGCTAATAAATAATGTAGCTTGTTCATGGGTTAGAGTGAAACATAAGCAACTGACCATAAGAACATCTATCTAGGATATTGTACTGTTATTAAATATTTTCTATGATAATGGTACTGTTGTAGTATATTTAATAGCTAGGATATTGTAATCACCACTGCCGAATGTATCTAGGGAGGAATCTAGCCATCCAAGTCTGTGTACTCTATCTATAATACCCGAGAGGTTTAGTGCAAATATCCCACGCATTGTACCCAATATACTACGATGTCATGAGTTTAGGTTTCAATCATGAACCATAATGTTGCCACTGCTGCCACGAGACGGCAGATAGTATGGGGTGGTAGCATGAGGTGTTTGCTACTCCATGTTGTGTGTTTGCTACTCCATGTTGTTGGGTTGATCTACCAAGAGCATCATCATGTCACACGCCTATCTTGCCCCCTGCTACACCATGTCGTGGCTACTGCATTGCCAATGGCCATGTCCCATACAGTGCCTTTGCTTGGCCATGACAAATGGTTCCCTCCATGGTTCACCGAACTAGGGAGATGCTTCTGCTATTTTTCCAGATCGGAGGTTGGGGTTGCGTTGCCATGTTTATGGATCTCTCAACGTCGGATGGACGAAGTTGTCGTTGTGAGTACTCCTTGTAGCAAGGACACTGCTCGTGGTTAAGTTATTTTCATGGTTGCCGCCTATCTAGGATGGTGCCACCTATATTGCTTATCCTCCTTGTCATGTAGCTCTCGACACTAGACTATGCCTACTACCACCACCTCTGGAACATCACCGTCAATGTCTCTAAAGGATGACATGTGACCGCTTATTGATATGTCTGAGTAGCCCTTCTACCTCCACTGTTCGTTCAACTCATCATCCTGCTACCAAAAGCTAGTGATTATTTGTACTTGTTTGCCTCTATTAAAGCTTTGATCATGTCCACCACAACCTCTGCTGTTTCAGTAAAAAAGACCTGTCATCCGCTTGAGCTACTTGTCAATTTCTATTCCAGTCATAGCATGACTATAGGGGATGTTGCTATGACTATGGGGAGTTAGCCTTTGACTTTTTCTCTAGTCTGACCATCTACAATGCTCCCAATATGACTATAGGGGATGTTTTAATACCAACTTCACCTATAGTCCGACTATTTGTGATAATACTCCTATTATGAGTGTGGGTCATGTTAGAGTATATCTAACAGTTAGGATACTGTATATGTCTCTAGGGAGACACGGTGTTGTGCCCCAAGTCTCCATACTCTATATATATTATACAAGTATCTCACACATTATACAGAATCTATTTAGGCTTTCAAATACAAAACTATCTTAATGAAAAATTGTAAGGTGCTGGTTCTTGTGGGGTCACCGTCATCCCCAATTCCCCACCCTCTCCCACAACACACACATGGACCCTAAAATGGTATGGCATATAATACACTGAAAAATATGTTTCATCATGCATTTTTAAGTATATAATTTATATTTAATGTTTTATATCTCAAATCTCCACGGGCAAAGTCATCTTTGTTTTTGACCAACTTTGTTGTTAAATCTAGATATTCACTAAGGCATGCATATTTGACAAAAATATATTGTACTGTGTATATACATTTTTGACCCTTGGTTGTGTCTAATGCTTTCACTCCAAAATAGACATCTGGAATTGATGAATTGATTGTTTCAACAGATAATGTTTAGTCCTGACATGGCCAACCGCATGAAGAGGATGAATAAAAAGTTAAATGAAATAAGGAAGCAAAATAAATTTGGGACTGGGTTGATACCTGAACGCAAAACAGGTACTGATGGGGAACTAGAAACAACATCATGGCCATCAGATGTGATTGTTGGTCGTAGAGTTGAGAAAGAATCTGTCATTAATATACTGCTTAGCTCCAATACATATGCTCAAGAAATTAATAACTGTACCATTATTCATGGGTTTGCTGGTGTTGGCAAGACAGAACTAGCAAAATTGGTGTTTAATGATGAAAGAATCAAGGAGGCATTTCCTCAAAGGGCCTGGGTTTACTTGCGCCAAAATTGTGACGAAAAAGATATTGGCAGAGATATAATCTCAGTAATTGAACATAGACGTTGCAAGCTTGAGATTCTTGAATCCATATACCAGCATCTCAAAAAGGTGCTCACGAGTAGATGTCTCATTGTATTGGATAACCTTTGGAATTCAGTTCCCTTGGAGAGATTGCAGGGTATACTAGGCAGCAATGTCTCCATCTTAGTTACTTCACGCAAAGCTATTCAGTTGAATACGCCAAAAGCAATAATATTCCCCTTGGAACCTTTGTCAGACAAACTCAGCTTTGATTTAGTTAAGCAAGTTGCATCCTCATATTGTCGTGAAGGTGACATTCCAGAAATTGCACTGGATGAAATTGTAGCAAAGTGCAGAGGTGTACCTTTGGCTCTCAAGACTATTGCATCCCGATTGAAACCAGGAACCAGTGAAGAACTATTGAGTTTAATAAAAGATATCTTTCCGCCCACATCAGATTATGGACGAGATGCTATTGAGAAAACTGTTCTTGGATCCCTCAGGCTGACGTACCATTTAATGACTCCAAGACTAAAGTTATGCTTTGCCTACTGTGCAATTTTTGCTAAAGGCTGTGAGATTGATCGCGAAGAATTATGCCACCAATGGATTGCTCTTGGGCTAATTGTAAACCCATGGGAAAATCAGCATATAACTGAAAACCCGGGGAGAACTAAAAGGCTTGCAGAGGAAAATATTCATGAATTATTGGACATGTCATTTCTTCAAGACTCAGGGCCATCTTCGGTGAGTTATTGTCTTTCACTTACTCAAATTTGTAGGTCTCTGTAATAGTTTCATGCTTGTTTCCGTAGAGTTGACATAACCATAAGTTAATGGTACCTAGTACTTTACTTCAATTTTTTCATGTACTTCTATATAAAGAGAGACTGACCCATACACGAACTACCCCTCACTATCACTTCATTATCGTCAATATACTATTCAAACTATGAATTAAATACAGACGTTGCTTACTCCATTTTGTTGGCTCTCCTTTGAATTTATTATGAATGGACAATTAAATTAGTGTCTTTCATTAGTGCAGAAAATTGTGTTTTCTTGTCTTCATTGTGAATTGCTTTGTGGGTTGATTTCTGAGTCAAAGCTCTTTAATATGCTGATTTGAGTTTTATGTTATTCTGAATACGAACCATCTCTAGTTTAATTATTTGCAACAAACAATATATGAAATTGTTTTGAATTTTTGATCAACCAAATTGTATGAAAATATTGTCCACTGCCAATATACACTTTTAGATGATGAAATCAAAATAACCCAAGCTCTACCTTCTATGATGCTTTACCCGTAATAACATGCCACCAGAAATATAAAGTCATTAGCATAATCGATTGCCAAACATACATCCAAGGCTAGCAAGGACCTCCATTGTAGCATCTCCAAAGCGTGGAATAAGTTCCCATCATCCATGTTTTGTTTAAACCCCAAAATCAGTACATTTGAATACTTGCATATATTTTTTAGGAAACAGGATGGGTTCCCCCCCCCCAATAATTATAATTATATATTAAAAGTACTTGTGAATACTTGGATATGTTCATAGCTATTGTCATTTTTCCCCCTAAGTCAACTACGACCGCTATATTGCGCTAGCACCGCTGAATTGATCAGCTATAGCTTATAGCGCTGCTATTTTAATTTCAGCTATAATAGTGACAATCTATTTATTATTTACATATATTTTGTTTTAAAATTGGTATTTTGAAAAATTGAACGTTTGAGTTTCATGAATCATGCTCTAATATCATATTAAGCAACGTTTGCTACATCCCTAGAACCTTGTAAACATATTTGTGTCAATCAAATTTCATGATTATCATTTTTTGAATCAAATACTCGTATTTTTTATGGTTTTTTAAAACGCTATCTATCATAGCTCTGTTGTAGCTACCCTGTAGCTTTATAGCCTCTCGAAAAAATGCCACTATTTGCTATGGCCCGCTATTTAAAACCATATAAATAAGAGGTCTTAGTTATGCAACAACTTAGCTATCAAAATATAGTGGGGGTAAACCGTAGATAGATAGGGTACTGATGACACCGAAGACAAAAATAACTCACACACAAGTAAGGTGTAGCTAGCTAGGTGGGAGGACAAAAGGGTGAGCAAAGGATTCCTATGATCAAACTCTACTTCTATTGTTGTACTTAGCAAGGCAAATTGTAGCAAGCAAGATAAGATTCACATACAAATGCACAAGGATGGCTAGACGACCAAATGCAACAGATATAACAGTGCCAATGCTCCCTGTCGCGGGGTCAGAACCGCGGCTAGCATTGTTGTTCGAGTCAGTGTCAAAGTACATATCTCCGGTGACTCGGGTGGACTCAAGAACACAAGAATCACAGAGAGGATGCAACGGTTTATCCTGGTTCGGGCTGATCGATGCCCTACGTCTAGCAGCTGATGATCCTCATACTCAAGAGCACCCAAAATAAGGGGTTACAACAGAGTGTACTGGACGTAGAGAAAGATTTAATAGGGGGTTAGTTCGGTGCTAATCCTAAGGTTGCCTCGCTGCCGGTGGAGCCTTCCCCTCGTCGGAGAGGAGGAAGACGATGGGTGCAATGGAGGAGCTCTCGGTGCCCCTCTTTGGGTTGCTCTGCTCTCGGTGTCGAGCAGGAATGGATCGATGAGGAATGGAATGATCTGTCTGCGATCGTCCTCCCCCTCTGGGATCCAACCTATCCCGTATATACCGAGATAGATCCAACCTATCCCGTATATACCGAGATAGATCAGGTACATGGCGGTTTGGAGGTTGTGTCTATGGTCTACATGCGCTGGAGTCTAGGAGCGTCTTACAGTGGTGCTCTATGGACCGTGGCATTATCGTGGAGCTGAAGAAGCCTTGGGCGTCGTCTGGCTGCTCTATTCTGACACTCTACGTGTTAGGCTATGTCAGCTTGGACCGGCCTCCCTAGGTGCGCCTCCTAGAGACTTCTTGGTGGTGAAGGAGGCTGGCTCGAGGGCTGATGTGTGGGCCCAGGAACCCCCGAGACCCTGGAGGCCGTGGAGGAGTTTGTCTTCTTGCATCTTGCCCTGTGTATGACCCTGTAAGAGTAGTGGTTGACAACGCTGCCTCGCGGGGTAGCGCCTGGGAGCCCCAGGTCTCGATGGCTCGGGACGTGTCTTCTTGCGCCCGGGCCTTGGCTAGTATTGTAGGGCCAGGTGAGAGCCAATGATCGGGCTCAGGCTCCTCATCGATCAGGAGCCTAAGACTCAAGCAAGCCCCCGAGCCCTGAGCAGAGGTAGCAGTGTGCTTGGGCTCAGCCTTATTCCTTGGTCTGAGGGTGCGCGTGAGCATACCCGATGGGTATTGCCCATGAGCCCTCGGGTGATCCTAGAGGGGTCGGTCAGGGGGTCTCTCGGTCATCTTTCCTTCACTTGGCCTAGTTCCTGATGGTGACGAATGGTTGAATTCAATCTTCTGGTGACTGAACTTAGCCATGGCGGGGATGTCTTCCTCTGACTGGATCGTGATGCCCTATGTGGGGCCCTTTCCCCAAGTGTGATGGGGGCACTCGGCTATCGAGGCCGAGTGACAATGGTGCTAACCCCTTTTCTAGTCCTATGTTGCGTAGGTGTGTGGCCTGAGCAAGGATTCGGTGAACTCATCTAGGAGTTACCGACCTTAGGCCCGTGGGCACCCTTCCTTTTGGTCGGAGCCTACCATGGGTCGAGTGATCGAGTGCATCTCGGCTCTAGCTCGGGGCCACCTGATCACCCGGTGCGTCACGCCCTTCTGGGGACTTCGGTAGCAGGCCCCTATCATCTTGGGTTGGCCTTATTAGGCCGTCCTTCTGCAACCATAGGTCAGGGAATGGGGAACACACTGTGCTCGGATAGGGGGCCCTCATTGGGCCCACTACTTAGCGGCTGCCGACCCAACTTTGAGGAGTTGGTTAGTTTTGGGGGCGCACCGCCCAGGTGCCCATCGATCAGGGGGTCGGGCTCTGCGTCTAAGGAGTTGGCATAGCCCCCGAGGCTGATGTGGGGCCTCGAGGCCTTCTTATGCTCAGGCGAGCTTGCAACTCAAAGCTGCTATTCCCTTGTGTGAATGGGCTATTATGACAATGGTCTCAGTGGCCAAGATTGCTGCGACCGTGCTGCTAGCGGGTGAGTCTGTGAGAAGCCCAAGTTTACGGTCATTCCATGCCCTAGTTGTGTCCACTAAAGGGGAGATCCTCGGCTTCCCAACCGAGCCACTCGTATGGTTCCTGAGCCCGTCTATTGGTGCTCGGGGGCTCACTGCCTCTCTCGGTGAGTCACCATGAGCGGCTCGAGGTCGGTACTTGGACATCACTCGATGATTGGTCGAGCGCCCGGCTAAGGCCTCTAGTGCCCGACCATGACTGCCCCTTGCACTTTTAGGTGCCTCGGGCAGCCTTGAAGCTCAGTGGGCCAGCCTTAGAACCCTCACTGATGCCCCTTCTGGAGAGTTCCCTTGTCATCGTGCGGCTGAGAGGCGTGATCTGTCTAAGGATCGACAGAGACAGATAGAAAATAAATGAAATGGACACAAGAGGAGGAAAAGATGACATAGCTAGTAATGTGGTGGTCGGGGCCATCCTGTTAGCGCTTACCGATCTTTCGCTCGATCCCCCTGTCGTTTGGCTCGCTCCATCCATCTTGACCTCGCTCGCCCGAGGGCTTCTAGCCAAGTCCTTCCTTAAAAGAAAAAAGGAGCGACAGTTGGATTAGTTAGATGTTCCTCCGATGTAGCCGAGCGTTTGCTAAAGTCGCTCAGGAGGAAGAAAGCAATAACAAAGTAGGGGGAGCAAAAGGGTCGGGAGAGCGAGACTTGTCTTGGTTTTTTGTTGTTGAAGAGGTAGGCCGGCGAAGGAGGTCGGCAGGCACATCTTGGCTCGGGAGGCTAGTCTACTGGGCAGATGACTCGGCGATGGCCTTCCCTTAGGGGGGAAAGGTTGGAACTCACCTCAATCAGATCAGCCCCTTTTGAGGGCCGAGCGCCTAGATGGAGGGGCCATTCGAGCCACTGCTACCACCAATGCCCTCAAGCGCCTCGCCGAGGGTCAGTCGGTTGAGCGCCGCCACTGCCTTGTTCCTTCCTTCGCTGGGGCCTTTCCTGTGTTGTAGTCAGAGCCATCGGGACCACAGGGGGAGGAAAGCATGACCACCTAGGCGACATAGTCCGATCACAGTAATAGGTTTGCTGGAAGCTGCCCTTGATGGTGATGACCCTATTAGGGCAGGGCATCTTCAGCTTCAGGTAGGTGTAGTTGGGGATGGCCATGAACTTAGCGAAGCAGGCCGGCCAAGGAGAGCATGGTTGATGCCAAGGAAATCCACCACCTCGAAGGTGAGTGGTTCCTTCCAAAAGTTGCCTGGTCGACCGAAGGTGACGTTGAGCCAAATGCGCCCGAGGGGTACCGCCTCCTTCCCCAGGATGACCCTGTAGAACTGCGCCTTGCTGGGACGTAGGCCACTCCGGGGGATGCCCATCCTCTCTAGGGTGCTGGCATAGAGTCATCACCTTGGTGCGGCACTTGGTGCCCACGATCGGGGATGCGGCGCTACCGTTCACCTTCTGCTCGGTGATGCGGCGCTACCGGCGAGACTCGTACCCCTAGTTGCCGCTGAAGATCATGCGACAGCGATCGGCCATGGGAAACTTAGCGTCGTCCTCCGGGGTGGCATCCGCCGGCTCAACGGCCGTGGGGCAGGTGTTGGTATATTTTAACACACACAGATAAATCTGCAAGTGCACGGATGCTGCTGTAGCTTTTACCCGGAGGGTTTTAAATATCGTATCCACTGAGAAACGTGTGAGGTTCACTAGGGTCCAACTTAACCCAGAGCAGCAACAAGACTTAAGAAGGTCGAGGGTGTAGAGGAAATTTCCAAGGTCTTCTCGTTCTAATCTCAGTAAGCTATGTCTTCTACTATTCTATCTAGGGACATTACTTAAGAAAAGACACCAGCAGATGATGCTTTCCTTAGCAACCAAGTCCTACTTGGCCTACAGACAAGAGGTGGACTACAAAGGATTCAACAAACTAAATATATATAGAGAGTATTGTCATATATATAGTAGCTATCACAATCGTGAATCTACCACCGATCTAGAAAGTAGGGTGCATCTACAAGTTATCCGAGCCTAAGCGCAATGCTTATACTACGAATAATACTTTAACCTAAGTCGGATAGATTAAAGTACTCAAAAGAGACTCGCAAACTAGGAGAACAATATGAACAATGTTGCTTACTGAAATAAGAAGTTGATTACCAGAGAAATCTTAGACGTAGGTTGACTTCCGCCAAGGTACAAGCTATAGAGAGAGCA
This sequence comes from Saccharum spontaneum, assembly GCA_022457205.1. NCBI lineage: Eukaryota > Viridiplantae > Streptophyta > Magnoliopsida > Poales > Poaceae > Saccharum > Saccharum spontaneum. The sequence continues at coordinate 39,387,349 of CM039598.1, read as the reverse complement.
CCGACAGGCTAGCACCTCTAAACTCGTTCCTCTCTCTACCTCTCTATTTCTAAAGACTAGATCCTACTGAGGACTAATCTCTCTTGAATGCTGGCTCCTAAGAGGTTGATCTTTTTATGGGACCCCTCTCTTGATCCTCACTAGAAAATATAAATTAGGGTTTTAGGATGCCTCTGTCTCAAGGGGTATAGGGCTGCTAATATAGGCCGGCGGGATGAACCAGAGCCCACAGATCAAACCAACTTAAGCAACGGTGGAGATTGGACCTCAATGGTGGTGGGGAACCAACCCTCGAAGGACAGGCTGACCCGTGGGTCCCTCAGGTAGGCCTTCTCGTGTCTTCTAGATTCTTCTCAACTTGGTTTTGATGTGAAATTAATATCTCTTGATTCTGGGCTCCAAATATAGCAAATAATATATCTGTTTCAATCGTCTTGATGAGCTCTTTGTAATGGTACACTCCAATTCATCATTTGAGATACTTTTATTCGATGAAAAATTAAATATCCTGCAAGACAAGTGAGAGCACCAAAACTCGTGGAACTTGTTAGAATCAAACCCTATAACTATGGTTTGTAATCATTTTCATGCATTTATACGAGTTCATTGATGGTTTATAATGAGTGTTAACTACTGTCAACAGCAGGCTTCTGGTCCTTACCTTGCTGGCCGAGGGTGTCGCGGATGTAGCCCCTGATGGTCGCACAGTCCCTGAGGAGGTGCTTTGCCCGCCCTCCGTGGAAGGGGAAGGGAGTTTTGAGCGCCTTCTCGAAGTGCTTGGGCCATGCTCCCCATCTGTGGGGTTGAGGCATGGCGGTATGGTCGGCTGCGGCTACCATCTCCTCCCCATGGCGCTTTAGGTCCTTGGCCCTCTTGTCACGGCCACGTTGGGCCGAGGCAGGGTCGTTGCCGCCGTCTCCACCATTGAGGTAGCCGATGGCCTTGGCTTCACCACTGAAGTTGGCCTAGATGGCCTCCTCACTGGTGGCGCACTAGGTGGTGACATCCAGGAGCTCCCACGTCGAGCGTGGGGTCTCAAGGCCAAGCCCGTGGACGAGCGGCTCGCATGTCGTGCTATGGATGAAGGCGTTGATCACATCGGCGTCAGTGATGTTGGGGAGCACATTGCACTTCTTGGAGAAGTGTTGGATGTACTCCCAGAGGGTCTTGTCAGCCCTCTACCGGCAATTGCGGAGGCCCCATGAATTCCCAGGCCGAGTATACATGCCCTAGAAGTGACCGATGAAGACAAAGTGGAGGTCACCCCAGCAGCGGATGCTGCCGAGCTCGAGCTGCTCGATCCAGGCTCTGATCAAGCTCGACAGGAGCAAAGGAAGGTACTAGACGGCAAAGTCATCATCTGACCACCCAGCCCTCATGGCGAAGCGATAGTCCTCCAGCCAGTGGTCTGGGTTGGTCTCGTCATCGTACATGGTGATGTGTGTTGGTGGCCGAAATCACCTAGGGTAGGGGGCCGCTCAAATCGCTGCCTTAAATGCTAGGGTACCAAAGTGATCCAGGGCCTTGCCCCTGCCCCTTTGCTTGGGAGAGCGGGACTACACCTGAGCATGGCGTCTGGCCTCGATGGTGTCACGGACATCGCTGTCATCGCTGATCCAGTGGTGTGCAGGCGGGCGCGAGGGGAAAGCTCCCACCTTCGCTCCTACCAGGGCTTGGCGCCCCTGGTCAACATTCGATCGGAGCTGCTGCTAGACAAGCCGTCGCTACCTCCACCTAGCGCTGGGGTATGTGCATCGAAGCGGACCCCGTTGATGGTGGTCGTCGGCTGGGATGATCGGGAGAGCGCGGCGCGACGCTGGGAAGCCGAACTCTCAGCCTGCTACTTGAGGGCGACGCAAAGGAGTCGTCTTGCCTCGTGCAACCACTCATTGGTCTCTGGGTCCGGCGTGTCGGAGATGTCCTCCAACCAGTAGGTGGCAACCGCCATGTTGTAGCCACGCAAGCCCCTGCCTTCAGAGCTCGAGCTCTGCCTCAGCGGCTTCTAGGTGCACTTGCTGAGCCTGTAGGCGAGCCGCCTTCACTCGAAGGTAGTTCGCGCGGCTGCGGGTACTTTGGTCCGGCAGCATGAGCATAGGTGCCTCCTCGATGGGGTCCTCTCCATCGATGTGGTAGCACATGTGAGGCGGGGCGTAGCAGTCGATGTTGTCGGAGTCATACTCTGGGCTGTTCACCGATAGGATCTTGAGGAAGGTGCGTAGCAAGGGGACGTCAGTCCCCGCCGTACTGGATAGGATGGCGCTCTGTGGCACCTCGTGGCTGATGAGGTGCTCCAGCTCCAGTCAGAAGGACGCTGCTACATTTTGGATCCCGAAAGGTAGGTCCAGGAGGTAGTACCAGAAGCGATCAGACCGCGAGAGCACCTCACCGGTGGCAATCTGGTGATGGACCTTGGCCAGCATGTAGAACATCTTGCAACAGTCCAACATGGCGGGGTGTGGACCTAGATCGTGCTAGGTTTGCTGGGCTAGGACCTCGAGATCTGCTCCTAGGAGGCCTAGCGGAGTAGGCAGTGCCCGGGGCTCGTTGCCTGCCGGCGGGACCTCATTAAGCGGGTGGAGCTCGCCGTAGCAGTCGGCCATGTAGGCCATGACGAAGAACTCACCAGGGAAGTGGACGCCACCGTTTGGGGCGGTGCCGCCTGTTCCGGTGACGAGGCGGGTGGCGCCGGCCACCGTAGAGCCTAAATCGCACTTGATGTTGTCCCCTACCTGGCGCGCCAACTGTCACGGGGTCAGAACTACGGCAAGCATTATTGTCCAAGTCGTTGTCAGAGTACGTGTCTCCGGTGGCTCAGGTGAACTCAAGAATACAAGAATCGCTGAGACAATGCAATGGTTTATCCTAGTTCGGGCCAATTGGTGCCCTACATCCAGCAGCTAATGATCTTTATACTCAAGAGCACCCAAAATTGAGGGGTTACAACAAATTGTACAGGAGAAAGAGAGATTTGGTAGGGGGTTACCTCGGTGCTAATCCCAAGGTTGCCTCGCCGCTGGTAGAGCCTTCCCCTCGTCACATAGGAGAAAGACAATGAGTACGGTGGAGGAGCTCTCGGTGCCCCCCTTTGGGTTGCCCTGCTATCGGTGCCGAGCAGGAGAAGATTAGTGAGGAATGGAGTGGTTTGTTTGGGATCGTCCTCCCCCTCTGGGATGCGACCTATCCCTTATGTATCGAGATAGATCGGGTACATGGCGGTTTGGGGGGATGAGTCCATGGTCTACATGCGCTGAAGTCTATAAGGGTCTTGCAGTGGCACTCTGTGGACCGCGGTGATGTTGTGGAGCTGAAGAAGCCTTGGATGTCGTCTGACTGCTCTGTTCTGACACTCTGCGTGTCAAGCTATGTCAGCTTGGACCGGCCTCCCCTAGGTACGCCTTCTACAGACTTCTTGGTGGTGAAGGAGGCCGGATCGAGGGGCTGACGTGTGGGCCTAGGGCCGCGGAGGAGTTGGTCTTCTTGCGTCATAACCTGTGCATGATCCTGTCAGAGGAGTGGTTGACAGCGCCACCTCATGGGGTAGCGCCTGGGAGCCCCTGAGCCTCGATGGCTCAGGGCGTGTCTTCTTGCGTCTAGGCCTTGGCTGGCGTCATAGGCTGGGCGGGAGCGAAGGATCGAGTTTAGGCTCCTCGTCGATCGGGAGCCTGAGGCTCGGGCGAGCCCTCGAGCCCTGAGCGGAGGCAGCGGTGTGCTCAGGCTCGGCCTGATTCCTTGGTCTGAGGGTGCGCACGATCGTAACCAATGGGTATAGCCCCTGAGCCCCTAGGTGATCCCAGAGAGGTCGGTCGGGGGGGTCTCTCGGTCAGGAACCATTGATCCCGAAACTTAACATACCTATATGTTAGGATCTCGTCACTAGTCCTTCGTAGCCAAGCCATATCTCTTCATCTTATCCACAACGTGTCATGTCTCATATGCAATGAGCTCCTTCAGTACACTAGTTGAGTACTAGAAATATGTCCAAGCCACCTCTCCACCATGACTTTAAATATTGCTCACACTAGTGTACCTGTGTGATCACTTGTTTATCTCACATAAAGCACATATTAGTCCACCTAACTTGTTACTCAATTACCAAAACTAAACTGGAGTCTTTCACCAATCCCAACACTGGAGTAGGCGCTCCTCACTCTAGCCCACAATCCAACCACCCAGGTGGGTGGATGGTCAGACCATGTGGTTGACAAAACAGCCGACAAAGCCCCTGTGCACGACCACTTTCTTCAAGCCTATTAGTCCAGTGACTTCGACCAAGTCACGCATCTTCAAGCCCCTGTACATACTGCAGCGAACATCTATAAGCACTAAGCTTACATTCAATGTATTATGGCCCTGTTTGGTACAACTTATCTAGGAAGCGCTTCCCAGATAAGCTGCACAAATAGCGTAAAAGCGACGGCCAAAATAAGCTGGTCTAATGCAGCTTCTGCTTTCTAGTACAAACGAGAGCGGTGAGAATAAACGTGACCAAAATAAGCTGCAAAAAAGCTTATCGTTTGGCTATTGGTTCCAGCTTATTTTGGTCGTAAGCAGCTTATAAGCTGTACCAAACAGGACCTATCCTTAATCTTCACTAATATCCTTTGTACCCTACTCCAAACATCAAACCATGTCTTCGGGGGCAAGACACTTGTGGCCATTCAATTTTTGGCTTAGGCCTTGTTTAGTTCCCAGGCTAAAGTTATAATTTTTTCACTCTCTTTTCATCACATCAACTTTTGCACGTATGCTTGAAACATTAAATATAGATAAGAAAAATAACTAATTACATAGTTTAGTTATAAATCACGAGACGAATCTTTTGAGTCTAGTTAGTCTATAATTAGACATTAATTATCAAATACAAACGAAAGTGCTGCAGTTAGAATTTTTCTAACTTTACACCATCTAAACGAGGCCTTACTTAAATGTGAATACTGCTATGGAACACACACTGGTCATAGAATTGGGGTCTAGATGCATTCAGGGGTGTTTAGTTCCAACCCAAAAATTTTTTACCCATCACATAGAATGTTTGGACACATGCATAGAGTACTAAATGTAGGCGAAAAAAACTAATTGCACAGTTTAGTTGGAAACCATGAGACAAATCTTTTAAACCTAATTAGTCCTGATTATCCTTAAGTGCTACAGTAACACACATGTGCTAATGATGGCTTAATTAGGCTTAATAAATTTGTCTCGCGGTTTTCAGATGAGTTATGTAATTAGTTTTTTAATTAGTATCTAAAAACTCATTCTAACATCCCATGAAACATCCGATGTGACACCTTAAAAAACTTTTCATCTCTCAACTAAACATCCTGGTAAAGCATTTACCTACCCAGACTGTACCCATTTATCCACGCGCCGCCGCCACCGCTTCGAGCTCCGCCGGCTAACTAACTCGGAAATGGCAGGGATGCCTGGGTGATGCCCCTGCCACGGCAAAGCACACACATCAGCACCTCTTGCATATTTAAATTGAGGGAAGGTAAGCAAGCTAGAGTCATGACGCACGCAAATTTCTCTCAGCTACAATACTGTTGTGCTGCAGTTGTCGAGAGTCATGGTCGGTTCCTCCCAATCCTTGAGTATGTCACGAAGGACTTCATTTATGACTTTTAGAAGTATAGGGTTGTAGTACATATACAAGAACCTACGAAGTAGAATGACAACACATGCAAGATTAGTTAATCTATATGTATTGCGACACACAAAACAACACATGGAACAAAAAAGGAAGTCTTTCATTAATCTTTTACCTCAAAAGAAAGCCTTTTAGCTTTCAATCCTCATCAATATAGTGTGCATTTACTGCCATATAGCCTTATCTTCATTGCTTATCGAGACTCATATACTCATAGGCTTTTGTTACATATTGAATTTTTTTTAAATAATATTATTTTAATAAATAATTGCATATCTAGATGCTGTTTTTATAAAATTACAAAACTAGCATCCTGTCGGCTATTTAGTAGCCGACCGGACACCTATTGGCTACTAAGCGGCTGACAATCTATGTGGCAAGTGAAAAAGTTAAAGCAAGATCGAGTCGGCAATCAGTTAGCCGATTGAATACCTGTCGGCAACTCAGCAGCCAAGAGCTGCAGTCGGCTCGTGAAGAGCCCATATGCCTATGTACCCATTTCGCATCATTTATTTATTGTCTCGTGTCTGTACACCCTCCAATCGCATGCGCGCGCGTGTCCGCCACGCAGAGAAGGTGAAAGCAAGGTCACGTCTCATGACTAAGCATGTGCCATTTCTCTTCCTTCTTAATTAACTTCTACTCCATTTCTCCTTTTGCGAGATAGTATCAATTAACCTGATACTTTCCATATAACATATGCAGAGCGGGCTGTAGATAATGTTTATAAGAAAATCCTAAATACCATGTGGTTTCATAGCTCGTTATAGTTTCCATGCATTTTAATTTGCATATATGACTGTACGTTTCTTTTACCCAATTCTCAAGCATTGAGAGGATGCAAATACTTGTGATGGTACAAAAAAGCGGTCAAACAAACAAATTGATAAAACATAAATACTCCCTCCATCTAAAAAGAATGAAAATCATATCAACATTTATGTTTTCAAATATATTTCTTATGTATATTCCATGCCAGGTAGCCCAGAAATCCAAAACATTTCTCATTGCAAAACGATCCCATCAAAACAATATTAAGTTAAATTTAATATCTTTCAATATTAAGTTGGATTTAATATCTTTTTTGAGAATTACGTAGTACTATGCACGCACACTCACCTCTATGAACATATGCACATAAATCCTACCCCTAGAGCATCTTTGAAAGTTGGGCCAACAAATCCTCAAGGTCGACGAAGTCATCATAGACGCCGGCCTCGTTGTCGACGGAAACGTCACTTACCACTGAAAGCACAAACACAATTAAATCCTGAAATATTCGCTCCCGCAAGGAGTTATAATCATTTGCATATTTACATATGAATGTTAAATTTTATATCAATAGTCATAATCATTTGCAAGATTTTAAATCTTCCACTATAGTCATATTCAAATTTTATTGATACGAGTTCTTACAAAATGAAACATGATGTCTAGTTCCATCACAGCTCAATTGCCGCCTCTTTGCTAGATTCTAGCGGAGGCATCTAATGCCAAAATCACATGCAATAAGCACACTAGTATAATAGTAAATGCAAAGGTAAACATGGCTTATCGGCCATAGGACCGCCGATTGGCCGGGCCCGGGCTAGTCAGCCCTTCGGATGCCGATATGGCTATCGGCACAAATTTGTTTGACGTGGTCATTCTCAAACTTAGGTGGCTTGAGTAATCGGCATTCAGGACGCTGACATGCTCATATCGGCGAACCAATAGCTGATAAGTGTCCAGTTGGCTTTCCAAGTGCTGATAGGCAGCTATTTTTGCAAATTTTCTATAACATCATCTAGATTTGCAATTACTTATTAAAATAATATTATTTCAAAAAAAACTCGTTACATATCGGCTCAAAGGCCTTTTTTACATATACAGCCCAACAGTATGTGCTCTTTAGGGATCCGTTCACGCTGTTGATGATTGCCTGCCGATTTAGTATAACCTCATCTAGCTGGACATTACACGTCTCCTAAATTACACTTTAATATTTATTTATTCTATTTTATTTTATATTGTTATACCTATAAATTTATGATAATCGGGTAGTACATTTAATTATAGATCTAAGCATATCAAATTTATATTATAATAATTAAAATCGTTAGCTAAATTATTGATTAATAAAAGTTTTAAAGTTTGAAACTTGATATACGTGAGCACCTTATAAAAGAGAATGGAGGGAATATTGTATTACATGATACATTATTGTAGGCTTTGTGCACCTCAATATGTCGAGCTCGGCAGTGAACTAAAGATATTTGTATCAACTTGATGTAATTATTTTGTTTTCAATAGAAACATGCTTTGTAAAAAAAATACTAGCCAGTGATTCCATTGATCTCTTGAGTTACATTTTTCAGGTGGCGATAAGGAGTTCTGGAGCTCCAGCCAAACTTAAGATGCATGACTTGGTACACGACCTTGCTAAGTTAGTTTGTGATGATGAATTAGTAATTTTCAATGAGGAGAACATGTTACGTACACGTAGTTCAGCTCGCTATGCCATGGTTTTTGCTTGTGAGAAGGAGAACTTGCATAAGGATAATAAGCTTGCTGGGTTAAGGGCTCTGCATATTAAAGACTGTCCTACACTGAAGTTCAAATGGTACAATTCCTCATTTGGCAAACGCCTGCAGGTCCTGGATATTAGTGGGCATCATATTGAGAAGCTTCCTTCCTCGATTGGAAATCTGTTGCAGCTGAGGTACCTTAACGCTTCAGGAATACAATGCAAAGAGCTCCCCAAAGCCATCGGCACTCTGTCCAAACTACAGTATCTCAATCTACATGGCAGTAGCATTTCCGGACTACCAGACTCAGTCACCAAATTGGATCAGTTGATGCATCTTAACATATCAGACTGTAAGAATCTGCAGGCACTGCCCAGCTCATTTTGCCAACTGAAGTGCCTGTGTTTTTTGTCCCTAAAGAACTGCTATCAACTTTGTTCATTACCTGACGATCTTTTTTTTGATGAAACATTACCTGACGATCTTGCCGGACTCCATAATTTGGAGAACCTTAATTTGTCGGGCTGCTCATGTGTTTGCAAGTTACCAGAATCTCTTGGTGTGCTGAAGAAGTTAAAACAATTGGATCTATCAGGCTGTCTGAAACTCACCAAGCTACCAGATTCTTTCGTTAGACTTACTGGTCTCCAATACCTCAACATATCAAGCTGTTCTGAATTAAACATACCTGTTGATGGTCTTAATAAGCTTGTGGGTTTGAAGTACGTAGATATGTCATCTTGTCCGAAACTTGTAGGTCTGCCTGAAGAATTTTGCAGCCTTGAGCATCTCCATACACTGAATCTTTCTGACTGTAGTCAATTGGGAAATTTACCAGAGAGGCTGGGCCAAATGAAAAGCATCAGGTTCATTTTGCTGGATGGTTGTGCAGAATCGGTGAGGAAACCCATTCTGGAACATAGGCTAGGTGCTGGCCTGCAGTCGTTACCTGCATATGTCATTGAAGCGCAGGTTGGCAGCTTCCGAAGCAACATTACCCAGCTAGAGCAGGAGAAGTTCTCTGAGCTGGAACTGTACCGCCTCGAGAATGTGAGAGCAGTTGAGGAGGCCGAAGCACTAAAGATGCCGGCCAGATCTGGATTACGTAGTTTGGGACTGATGTGGACACTGAATGTTGGCCGATTCGTTGAGGACGAGGCACTGCTTCAGGTGCTTGAGCCACCTGAAGATCTTCAAAAGTTTAGGGTACAGGGTTACATGGGCAAAAGGTTCCCTAAATGGAACGTAGAAATCGGTTCCTTCCGCCGGGGTCAGCTCGACGAACTCGGGTTGATGCATTTTCCACTGTGCAACAGTTTGCCACAGCTCGGTCAGCTTGCAAATCTCAAGAAGCTGCACCTATGCCGGATGCCCGAAATCAGGAGACTAGGCAGAGAATTAGGTGATGACACCGGAGTACTCAAGAACTTGCAAAGTTTCACTTTGGAATACATGGAGAACCTGGAAGAATGGTGCACTACCATGTTAATGGCATCAGCTAGTAGCCAGCACCAGCACAAACCGGAAGGGTTGTTCATGTTCCCCTCGCTTCAGGAGCTTAACATATACCACTGCCCTCGGTTAACAATGATTCCATGTCCTCCAAGAAGCATAGACTGGGAAGTAAGAGCAAGTAGTAGAGCATCGCAACAGCTTCTTGAGAAGGATGAGGCTATGCAGTCATTGGCAGAGTACATGGGCATGCGGTGTCCCTTTGGCTACACTACCGAATTGCATGTCAATGGCTCCAGCAGCAGTTCTCCACATCTTCCTAGTGATGGATGGAAGTTTAATGCTTCCCTCATCACTCTCAGGGATCTGGGGACAAGTGATTGCTGCGGTTTGATTGACACATTGCTAGCCAAAGGCAATAACATGCAGTGTTTAATTAATCTAGAGATTTCAGGCATTGAAGATACAAGAAGCTTGCTGGAACAGGTTGAGACAGTTGCGTATTACACACGGTCTAGCCTCGCCAAATCATGGCCAGATTGGTTCCTACAGCAACCCAGTGGAGCATCACCCCATTTTCTTGTAACAGGTTTTGCAAGCTGTGCACTTGATGGCTGGATTGACAAAGTGACCTCCTTTCTTGGCAACCTCATACGGATCAACATGGAGGACCTGCCTATGTGCGACCGCCTGCCACCACTAGGTCAGCTGCCAGGGCTGCAGGAGCTTCGGTTGAAAGGGATGCCTAAGATCACAAGGATCGATGACAGGGACTTGTGCGGCGGGAGTGACCGTTCATCATCATCTATGTTGTTCTTCCCAAGGTTGACAAAGTTTGTTCTGAATGATATGCCGAACCTTGAGGAGTGGGTCATTATGGTGTCAGGTAGTACAAGTACTGGTCACTGTGGCAGGGACAAGGAGGAGTTCATGTTCCCTAAGCTGGTAAAGCTGACGATTTGGAACTGCCCCCAGTTGAAGCTGAAGCCTGGCCTCCCAAGAGCGGAGGAGTGGGACATAAATAATAGCGATCCGGTAATAGCGTCATCCTATGACAAAAACAGAAACAGTGGAGGTGGCGAGCTTGCTACAATGCTACAAGTGTTGTCATGCAAAGTTCCTCCCAGTAACTGGAAATTGCTTCACCATCTCCCCGGGGTACAGAACTTGGCGATCATTAGCTGCCATGGGATGGAAGCTTTACCAGAGAGCATTCAGAGCCTTTCCTCCCTCCAGTCCTTGACGGTAAGTAAATGTCATGGCCTGAAACACCTGCCTGAATGGTTGGGGGACCTGACATGCCTTCACAGCTTGATGGTTGTGAGCTGTCCCCTGGAGTTCTTACCGGGGGGAATGAGGCGCCTCTCTTTCCTTCGGTCCCTCACTTTGAGCTGTTGTGATAGACTGGCAGCATTGCCAGGGTGGATAGGTGATCTCAAGTCACTTGTGAAGATCACAATTGAAGGGTGCAAGAGCCTTAAATCCTTGCCTCAGCTTACTCTGCAAGATCTACTCATTGACTGCAATGATGAACTACATGGGTGGAGTGAATCAGGGGTCAACAAAGCTATGTTTGCGGGAATCAAACGACAGGTATGTTCCATGCATTGCATTGTATCTCCACGAATTTAATGTTCCCGACGACAAACAAGTTTATGATGATTTTTCGCTCACATTATTCTTGTTTTCTAACCAAGGCATGCATAGGTATTATTCATTGGCTATATTGCTCTACTTTGCGTTGAAACAAACAACACATGCTTTTTTTTAGGGTTTCTGGCTGGAAAGTCATGGTCAGAGCAACAGCTACATCTTACCAGCAAGATCGTTACACATCGTTTGGGGACGCGATGACAGATATTGGAGGATGCATTCTCATCCTCACTCAAGGTTTGATTTTGAGAAATTAATGGCCTTAATAATTTGTAAATTAGGTTATTGCTTGGGAACTCTCTTCAAAATGTTAAGCATAAAGTTTTAAAGAAAGAAAACTTAGCCTGCAAAATGAACAAATACTAGGAAATCAGGATCACATTTGGCAAGAAGAATTGTTGCGCTATGGAAAAAATGTAGTACCTCTAAAAGTTCATTGCCAGACATCACAGGTATAATGCAATATCAAATCACTAGTGGTGCCACACTTTTCATTTTTACCACCATGCCAAATCTATTTTCTTTTTCCAGGGAAGTAACTAGAAAACGTGGCATAGTTCAGAGTGTTGGCACTCCCTCATCCCAAATTATAAGTCATTTTAACTTTTTTGGAGAGTCAAAGCATCTCAAGTTTGACCAAAATTTATATAATAAAATAATTGCATTTATGATATCAACTAAGTATCGTTAGATTCTTCTTTAATTATATTTTCATATTATACCTATTTGATGTTATAAGTCTTTGTAATTCTCTTTATAATTTTAGTAAAACTTGAAATGCTTTAACTCTACAAGAAAGTTGGAATGACTTACAATTTGAAATTTGAAACGGGGGGAGTAGTAGTTACTTGTATAATGCAACACTAAATCATTAGTTGCTATATAATGTTTATTACCACTAATAAATGAGCTAACACAAATATGAACCGCAATGAAAATAATGAATCTATCGCAGCAGCTTTAGACAGTTGAAATAGCAGCAGTTCATCATTGAAAATATCTATTCTTTTGTTGCAATAGTAATAAACTAATAACCTGCTTTCGCAATTAAACCAAAGTAATATAGATGGACTCGACACTCATGGAAATAAATTAAATTATTGACATGTCAACAGTCCCCACTCCCCACAATACTACTAATTGATGCAAATCACATATCTATTACAGGAATCTGTCTTCTTAGATTTAATGTTTTTCATAGCAATAGCAACAGTATAAATTCCTTAATAAAGTGTTTTCTGTACTCTTTCCTGTTATTAGATATAGACGCATGACTTTGCTTGTTTGGTTTGCACATTACAGGTTTGAATCATCGATGGAACTCTTAGAAGTCTGGTGGCTTGAGATTCAGGGCAGTCTCCCTCAAGGGGCCCTCCCCACAAATACTAGTTACGATGTATACCTTGTTTACAAGCTGGCAGATGAGCACGATGGCCTCAGATGGGGCGACTCACGCGTCCTAGTCGATGGTGTAGAGACGTTTGGTGCCATTGTTTCCTTTGTGGACCAAGACGCTGTGCGCGTGGATCGCGTGGCTTACCCGGTTACGCGCTCTGAAGGATGGATGGAGCTCAGGCTCGGTGAGTTCAGCCTGCGCGATGATAGTAGCACGGTACAAGTGCACTTGTCTGAGAAAACGAACACCTATGCCAAGAAAGGGCTCATCATTGAAGGCATGGAGATTAGAGCAAAAAGCATGTCTATTACCTAGGCATCAATTATTAGTCATAGAAACCTGATCTTTTATTTAATAGGAACACTCAAAAGAGTGTCTCATATGTGATATCTTTATCAAGAAAACTTTTAATTGCTACTATAAAAGATGGAGAATTTGACACACAACGACCTCTGAAAAATACCTGTAACATGTTTGCTATCAATTGTTATTTTTTTGGGGGAGTTTAATATGCCGGAGGTCCATTAACTTATATGAGGGTTTCAGTTAGGTCCATAAACTTGAACTTTTGATTTTTGGGTTCATAAAATTTTTAAATTATCACCACAGTCTCTGAATCGCATCGTCAGGAGCTTGGCTAGGCTGTGTGTTTTCGGGGGAACAGGGCCAAGTGGATTGAACCAGAGGAGAAACATAAGTAGTGCACTGTTGCTCAAAAGAGGACGTTGCGTACTTGCGTTGGTGCTGCAGCCAGCCAGGGAATACTCCACTTTAAGACCTCACTCAGCCACCGCCCACAGTGAATGAAACAAAAAATGGCAAGGCCATCTGGTCTTGGCAGTTGGCACATGCAATGCAGGCTTGCATAATGTAGCCCTGGCCTGGCCTGACGGACCCTTCCTGATCATGCGGTTTCGATCGATAGCTAGCTGCTATGGGCCTATGGCCCCAATGCAAAGCAAGCAGAAGATCAATTGCAGTCGGTTGCAGTCTTGCACATGGATTCTGCGCCGATCTGTGTATTGACAACTGAATGTGGTTTTTGTTTGTTCGTTAGTATAAATTGAAACCGATTCTTTGTTTCACGGTAAAAGACTAAAAGGTTGTTCACTGATATTTGCTGGATTTTCTCCCCACGGCAAATTCTTCTTTTTCTTTTACTCATTGTTTTTTATCATTGATCTCCACTATTTTTTTTCTTTTTCTTGCCTGTACAGCAGTTTTCCTTGATGTATACAGTGTACTATGTGATTAATTTAGTACTCTCTTTTTTTCCTTGCAGTTTCATTACAGCTCTTTACATGATTTCCCCTCTACTTTACTGAAGTCCAGAAGAAGTAAACTTAGCAAATGAAGTAGTTTTTGTAGGAACTTGCGGGACATCTCTGCACATGATTTATATTAGCCAAGAAACAAAGACAATTATTGCAATGAAAGCTGAGACCACCACCACACTTGAGAACAAGTTACCTAGTACACGACACTACTACTAGCTAGAGAATCACTTCAATAGTTTCTCGGAGGACGACGACCCCTGCTGGCTGCGACGCCATACTGCTAGCTAAGCTACTAAAACAGACTAAATAAATACGAACTCCCAGCAATCCTCCATTATTCCGTTCATGACGACGGGCTCGATTGAACTCCCCTGCTGGCTGCGACGTTCCTAAAGATCCTTGACGTCGTCATACTGCGAAGAGAGCTGGATTAGTAAGCATCAAGGATTTAATTACACAACAGAAGATGAATGCAGTAGTGCCGATTTAAGTTACCTCGGTGTGAGACTCGTGGTTCTGCAGATCATCTTTCGGCTCAGACGAGCTCGGTCGAGAGTGGACGGTGTCCACGACGATCCTACCAAAACTGCACTCGATCGATCCAACCAGACGCAAAATTCACCAGGACAAAAATTCAGTATGGTGAAGTGGCGCAAGTGAGTGACGCAATTAGTTAATATAACGCGAATTCAGTAACAAGCATACGGATGGTCGTCGTCGTCGAACTCGATGTGGCCGTCGAAGCCGGCGCGTGCGCCGCCGCCTTGGTCACCGCCGCCGTGGGAGGAGTGGCCACCACTCGCTGCTCTCTTCTTGCCGTTGTCGAAGATGCTGTTCAGATACGCCGACTCCTTGTCGGTGGCCGGGTGGACGGAGAAGCCGGAGCCGGAGCCTTGCGCCTGGTACTTCTCCGACCAGCGGTCCAGCCACCGCGCCTCCTCCTCGGTGGGGTACTGCACGCTGATCCTGATGTCTGGCTCCTCCGCCGCTGCTGCTGCGGCTGCTGCGAGAACGGGTAGCAGCAGCAGGAGGAGGAGGGAGGTGGCGACGAGAGACAGGTGGTGAAGCCGGGCCATCTCGCTGATTTGGTAGCCTGATCTTACGCGCAGCAGCCTGGCTCTGTTTCTTCAACTCAAGTGTGAAGTGTGACTGAGCCGTCTGAGCTGGTCGGTCTATATATGCGAGGAGGGATAGGAGAAGGAGACGATGGTCCAGAAGCTTTGTGTGGTTTTTGTGGTGCACCCGTCTCATGCTCTTTGTACCTTTTAACTGCTATTTGTACTTGCCTTTCATATTTTCCTGAATTTTTCTGTAATCATCGTGTAAATGATGTGTTATGAATATGTAAAGTCCGATTAGGACTGTATAAAGGTGGCAAGCTTCCTGTCGATTGGATAAGTTCAATCTTCAATTCCTTATCGCTAGAGTGAGTTTTTTTAAAAAATATATATATATTCTTGGTGAAACGTGTCGATATGTTAAAAATGAAACATATAATTGTTGCGGGTTTATCTAAATGACTTGTGTGAGATTTATTCCAAAGCGAGAGAGAGAAAGGAGCAAAGAGATCGTGAGACATACTTGTAGACAGCACTGCATGCTCCATGTAGCCGTTGTGCAGGCTGCAGAGAGGAGCGTGGTTCTCTAGTGGTTTTCACATGGAAGTACTACTGGGAATCTGGGATTGACTGATCACAAGTGAGTGGAGAGCATCGATACTGAAACCTACATCTGAAATTCCTACATGCTTGCTTGTTGCCCGTAATATGTTAGTTTTGCATGATTGCAGAAATGTTCTTCAGTGCTTACAATTGACATAGATATTTGTGTTTGTCTTTTCATGGTATTTGGATGTATATGTCTAAGAAACTTATCCACCTCAAGGCTTGTTTGGTTGTATATGTCAAAGAAACTATACTGAGAGAAACTTATCCACCTCAGAGAAACTTATCCTTCTTAAAAGTTTGTAGAGTAAAAGTTTAAGATGCTCCAAACTTTTGCAATTTGGTAGAAAATTTTTGAACCGCTTGATTCGAATTCTAGTCAAAGGATGATTAGAAAAGGAAGTACGAGTAACAGAAAGTAGTGGAGGCCTGAAGCGGGACAGCGACCTCATCTCTCTGGTCTCTGCACGACAGATTCAGAGCTGTACTGTCTGATTTATCCACTCGATCAACTGCTGTAGTACTGTTGAGGTACTCCTCGAATATCAAAACTGCCTGTACTGTCCATCACATGCAAGACTGCATCACGAGATTGGGAGAGCGCTGAACAGCTGACCAGCCAGCCATTGAGGACTTGGTGCTCTGAAAGTCTGAAAATACTAGACGTCTAGACGACGACTATCTCTTGTATAAGGAATATTTTTTTGCAACATTTAGATGTTTTCCAATACACATAATGTAGTAACTTAAGTTCAGTTCTTTTGATTTTACTATTTTAGGATATTAGTCATTCTTAAGTTGATTCAATTCTTCCAAGCTTTCATTCTTTTCACCTTTCTTTTGCTTCCATTGGCCCTGTTTGCCCCCCTGCTTCAATAAAACTTAGCATCATATCATTATGTTTTTATTGCACAAACGAGCTTTGTATGGTGTGTGGTGCGGCCGTCTCATGCTCTCTGTGCCTTTTAACTGCTACTTGTACTGTATTATTTGTACTTAAGTTGTATTTCATGGCCATGTATGCTACACAAACGAGCTTTGTATGGTGTGCGGCCGTCTTATGTTTTTATTTTTTTCTCACCTTTTCTTTCTCAGTGAGGTGTTATGAATATGTAGAGTTCCTATAGGACTGCATAAACGTGGCAAGCTTCCTATAGATTGGATAAGTAAGTTGAGTCTTAAATTCATTACCGCTAGAGTGAGTTTTGTTTTAAAAAAATATATACATTTTCCTTTAGTACTGCATTGATTTTCAGTTTTGAAATGTGATGTTCAACAAGAGTTCCATCACCTTCTTGGACGATATGATGTTGGTACCGACTCCTTAGCGGCATGTCCAGTGCAACAAAATATCACTTCGGCCTGCAGGTTGTTTAACGTAAAACTGGGATATCTGCTAAATGGACAGAGATAACGAGCTTTTTATTTGGAGCGCGCGACACGTCGTTTCCGCCGCAATGCGTCTCCCTCCGCAGTCTTCGTCTCCGCCGCAACACGCCTAGCCCCCACCCCTGCTGTTGCCCACCACCCCTTCAGCAAGACCCTACCGCGCCCGCGGCCCTCCTTCTTCCCCCGTCCCCCTGCCACTGCCATGGCCATGGGCGCCCGTGCCCTAACCTGGCCCGCCCGCCTCCTACGCCACCAGAATCCTAACCGCCATCCTCCCGCCATCCACCACCTGGCCGCCCTTCCTCCTCTGAGACCCTTCTAAGCACGTCGGAATTGGGGAATAAGAGAGAGAGTGAGAGAGAAGGCATTGAACCCGCCGTCACCACCGCCGGAACCCTAGCCACCACCGTCTTCTTCTTTATTGGGGTGAGCGCAGGCAGGTGCGGCCGTGTGGGAGCGGGTCATGCCATCGCGCTCCAGCGCAATGATCGCGTATTTGTGTTTCCGTTGCTAAATTTGTATTAACTATCAACCATGTCACTGTGTTAAAATGGAACATATTGTTTATTGTGTGCTCACTAAACGACTTGTGTTTCAGAGATTTTATTCCAATCTGCACGCTGATCTCTCGATGTGGCCGTTGTGCAGGCTGCAGGGAGGAGCGTGATTCTGTAGTGGTTTTCACAAGGATGTACTACTACTGGGATTGCCTGACGACAAGTCAGTGGAAAGCACTGCCACTGAAAACAGTGAAACCTACGTCTGAAATTACTACGTGCTTCTTGCCGGTAAACACAGACGTGTCATTTAGATGGTGTGGGTCAAAAGCAATAATATGTTAGCTTTGCAAGATTGCAGAGTATTCTTTAGTACTTACAATTGACGTAAATATTCGTGGCCCTCTTTTCATGGCAAACTACTGAGAGAGATTTATCCACCTCAACGGTACACTGCGGAAATCATCCAACTTCTGACAGCTAATTTTGTGAATGTGAAATTCAGTTAATAACCATCGTAACCGTACCCTGTGCAAAATTTCCTTTTGTGCTACTCGCGGCAGTAATTTTGTGGTTTCTTTAAGAATTGTCTGTACGAGATAGCTATATTTTTCGCTTGGGAATTCATGCTGGCAACATGGATTACCTGCTTGCATATTAAAAGTTTAAGATGCTCCAAACTGTTTGAAATCGGGTTCCATTGCACACACAATCACAGGCACAATGCACACACAGAGTGGGGAGGAACTGAGAGCTTTTGTGTATTGCCTTTCTTTCTTGGGTTTACAATGATGAAAGTGACCTCCTATTTATAGGGAAAGGAGACCGGATGAATACAAGTTACATTATTGTATGAACTCCTAGACTTTCTTCCCTTTCTTCGTTGATTTGGCCACCATTCAAAGCCTTATGTTCATATTTCTTTTTGACTTTGATTTACAACACAAACTTTGGAATTGGCATAGAGTTTTGAACCGCTTGATTCGAATTCCAGTCCAGGATGGTAGAAAGGGAATTGTAACAGAAGTAGTGGATGTTGGTGATATGCCCGAGAGCCCATCATCACAATACGGATTAAAGGCCCAAGAGGATATTGATCCAAAAAGGGATTAGGGTTACTAATGAGCCTATGAGATAGAAGCCCATTTGTACGCCCTATATATATGTGGGAGGGGCTAGGGGCGCTGATGATTAGTTGCCGCGTCTCCCCTCCTAGTCGCACCCTCCCTTCTCGGCCGCCGCCCTTGCCGTGCGCACGGTGCTAGCACACCGACGCCCGGCGTTCCATCCCCGTACGTGTGGACTCCGTAGAGGCGCTGCTGCGACTGCTGCGCTGATCGGTTGCTGGGATCAAGGACGAGGAGCTCGGTTCGTGGGACGTGATCGACTACTTCATCCACACCGACGCGCGACTTCTTCCGCTGCGCTGCGCGTCTAGTGGTAACGATCCATGATCTCCTACTCGCAAGTTTCTTGGATGTACGCGGTAGATTAGCTAGCGTAGCCTACCCGTTTCCCTACAGTGGTACCGGAGCCATCTTGCGTAGTTTTTGGTCTGGATCATTAGCATATATGTGATATGTTGTTGTAGTAGATTGGATCTATTACTCTTGCACGGTTTGATTGGATCAATTGGTCATAAGGGGTTAAAATTGGAGCAAGTTGATTGCGGCATGTGACCAAAAAGATTAGTTTGTGTTCATTCTCTGTTGTGCATACGACATGTCCCTACCGGCTGGAATCACCACAAGGGACTAACTGTGTGCATAGTCAGTAGATTGAACCAACAGATCGAGGTCATGTGTAGATGCAGTCTTCTCAAGTGCAAAATTTGCACGGTCAATGTGATTGACCTAGTGAAAATTGAGGCATTATGAATGGCTCGGATTTGAGGTGATGCGATCACTCCGATGAGATTTTCATAGGGATTCCATAGATGCGATCTATGTAATTCTGTGAGGTTTTCAGGGCGCTGCCCTGAGACCCGCGGGGGGCGGCTCCCCCCTCGACCCCCCGCCCGCTGACCGGTCAGCGGGACCGCCGTTGCTTTCCGGTTATAGCGGCTTCCTAAGCGCTACTTTGGTAGAACACGTCGTACGCCTAACTTGTTTTTGCAGGGTGTGATGTGAATGGTATGGCCTCAATGTCATGTGATGATGTATGTGATAATTTGTGCGGCTTGCGTGTCGCAAGTTAACACAACCGGGTTGAGGTTGCACCATTATTGTATAACGACCTGCGTGTCGACTTGTGATGTTTGAATCCTCATGTAATTATTTCACTAGCTATTAGATGTAATAGTTTAGTATCTATCCATGGAGGCTTCGAGCATGATGGCGATGTTGATCACCACAAGACAGGACGGATGGCAATGGAGGTCACATTGGAGCCATGGCGATGGAGCCCATTGTGATGAAAGAGGCCATACTATTCACAATATAATATGATTATATGCCTGTGATGTTTACTTTTCTGTCATACTATTCTTTCATGCTTTACATATGGTGGATGTTTTGTCATGGTAGAATAGCTCCCCTCAGAAAAGTTGAGTTTTTCATGCCTTTTACCAATAGCTGCACCTATAATTTTTTGATCGCTGTGTGGTAGGTTTACCAAAGTAGAGTACCCTCAGCTATCATTTTTGTATAGGGTGGATGTCGGACATTTACAAGCACAGTATTGGTTAACTCAGCAAAGCTATCAAAATAGTTTTGGGCTTTAAGGCATAGTGTTGGGGCCGGGGCATTGGATGCCACCCGACAAACAAGAGTCGTATAGAGATATGATTAGCAATCTGTTGCTTACCTGTGTCACTATTTTTTTCTAGCCGTGATGCCAAAGCTCACTAGGATTTTAGTGATTATGGATCTTGAACCACTATATGTCATTAGAGGGAAGATGACTTTGATATAGTAGGTTGTCTTTTGTTAAATTAGTTAATGAAAGTCTTTACATAAACATAGTGCTAAAATCTTGCTTTATTTTAATGTTGTAGATCATGTCTGCCAGTAACAATTCCACTTTCAATTTGCGATCTGTTCTTGAGAAAGAAAAGTTGAATGGAACAAACTTTATTGATTGGTACCGCAACCTGAGAATTGTTCTCAGGCAAGAGGAAAAGGAGTATGTTCTTGAGCAACCATATCCTGATGATCTCCCTGATGGTTCCACTGCTGCTGAACGCAGAGTTTATGAGAAACACTGCAATGACTCACTTGACGTCAGCTGTCTGATGCTCGCCACTATGTCCTCTGATCTGCAAAAGCAGTATGAGCATACGGATGCTCACACTATGATCGAGGGGCTACGTGGGATGTTTCAGAACCAAGCCAGGACTGAGAGGTTCAACATCTCGAAGTCCTTGTTTGCGTGCAAGCTGCCAGAAGGTAGTCCGGTCAGTCCTCATGTGATCAAAATGATTGGTTACATCGAGACTTTGGACAGACTTGGTTCTGAACTTCACCATGACCTGGCTACTGATGTCATTCTCCAGTCGCTCCCGGCGAGCTACGAGCCTTTTATCATGAACTTTCAGATGAATGGCTTGGAGAAAACATTGAGTGAATTGCATGGGATGCTAAAAACAGCAGAGGAGAGCATTAAGAAGAATCCCAATCATGTGATGATGGTTCAGAATGGGAACAAAAAGAGGAAGCGTTGGACGCCTCCCAAGGGTAAAGGCAAGGAAAAGGTTCCTAGCGGTGACTCCTCGGGCTCTAAGCAAAAGCCAGCACCTAAAGCCAAATCTGGCCCCACTTCTGAGGATGAATGCTTCCACTGTCATGAAAAGGGACATTGGTCAAGGAACTGCAAGAAGTACTTAGAAGAAAAGAAGAAGAAGAAGGGAAGTGAGACTTCCACTTCAGGTATAAATGTTATAGAAATTAATATTGCATTATCTTCTAGTGAATCATGGGTATTTGATACTGGATCGATGATTCACACTTGCAAATCGTTGCAGGGTCTAAGTGAGACTAGAAGGTTTGCACGAGGCGAGTTGGACGTTCGTGTCGGCAATGGCGCAAAGGTTGCGGTGTTGGCGGTCGGCACCTACCACTTGTCTCTACCCTCCGGATTAGTTTTGGAATTAAATAATTGTTATTGCATTCCTGCTTTGAGCAAGAACATTATTTCTTCTTCATGTTTGGAAGAAGTTGATGGTTTTAAGATTGTAATAGAGAACAAACGTTGTTCTATTTTTTGCAATGGTATTTTCTATGCTCATTGTCCATTGGTGAATGGATTATATGTTCTTGATCTTGAGGATAAATCTGTCTGTAACATTAATACTAAGAGGCTTAGACCAAATGATTTGAATCCCACATTTATTTGGCATTGTCGCTTAGGTCATATAAATGAGAAGCGCATTGAACAACTCCATAAAGATGGTTTGTTGAGCTCATTTGATTTTGAATCATTTGACACGTGCGAGTCTTGTTTACTTGGGAAGATGACCAAAGCGCCTTTCACAGGTCATAGTGAGAGGGCAAGTGACTTGTTGGGACTTGTACATACCGATGTATGTGGACCAATGAGCTCAATAGCCAAAGGTGGTTTTCAGTACTTCATTACTTTTACTGATGACTTTAGTAGATATGGTTATATCTACTTGATGAGGCACAAGTCTGAATCGTTTGATAAGTTCAAAGAATTTCAGAGTGAAGTACAAAATCAATTAGGCAAGACAATTAAGTTTCTGCGATCGGATCGTGGAGGTGAATATTTGAGCCTTGAATTTGGTGATCATTTGAAGCAATGTGGAATCGTTCCGCAGCTAACTCCGCCTGGAACGCCTCAATGGAATGGGGTATCCGAACGGAGGAACCGAACCTTGTTGGACATGGTTAGGTCGATGATGAGCCAAGCCGATCTTCCATTGTCATTTTGGGGTTATGCTCTTGAAACTGCTGCGTTCACACTGAATAGGGTTCCAAGTAAGTCTGTTGAGAAGACACCATATGAGATATGGACTGGGAAACGTCCCGGATTATCTTTTCTCAAAGTTTGGGGATGTGAGGCTTATGTCAAACGTTTGATGTCAGATAAGCTCACTCCAAAGTCAGACAAATGCTTCTTTGTGGGGTATCCTAAGGAAACCAAAGGATACTATTTTTTCAATAAAGCGGAAGGCAAAGTGTTTGTCGCTCGCAATGGTGTTTTCTTAGAAAAGGAGTTTCTCTCAAAAGGATTTAGTGGGAGCAAGGTGCAGCTTGAAGAAATTCAGGAAACACCCGAAACTGTTTCAGCACCCACTGAAGAGCCACGGGAAGTGCAAGATGTTGCACAACCTGTAGTTGAGGCACCAGCCCCACGAAGGTCTATAAGGGCACGTCGCGCAACTGACAAGCTCAACCTCCTTATCACGGAGGAGCGCCACGTATTATTGATGGAAAATGATGAGCCCATGACCTACACGGAAGCAATAATGGGACCCGACTCCGACAAATGGCTTGAGGCCATGGAATCCGAATTAAAATCCATGCATGACAATCAAGTTTGGAACTTGGTTGATCCAATTGACGGTGTGAGACCTGTCGATTGTAAGTGGATTTTTAAGAAAAAGTTAGATATGGATGGAAATGTTCACATCTATAAGGCACGATTGGTGGCGAAAGGTTTCCGACAAATTCAAGGTGTTGACTATGAGGAAACTTTCTCGCCCGTCGCAATGCTAAAGTCTGTTCGGATTCTCCTAGCAATTGCTGCGTATTATGACTATGAAATATGGCAAATGGATGTCAAAACTGCTTTCCTTAATGGACATCTAAGCGAGGATGTGTATATGACACAGCCTGAAGGTTTTGTTGATCCTAAAAATGCTGGGAAAATATGTAAGCTTCACAGGTCTATTTATGGATTGAAGCAAGCATCTCGGAGTTGGAATATTCGTTTTGATGAAGTAGTCAAAGGGTTTGGCTTCATCAAGAATGAAGAAGAGCCTTGTATTTACAAAAAGGCTAGTGGGAGCGCACTTGTGTTTCTGGTCCTATATGTAGATGACATATTGCTGATCGGAAATGATATTCCAATGCTTGAAGCCGTTAAAACCTCATTGAAAAAGAGTTTTTCGATGAAGGATTTAGGAGAGGCGGCTTACGTTCTGGGGATAAAGATCTATAGAGATAGATCAAAAAGGCTAATTGGATTAAACCAAGACACGTACATTGACAAGATATTGAATCGGTTCAATATGCAAGATTCCAAGAAAGGTTTCTTGCCAATGTCACATGGCGTTACTCTAAGCAAGAGTCAGTGTGCTGCGACACCTGATGAGCGAAAGAGGATGAGTGCGATTCCTTATGCTTCAGCCATAGGATCCATCATGTATGCTATGCTTTGTACGCGCCCAGATGTCTCTTTTGCTCTAAGTGTTACGAGCAGGTACCAATCAAACTTTGGTGAAGATCACTGGACAGTTGTAAAGGGTATCCTTAAGAACTTGAGAAGAACTAAGGATATGTTCCTAATATTTGGAGGCGAAGATGAGCTCGTTGTAAAGGGTTACACCGATGCTAGTTTTCAAACAGATAAAGATGACTCCGCATCGCAATCCGGATTTGTTTTCTGCCTCAATGGTGGGGCAGTGAGCTGGAAGAGTTCCAAGCAAGATACGGTGGCTGATTCGACGACAGAGGCCGAGTATATTGCAGCTTCCGAAGCTGCAAAAGAAGCAGTTTGGATCAGAAAATTTGTTTCTGAGTTGGGTGTTGTTCCTAGTGCGTCCAGTCCAGTGGACCTCTATTGTGATAATAATGGTGCCATTGCGCTTGCAAAGGAGCCTAGATCACACAAGAAGTCCAAACATATACTACGGAAGTATCACCTCATCCGTCACTTTGTTGAGAGAGGTGATGTGAAGATTTGCAAGGTGCACACGGATTCAAACGTTGCTGATCCATTGACAAAGCCTCTCCCACAACCAAAGCATGAGGCGCACATGTGGTCTATGGGTATTAGATACTTACATAAGTGATTCTATTGTGCGTGGGAGAGTGTTATGTCATGAGTATGTTTATGTAATAATAAATAATTTGGATGATTATCATTTATATTGATTATCAAGTACGTGACTTGATCGTGAAACTCTTTGTTTGTAATGATGTTGTTCTAAATTATCCCTAGTTTATGTCGTTATGTGGGACAATAACGACGTAGAGACTAGCACATGCATTAATTGATGATCATGTTTCACGGATCATAGATATGGAGATATCAGATTAATGATGTGGACACATGTTAGTGAACATGGTGTTGGATTGACCCACTCCAAGACAATACTGGGATTGTTATTTTGAATGTGCCATCAGTTGTTCTTGAGTGTTATACCTACTGGATCCTTAGACCTGAGATTGCCATTGTTTCTCACTGTGTGTAGTGGTGCATCTTGGGGCTGCTAAACGCTACTCCGTAAATGGGTAGTTATAAAAGTAGCTTACAGGTGTATCATGAAACATGGAATGGGATGTGTGCGGATCAAGATGGAATTTGCCCCTCCTAGATAACAGGAGAGATATCTCTGGGCCCCTCGAGATAGATGGATTAGAAAGTGCATGGCCATGCCAAAGTGATTAAAGAGTTAATCATAATGACTAAAGGTTAGTCATGAATAGAATCCACTATTAGATCGAGAGAATGGTCGAGCTATCACAAGGGTGGCACGCATCTCGCCTTGAGCTTGACTGGTATCGTGTGGCAAAAGGATCAGTGTATGAGTATATCTAAGGTTCGGCCGATATGATCTTTATGTGTATTTGTGAGTCACTATGCCCTGCTAGGTGCCGCTATTGACTAGTGATTCGGAAATGGTTTCCACTCACGACCATCTACACATGAACCTAACGGGTCACACACTTAAGGGGTTTGGAATGTTGGAAAACTTGCATAGATGATTGTCTCTAGTGCAAGTGGGAGATTGTTGGTGATATGCCCGAGAGCCCATCATCACAATACGGATTAAAGGCCCAAGAGGATATTGATCCAAAAAGGGATTAGGGTTACTAATGAGCCTATGAGATAGAAGCCCATTTGTACGCCCTATATATATGTGGGAGGGGCTAGGGGCGCTGATGATTAGTTGCCGCGTCTCCCCTCCTAGTCGCACCCTCCCTTCTCGGCCGCCGCCCTTGCCGTGCGCACGGTGCTAGCACACCGACGCCCGGCGTTCCATCCCCGTACGTGTGGACTCCGTAGAGGCGCTGCTGCGACTGCTGCGCTGATCGGTTGCTGGGATCAAGGACGAGGAGCTCGGTTCGTGGGACGTGATCGACTACTTCATCCACACCGACGCGCGACTTCTTCCGCTGCGCTGCGCGTCTAGTGGTAACGATCCATGATCTCCTACTCGCAAGTTTCTTGGATGTACGCGGTAGATTAGCTAGCGTAGCCTACCCGTTTCCCTACAGTGGAGGCCTGAAGCGGGACACCGACCTCAGCTTTGTGTACAAAAGAACCAGAGCTCAAAAGGTACTCGAGTATGAAACGGCCGGCCTGTCCATCCTATCCATCACATGCAAGACTGGCACACGGCTAGCGCTGAATTGCTGACCAGCCAGCCTTTGACGACTTGGTTCTCTCAGTGCGTGAACCTAATTAGTAATAATAGACCTCTAGTCTCTAGAGTCTAGACTATCTCTCGAAGGAATTTTTGCAACATTTAGATTTTTTCCAATACACATAATGTAGTAACTTAAGCTCAGTGCTTGTGATTTTAGGCTATCACTCTTTTTTCAGGGCATGTTTGGTTCATTACCAAACCGCGCCGCAGTTTGCCACACCTTTGATGCCGCAGTTTTATCAAGTATTTGGTTCATTGCTAGAGTTAAGATGCTCTCGCATTTCGCTAATGTCATGCAATGCATTTTTGACGCCAAACCTCGACAAAACTCTGGCGAATGATTTATTGACTCAACTTTTGGCACAGCCGCGAACTTGGCGTGGAGGCGCCGTCCAAACAGACCCTCTTGATTGAATTCTTCCAAGACCCTCTTGATTGAATTCTTCCAAGCTTTCATTTTCCCCTTTGTCTAGCTTCCATTAGCCCTTTTTGTTCTCATGCTTCACTGAAACCTAGCATCATTATGTTTTTTTTACACAAACGAATCTAAGGGGATGATTTTCATATACACACCGAAGTTTGGAGGTCTCATGGGATATGTGTCTTCTACCTGCCGAACAAGCTAGCTAAGACCTCAAAAAGAACTGGTACTACCACTCTAGCAGGATGCTCGTTGGAGTCAAGGGCACCCAACGGATCGTTTGTGCCTACAACAAAAAGCACACCAATGTACTGCTTTTATCTTCTTATATAAGAGTCTCTCATTTGTCTTCTTATTTGCACCGGCAAGGTGTGACTATTCCTTCTCCCTCAATGAGCACAACTAATAGCATGTCTAATAACAAACTCATGATAGAGAAGTTGACCCATACTCTTGCCCTAAAAGTAAGAACCCATTGGGTTTTTAAGTATCTGTTGCCATCTCAACTTGATCTGATATTAATATGGCTAGATTATGTCATATATCTGAGAAATTAAAACTCACCGTGAATCCCTTTCACCTCTGCGCTTCACGCATCCGGTGGTGCCCTAGCAGCTGATGCGTGGCAGGAGCGTCGCATGTCCACGCCTCACCAGCGTTCGGGAGACACCACGACTCAGTCATCCCCACTGGCCAATGGGTGTAGATGCAATGCCGAGAGTGTTCCAATGTCAACCGCTCTAACAGGCAACATCCTGGCTCTACCCCGTACGGTGACTTGGCCAACGTCCAAAACCCTAGACACCGTAACTTCCTCCCTAGTCCTCTGCCCTCTCCCTTGTCCTATCAAAGGAGTGCACCCGTATCTGTGTGGGAGGCAGCTTGAGGCCAGGGCATCGCCATGGTGGGGGTTCAGCGGTGCTCGCACTCTAGGTGGGAGCGCATATCGACGACTTGGCTCCTCTGGGACGGTCGACATCTAGACAGATGGATAAAATCGTGGTTGCGGCGATTGTGGTTATGGCCTAACCCTAGCAGACAACACCAGATAGAGGAGTGTTGGTATTTTTAACGCACACAGATAAATCCGCAAGCGCACGGATACCGTTGTGGCTTTCACCCGGAGGGTTTTAAATATCGTATCCATAGGGAAACATGTGTGAGCCGCCTAACCACTAGTTCATCCAAAGGTAGCAGTCAAGGTTAATATATGATGAGTAGAGAGGATTCCTATGGTAATGATCCTATTCAAGGTAAGGTTATGATTCAAATGTCCTTCTAATGTTCACTTCGGGACGCCGCTAGACGGGGAAGCACCACTAAGGATGTAACACCCCAGGTGTTTATTACCAATTAAGCAGTGGGTTTAAGCTCAAACATGATAGATTAGTGGGAATGACTATGTCAATGTCAACCTGTAGAGATGAGCCTAACTTAAAGTTGGATGCTGCATCATTGCTTTACATATAGGCCATTTTCAAAGATATATGTTTGGATGGTGTTATTACCATATCTTTATGTGTCTCACCTTGGTACCTATCTATATTGATCCCTGGAAAAGTTTCATGAAGTTTGGAATCAAAAAGTCACATGAAATGATAAGTTATATGCTTGTTTGGATTATAACAAAAACCTGCCTTACATCCCATGGGAACTAGTGTTTGTGCAACATACAATGCAACATGTGCAACACATCTTGGACACATGTGGAACACCCTAGTGGAACATGTGTAGCATGTATCTTGAAACAACCACATGAAATGACTAGAGCATTTCGCTTAAGTTCTATGTTTCAAGGCATGTGAGGCCTGCACTTTTGTGCAACCTATGCATGGTGGGTATGTTTGGCCTCTACAACACCTTAACTACACTTAGGACACTCCATGGAACAATGTTCATGTTGATCATTTTGCCTAAATGTGCTTCTAAGTGATGGTTGACCATGTATGGACCCTGAAACACTTTTGTTTGACCATTTCAAAGGTGTGACCTAGAAGCTTTGCATGACTGTGCACCCTTTAACAAAGTTGTAGGGAATTTTATAAGGAACAAACTTTATTTAAGAGTCAAGCCATGAAAATGTGTGGAACATGCTCAAACAGGGCTCACAAGTCAATTTTAGGGCTGATTCCAGCACTTAATTTTAAAATCCCGATTTCGGTGTCTTCGACATTGACATTCCGCGTTCTCGTGATTTTGCTAACCAACATGATTTGACCCCTTAACAAAAGTTGGAGTTTATGTTATGGAGAACAACATGTAAAAAGTTGGGATCAATTCGACCAAGTAATTCGAGTCCAAATCGAGCGAAGCTTAATCTTCGTTAAGCCACTGACACTGTCATTTTGGAGGTTAATTCACCACTGTTACAGAGCCCTAATGACTATGACCCCTTAAGCAATGTTGTAGAGTAGCCCATGGCCCACAACTTTGCTTCAAGGCCTGAGGCCCAATTCGAACCCTAGACAGCTCAAAAATGGAGCCCAAGGTGGTCTCGTCGACGCCCACCACGTGTTCGGTAGTAGGCTGCAATGGGCGACGGGTGTCCAGGGGCGTGGCGACCATGCACCGCGCGTCTTCGCCATGGACGCCGCGCGTCCGCTTCCCTGCCGCGTGCCAGTGCCTCGCTCGGTTTGGTGGAGCACAGAGCGACCAGCCCGAGCCCCTCCCTTCTCACCACTCGCCCCCTTCCTCGTTGCTGCACACGCGCACACGAGCACAGACGCCGCCGCGGCCGCCATGGCCGACTGACCAAGCTCCGGAGCTCGCGGCCACGCCGTCGTTCCCGGTGATTTGTCATGTCACAGGCCAATTGAAGCACCCCACCATCTCCACATCTCACTGGTCTACCTTTTCCTTGGTGTGGCGCGCCCTCCGTCGGACGGCCGAGCCGCTCGCCGTCGTTCCGCTCGGCCCCAGGCCACCGGCGTAGGTGGCTAGACCACCTCGAGCCACCACGGCCACAACCGTGAGCTCCACCACCTTCACCTTGTTGCTCTCTACCCCGCTCGTGCAACCACCGCGGGCCAGCGCCGCCGGAAGGCCAGCGCCGCCAGCGCAACCACCAACGACCGCCTGCTCGCATGGCCAGGGGGCTGTGGTTCGTTTCCGGTTACGATTCGGCCACCTGGGGATGCGGGCTAGCACGGCGGTGCCCGCGCTGCCCTTCCCCGCCGTTGACACCGGCCTCACCGGCCAGAAGATGGCCGGCCAGCAAGCCGCCGCCGCCGTCCTCTGTTTCTCAGAGAAGAAGACGACCGACACTTTCCTCTCTCTCTGTCTCTCCTTGGGTTAATGACAGGCGGGCCCGGCTGGGTAACAGGTCCCACAGGTCGGTTTCAAGTGTAGCGGATTCAGGTGCACAACCGGGTGTGCCTAGCAGTAATTAGGGTTTGAATAATTTCAGGATTTAAATTTCAGAAAAATTTGTAAATCTTCAAATATTCATATCTCCTGTTAGGTAACTCCAAAAATAGTAAATGGGGACTTTTTGGAAACCTTGAGGAGAGATCTATGCAATAGAGTCATAAAATTCTATATGTTTGTAGATGTTTTCTGATGTCTTTATTTAAGTTTGAAAATGCTCTAAAAATGCCTCTAAACTTAACCAGATCAAGATCTGGAGTTTTATGACCCCAAAAATGATGATTCTTATTTTGTTAATTTTGTGAGGACATGTACTTGCTAGTAAAAATAGTAAACACCCTAGTTGTTCACTGTTTTCTTAGGGTTTTGATTGGACCTTGATAAATAAGGAAAATTACATTTTATTACTTCTCATTTTATATCTTGAGTTGTGATGCTCCAAATGATGTGAAATTTTTATGGTAGTCTTGTCATGATATGGATGTATTGTGGTATAAATTTCTTGGTCACTACTTATTGTATGATCTAGTTATTAATTTGACTTGTTTAAGGCTTGATAAATAGCTTATAAATAATATATAAATGGTAAAATAGAAAATGTTGTTCCATCACCTTATTATGATGTTTCTCTATGATTTTGGTTCATTCTATGGCCATGTATTCACAGAAAATATTGAGTTTTAGGTTTTACCTGTTCTCACATGATTTATTTCAAAAATTGATTGTCTTTTTCATAGAGGTTGATGTACTTATCTAAATGGCTCGAAATTTGTACAGTAGACTTTTGAGAGCATGTGTAGGCCTCTGTAATTTTGGTAGAATTTATGGTGCACTTTTGATAGGTGTTCATAATTCCACCTAATTAACTAAATAAATTAAGAAAATGCATTAAAAGAATTTATTTAGTAATTGACACTATGTTTTTTGGTGTTCATTAGTCATGTATGAAATGTTGGTAAAGTTGGTTCTATTCAATTATATGTTTGAAACATAAGTTAATAATTATTTCTTGCAAATGAGGTTGCTGAACAGATTGGAGAATATTGTTAATTACTCTATGCAAATGATGTTTTCATGTCTTGTGTACTATAACAAAGTTGTTGTGAAATTCATGATCTAGCTGATGTTAAATTTTAGTGGCATTTGGCCATGTGGTTTAGAAACTACAGCTGTTCTAAGTTGGGTTCAGATCTAGGTTGCTCTTTGTCCCTCCAGGGCAGATTCTGTACCTTCTGTATTTCAACCTGGTAAATGTTAGAATCAGGTTTAGATGATTATAAATGAAATATAGATAATTTCATAATCTTTCCATAATGTCTTCTTGCAAGTCATTTGGAGTTGTAGATCTCCAGTTATGATTAAATTACTCAGCTGTTGGTCTGATGTCCAGAAGGTAGCAATTTCTAGTTCTAATACTTTGATTAACTTTTTCATGCTTGGGTATTGAAGTGTGCCTCATATCTTTGATGATACTTAGGTTGATACCCTGTAATATTATAAGACTTGTGTCTTGAGGTGCTTGCAATCTTCTTTGTTATGCCCTAATAAGGATTAAGTTAATTAGCTCTAGATGTTTATACGAACTTTGGTATGCTTGTTTGATTACTCTGTTTATTGCACTTCTATGCATTCACACATGTGCATGGTTGCATCTCATATAGGTACGCTAGCAGAAACGTGTGAAGGATGTGGTGTTGGAGCCAAACCCGAAGACGGTGTTTGGCGGAACCATCCCGAAGATGGAAGTACTCAGCGAGTTTCATCTGACCAACACTAACTTGAGTCGGATCCCAGGCAAGCCCCAGAGCATTATAAGCCTCCTATCTTCAAAGCAATTAATTATATATATATATGTTATAAGTATTGTTGCATTAAGTGATAGGAGTTGGTTGGAAACCTTTGCTGCATTATATCATTCCTTGTCCAGATATATGAATCCCTGAATCCTACATAGACTAGGATCGAATAGATGCTTAGCCCTGCTTTAAGCGGTAGAAGTCAGGTGATTTCCTGTCACCTGCGAGATGTAGGGATATTCATATATGGCACGGTTGGCTATATTTGCTATCGTGGAATGGAACCATGTGTTAATAAAATGAAATGAGACCGGGCGGGATGAAGATAGTGAAGCAACAAGGCATGGAGGTCTTGGGTGTGGATCTATCCCCGTCTGAGTCGTTTAAGGACTGATTCACTGTACGTCCTTGAGTCATGTTGAACGCAGTCTAACACTTAGTTGGCCGGATAAGTCGTTCCGACCGCGAAGCCGAGTAATATGGTTCAGGCCGGGAATCGAATGGTAGGTTGCTTCTTGGAGGAGAGAAAGGATGTGCTTGGGGACATTGGCGTGAGACCAAGGGGGGGTTAGAGTCCCTATCACCTGGCAGAGTGTCGCCCTTGGGGTTGCGACATCATTCGGACCCGCGATTCCTGAATCATATGAAAAGGTGGCCTGTGCGACCCTGGCAGGGGTCTGCACGGTGAGTGTTAGAAATACCCCTCCAGCTGGATAGGAATTCGATTCGAATCGCCGTCACTCCCGGTTAGTGAGCACTTGACTTGAGCAGCGGCAACGTAGATTCCATTAAATTGAACAGATGGTTAATTGGATAACGATGGAAATGTTGCCTCAATTTATACCTGCTATGGTTAATATTGTTTGCTCCTAATAAAGTGAGTGCTCTAGTACAGGTTCTAATATAGATGACAGGTTAATGATAATTAACTTGATGCTTAAGCATTAATGATTACTTATCCATAATAAGCTTTGATGCAAAATGTTGTCAAGCTAGCCCACTTTACATCAGCCTTGCATGATCCTTGGTGTCACTTTATTTCTGGTTTCTGACGGGTAAGTCTAGCTGAGTACTTTCTCGTACTCAGGGTTTTATCCCCACTTGTTGCAGGTTGTGATGTATCATGACGGCTGCAAGAGTTGGTTGACTCCTGCCGTAGAGGCGGAGTGTGATCACGGGCATGATCCTTCTGAGTTATCTTCTCTCTAATGCTTTTGTTGGAAGTCGACCTTCATACTGGCATGTATTTGAAATAAGAGTGTTGTTAGTTTCAAATTACTTTGCTTCCGCTACTTTTGAACTTAAGTTGTAACAACTATGTTAACTCCGATGTATATTTTGAATTACTTGTGAAATGGTGGTAACATGTGACTTGTTATGTTGAATCACTACGATCTTGGCTTGTATGTTGGTTGGTTTGAAATCCCTCGTGATTTCATTGGACTACCGGAGTTATATGGGCTCAAGTGCGAGAATTTGATCACTTCGGTGATTGTTTTTGTACTTGTGCTCTTATAATTTGGACGGTTCCGTTACAAAGGATAACTCTACTGACGCGACTACGGTCCTACTAATTTAAGAACCTACTCAATTCGGTGTGGACGGGGCTGTCACCTCCCGTAACTACCGCACAACCAAAGAATAGGGCGCAAACACAGGTAACCAATAGCCTAAGCACCAAGCTTATGCTAACAATTACTACTCTAATTCAGAGCGCTAACAAGAACTAGAGCAATCATAAGAACTGTGAACCAATGAACAAAAGAGTAAGATAAATACTTGAATAAAGATCAATTACCAGAAGTATCCCGGATGCACACTCGGAGAAGCCTAAATCCGTCGAAGTACAAGCCGGAGAGGAAGCACCGACATGCCGGCACCACCTCCAACTCTTCCCTCGCTCTCTATCTCTCTATTTTGATAAGACTAGATCCTAATGAGGACTAATCTTCTCTTGATGGATAGCTATGGAGAGGAGATCCATTCAAGGGACCCCTCTCAGCTGATCCCAACTAGAGCAAATGAATTAGGGTTTCATGGGATGCCTCCTCCAGGGGCCAGGGGCCTTGCTTATATAGCCCTCTAGAAAGCAACACAGCCCTTGGATCAAACCGACCTTGATCTACGATTATTATTATCCTCAAAGGCGGTGGAGGCATGATCCAGGAGGTGGAGCCTGATTGGCTGAGCAGGTAGGGCGGGCGCCCAAGGAGGGGGGCGGGCGCCCCACTTCCGGGCCCGTTTCGCCTCCCGTTTGTTTCCAGAGTCTTCTCGTACCTTCTAGATTATAGAAAAGTTGTGCATAGCCCTTTTGTCTCTATGTAAACCTGACATATGGGTCATCCTTGGTTCTTTTCTGCTGATCCCCTGCAGAAATAAACTTTCACCAAAACTCCTGGAATTATGTCAGTAAACCTCCAATATCTAAGTGGTAATTATGTTTAGGTCCTTTTTCATGTTATGTTGACGGTTAAAAAATGATACTTATCTACCGTCAACAAACTCTCCCAAGCTTACCCTTTGCTCGTCCCTGAGCAAAGATAAACTCAGTGATGGATCAGGAGTTGCTACAATGCTTTCACGCCTCAAAAGTACACATGCGTTCAAATAAGAACTTTCCTCCGAATTAGAGTGAACTATTCTGACTTTCAAACTTACCCATATTACCTTCCACCATGGGACTTGTAGCCGTCTCTTGGGTCTTGAGCAGTTGAAAGATAGAACGGTCAAGTCAAGTGCCATGTTTCAAGCTCTTTGATCAACTATTATTCCAGAGTTTTTTTGTAAGATTTTTAAAATAAAACTCAGAGATTCGTATGTATGACCCTCTCAAGTCTCTCATTTGTGGTATTTCTGGATCCTCACCAAGGCATTTATGGTGTATGTCTTATCTCTTCTCTCAAGATATGTGGTATTTGTGGTATTAGGCATAGTAGCATTATGCCTTCTCTCTCACCCTACTTCTAATAGGCTTATATGGAGCTCATAGGTGGGGAGACAAGGAATCCTTACTTGCAAACATTTATTGCACAGTCAGACACATGGATCCAGAGGGACAAGTCTGGCCATACAGTCAAATTAAGATGTGCATGTGTGTGATCCTAAATATGGGCTGAGTGGATATGTAGTGGAAATGATGGTGGATGTAAGATATAAGTGGAAAATGAAGGGGTAGAGGAAAAATGGTGACTATCTAATTCTACTTTTGCTCCTTTGAAGAAATACACACCTCTCTTGATCTTTGAAGAATTTTTGGAAAGAACTTGGGCTGCTCAAAATCTCTGTATGTTGGGACATTTGTCCTTTCTTTTATTTTTCTTTTTTCTCTTTTCTTCTTTTTTTCTCTTTTTTTTCAGAGCACCCAAGCCTCTTTTTGGATATATGGATAGAGGTAGTAGTAAAAGGGATACTTGGAGCTTTATTGCGTAACAAAAGGGCTAGCAATTGATGAAGGGAAATTTTTGATGCTCACTCCCAGTGTAGAAGTAGAATAATTTTAGGATGTGTCTAAAATGGAAAGTATGTGGATGCGTACTTCTAGGTAGAGGCAGCATATATGGGTGGAGTGTGCGTGATCTTGTTTTTAACCGTATGACTAATCCCTTAGGGTCAACAAAGACTAACCACACTCAATGCTTACAAGCAGCTAAGCTAACAAGTGAGAGTCTTTCCTAATCTAGTAAGCATGTATATATGGCTGTGGTAGGAATTATACTCTCATCATACAGGAACTCATCATGTAGTTTTTTTAGATTTCCAAAAGATAAAATCTCCAAAACTTTAGCATCTCTAGGAACATGATAAACAGCAGTTCAAAACCTTCCCATATCATATCCGCCAACTACCTAGACTTAGATCAAGCATTCGCTACCCACAAGTTTCAGGTTCAGAGCAAATCTTAAATAAAAATAGTGGTATCCAAAACTCGAGAGAGTTCGAGGTTGAAAACTAGGTACTTCAAAGGAATTACGGCAGAGCAACTATTCATCATTTCCATGCGAGAGATTACTTAGAGAGTCCTCTTTTAAGAACAAAAATAAGTAAACTAGACACATCCTTTTTATTTTGCTTTAGTTATTTTAGACCATTATTATTACAAATTAAGAAAACTTATAAGAAATAAAGTAAAACTGAGGGAAGAAAATACTTAGCCGGAAACATGGGGGTGCTCTCCCCCAAGCTAGATGTTGACGTAGTCGTTCGATCTTACAGTGTAGCAGACTAGCAGTGAAGATGTACTTCCTCTAGTGGAGCATCGATTGATGATGATTGTTGAGATAGTGCTCCACTAGTAAATAGATCATTCACTTGATTGTCGGTCCTCCTTAATAACTCCTGCACAACTCAAATAGACAACAAAACTCGTAGAACAGATTAAGGGTTAGGAAATTAAGCATTAATTGTCTAGAGTGTTGCCCATGATTTCTATGCAGAACTCAGCAAGGTATCCTTTTTCTTTCTTTTAGTAATTTTAAATTCTATATAATTAACTATGTCTAATTCTTCTTCTAATAATTGTGCATCAAAGAAAAATTTTAGACATTGGCCATTTACCTTGAAAAGTTTACCTTCATCGTTTTGAAGCGTGACTGCTCCATGTGATGCTACTTCAACTACCTTGAATGGTCCTTCCCATTTACTTCGTAGTTTCCCATGTCCGAACAGCTTCACTCTAGAGTTGAATAGTAACACCTTGTCACCTGGTTTGAATTCCTTCTTCTTCAATCTTTTGTCATGCCACCTCTTTGTCCTCTCTTTGTAAATCATTGCATTATGATATGCCTTTTCTCGCCATTCCTCAAGCTCAGAGAGTTGCATCTTTATTTTCTCCTTAGCTTTTTCAAAATCCATGTTCCATCTCTTTATTGCCCAGTGTGCCTTGAATTCTAGCTTGTCAGATAAGTGGCATGTCTTCCCGTAGACTAGCTAGTATGGTGACATTCCAAGAGGTGTTTTGTAGACTGTTCTGTAAGCCCATAGTGCTCCATGAAGCTTATCCTTCCAGGCTGTCCCCATCTCGTTGACAGTCTTTTGTAGAATGTTCTTGATTTGCTTGTTTGATGTTTCTGCTTGCCCACTTGTTTGAGGATGGTATGGTGTTGCAATATTATGATGAACCACATGATTGTGTAAGAAGCGTTGAAACTTCCTATCAATGAAGTGATAACCTCCATCACTAATCACCATGCGTGGAACTCCAAAGCATGGAAACATGGTTTCTGCAAACATCCTCTTGGCGTGAGTGGAATCTGCAGCTCGACATGGTAGAGCTTCAACCCACTTTGAAATATAGTCAACCGCCACTAAGATGTATTCACACTGCTTGGACTTCAGAAATGGCCCCATGTAGTCGATTCCCCAGACATCAAAGAGTTCTATCTGGAGGTTGTTGATGAGTGGCATGGCATCTCGTGTATTTATGTTCACATGCCTCTGACATGCTCCACATCTCCGGATGAAATCTTTTGTATCTTCATACATAGTTGGCCAGAAAAATCCACATTGCCAAATCTTTGCATGAGTACGGAATGCCCCATAATGTCCTCCATATGGTGATGAATGGCATCTTTCAATGATCTTGATTCCTTCTTCAGTTGGTACACACCTCCTAAGTAGACCATCAAAACAAACTCGGAAGAGGTACGGGTCATCCCATAAGTGGAGACGACTTTCTTGAATAAGCTTGCGTTTGTTCTCCCCTGGTGGTACATAACCTACAACCATAAAATTGACAATATTTGCGTACCAGGGGTTGACGCTCGCGACCTTGTAGAGCATGTCGTCTCGGAGGTAGTCGTCGATGGGCAATTCATGTGGATTTTCAAACTACATCTTGGACAAGTGATCGGCTACAGAATTTTCTACTCCCTTTTTATCTTTTATTTCTAAATCAAATTCTTGGAGTAACAAAATCCATCTTATAAGTTGTGGTTTAGCATCTTTCTTAGTGAGTAGGTATTTTAAAGTAGCATGATCAGTATGAACAATCACCTTAGCTCCTACTAAGATCTAAACTTGTCAACAGCAAAAACAACAGCCAAGAGCTCTTTTTCAGTTGTTGCATAATTAAGTTGAGGTCCTGACAGAGTTTTACTAGCATAAGCAATTGCATGATGCTTTCTATCCTTTGTTTGACCCAAAACTGCCCCCACAGCATAATCACTAGCATCACACATGATTTCAAAAGGTAGTGACCAATCAGGGGGTTGAATGATTAGTGCAGAGATGAGTGATTTCTTAAGAATATGAAAAGCATATAAAAACTTATCATCAAACTCAAAGGGAGCATCCTTGGCTAGCAAATTTGTGAGGGGTCTAGCAATATGAGAAAAGTCTTTTATAAAACATCTATAGAACCCTGCATGACCAAGAAAACTTCGTACCCCTTTGATGTTTGTGGGAGGAGGCAAATTCTCTATCACTTCTATCTTTGCACCATCTACCTCAATCCCACGTTCGGACACCAAGTGTCCAAGCACTATGCCCTCTCTAACCATGAAGTGACATTTTTCCTAATTAAGGACTAAGTGTTTTTCCACATATCTTTGCAAAACCTTGTCTAAGTTTTCTAAGCAATCATCAAAAGTTTTTCCATAAATAGAAAAGTCATCCATAAAAACTTCCATAATTTTCTCTATCATATCAGAAAATATAGACATCATGCACCTTTGGAACGAAGCCGGAGCATTGCACAAACCGAAAGACATCCTACGATAGGCATAGGTTCCATAGGGACAAGTAAAAGTGGTTTTGCTTTGATCATCAGGATGTATCGGGATTTGATGGTAGCCAGAATACCCATCAAGAAAACAGAAGAAAGAGTGCTTTGCAAGCCGTTCCAACATCTCATCGATGAAGGGTAACGGGAAGTGATCTTTCTTTGTTGCCTTATTGAGTTTTTGATCTATGCACATTCGCCATCTGGTGACAGTTCGTTTTGGAATCAATTCATTTCTCTCATTTTTCACCACAGTCATACCCACTTTCTTTGGTACAACTTGCACCAGGCTTACCCACTCACTATGCGGCACAGGATAGATTATCCCTGCATGTAGGAGTTTCAAAACCTCTTTCTTAACAACATCCCTCATCGCATTATTAAGCCTACGTTGGGGCTCCCTAGATGGTGTATAAGCTGGGTCTATAGGGATGCGATGAGTGCAAAGAGCAGGACTAATCCCCTTGAGGTCTTGGAGTGAGTAGCCAAAAGCAGAACGATGCTTTTCTAAAACAGTAAGGAGTCGGATGGTCTCATATTTAGAAAGTTTATCACTAATTATCACAGGAGACTCCTCGTTGTCATTCAGAAAAGTGTATTTCAATCCCGAAGGAAGGGGTTTGAGCTCAATGGGGGATTTTGGCGGTTCCTGAGTTTCATCCAAAGGGAAAGGATTTCGCGGTTGTTTTATTTCTTCGATGAAATCTTTGGTGACTTCTTCAAGATCTTTGTCGGATGATTCTAAGAAAGACATTGCCATTATCTCCTCCATTGGTTCTTGCTCAGGGCTTAACTCCATCTTGGTGTGGAGTGATTGGGTGATAGGAATGGAAAGATTTAAGCTTTTCCCAAGATGTACATTTACACTCCCCTTTTTTCCTTCATGGATAAGTCCCTCTATTGGATGCCCAATCAAAAGGTCGAATTCCCAAGTATCAAAATTATAGAAACTAAGGTACACCTTGGTTTCGTCTACTTTGATAAGGATGAGGTGGAAGATTCCTTCACTGGGAAGGATTTGGCCTGAGAGACTTTTTAGAAGCCTAGTTGTTGGAGTTAATTTCATGTCTTCAAAAAGTGTATGTGCAAAATATTTAGACATGATATTTACTCCTACAACTGGATTGTAAAGAGCATCGAAGGAGGTTTGATTAATCTGACAACTAATAGAGGTGGAAGGAGAATCTAGACGAATGACTTCATGAGAAAGCTCGGATTCTTTCAACCAATCATTGCTTATAATTGTTGTCAACGCCTTCACAGTATTTTTAATGAACTTATCTTCGGTTGGATCGGAAAGGTGCTGGATAGGTGCAGACGGTGCCGAAGATTTCCTTATTGCAGAATAATTCGAGGTGTTTTCAAAATTAGGGAAAATATCTTCCTTGAATTCAAACATATCTTCCAAAAGTGGAATTTCTTCCTCCTTCGGTGGTTCAAAAACTTGGAGGATAGTTGAGGCTTCAAGTGGAGTAGCTAAAGGTTCAGGCTCAACTATCATAGGTTCTTCCTTAGGAGCTGTCTCAACTATGTCTTCTGGGGGATCATCACGAATGCTAGTGTAAGGGGTGTTTTCAAGGATTTTTGTAAGGGACCCCTCTCAGCTGATCCTAACTGGAGCAAATGAATTAGGGTTTCATGGGATGCCACCTCTAGGGGCTAGGGGCCTTACTTATATAGCCCTCTAGGAAGCACCATAGCCCTCGGATCAAACCGACCTTGATCTACGATTATTATTAATCCTCAAAGGCGGTGGAGGCATGATTTAGGAGGTGGAGCCTGATTGGCTGAGCAGATAGGGCGAGCGCCCAAGGAGGGGGGCGGGCGCCCCACTTCCTGGCCCGTTTCGCCTCCTGTTTGTTTCCAGAGTCTTCTCGTACCTTCTAGATTACAGAAAAGTTGTGCGTAGCCCTTTTGTCTCTATGTAAACCTGACATGTGGGCCATCCTTGGTTCTTTTCAGCTGACCCCCTACAGAAACAAGCTTTCACCAAAACTCGTAGAATTATGTCAGTAAACTTCCTATATCTAAGTGGTAATTGTGTTTTGGTCCTTTTTCATGCTATGTTGATGGTTAAAAAATGATACTTATCTACCGTCAATAAGGAGGAAGAGAGTAAGACTATGTCCAAGCCAGGAGTCCTCGTTGACCTTTTGCCTCAAAGGCAAGGGCAGAATCGTCAACATGGAAATACGTGACACATACGCCTGCAGCTAGGGTTAAGACCTCCCTAAGCATATACCATGACATATTTTGAAGGGAAAGAGAATAATAATACTATGTCTCAAAATAAATAAATAAATAGTACTCACTCTGTCCATAAAAGAATTCAATTATGGGAACCATGCCCGTCAAAATGCTTAAGTTAGACCAAACAGTTTGACTCCTCAAGTTTGAGCTATTTTGAGCATCTAATGGTACTTATTTTATATCATGAATATTAGTACTTTTTTATTTTTATATAAACTTATTTATGGATGAAAACGGACGGAAAAACGTTATTTCTACTTCCGTTTCTATATTTTTTTAGCAGAAACAGAAGCGGGTTCGGAACATACGGGTTCAAAAACGGAATCGGAATATGCGGACATACGGAAACGGACAAATACGGATGGAGAGCCGGAAAATTAAATTAAGATCACATAATCTAATATTCTCAAAGTATACATATATAAAGTCATGTAATAATATATACAAAGTTTAATATTCATTTACATGTACGTGAACATAACATGCATATTTGGTGATTCGTAGTTATATTAACATAACATAAGGACATGTAATTGTTGAACATGTTAAGTATAGATTGAAAACAGGATAAAAACGGAATAAATACGGGTCTATTCCGTATTAAAACGCGATTACTCGGAAACGAATGGAAAACACCATTATCTACTTCCACAAATACAAAAACAGGATCTCGCAAATACGAAAACGAACAGAAAAATATAGAAAACAGAACGGATCGGTACGAGAAAAATTTCGTTTATTTTTATCCCTGAACTTATTAGCCAAAGTTTAAACATTTTGACTCCTCAAAGTCAATGGACCCATCTAATAAATAATCCAAAATTTCAAGGGACCTCGGCTAGGCTTCCTCGTTTCGCTTGTTGGCCCGGCTCGACCGTGCACAAGAAAAGCGCCGCCGCCGCTGCCGCTTACGACCATGGCGATGGCGCTCGTGCTAGCCTCTCCAATGGTACGTTCTGCCGCTTACTCTCGGGGGATATCGGCGGCTGCTATCGTCGGCGTCGGAATGCAGAGTGGCAGCGGGAGGCCGCCCGCGTCGCTAAGAAGGAGCGCAGGGCCGTGAGAGCACGGCCGAGCTGCATCAACTCAAGGAGCACTTCTGCTGGACCTTTGTACGTTTCCGTTCACCTTCCCCTTCCCTATCGAACTCATTGTTCTCTTGGTCCTTTTTCTTTTCCTGTTCACCATTGCACGTTACTTGTTTGATGAATTGCCTCGTCCGTTTGCTCTTCTTGGAATGCGAGTCTTACCACTTGGTGAGCTGCTATATTAATTTCCGCTTAACTAGGCATCTTGTATCTGTTCAGAAGCATACGTAATAAGTGCATATCTAGGGACCATTACCACTGACTAAACCATTAGACCAGACATAGAACGACTGGTGCCTGCCTGCTTGGTGACGAGATCTACGTCAAGAAGAATGGTCAGCAGGTGGAGAGGTGTGAACACATCCTCTTGAAAGAATACCGGTCCTTTGCTGAATTTGTGGGTGCTTGATGTAAGTATAAAGTTAATGAAAGCTCCAGCTGCAGAGGAGAAGTCTCCTCCCGTCACTACTGCACATTTCAACCTTCTTAGTGGAAGATCATTGTCTTTCTATGTGAATTTGTGACAATAGCACACCACCAACTACTCGACAGCGTGCCACCAGCCCAACACATCATAACCTATGGTAGCATCCTCTAGCTTTTCATGCGCCTGTGCTCCTCCGATCCCTCCCCTTGTCCCAAAATTTGTTGCTCCATCAGCTCGCCAGAGCAGAGCCGAGGTACACCAAAAGATGTCAGGGTTGTTTGCATCTCTGTCCGTGGGAAGGGCATGGGAGAAGCTTTCCTCCTTCATGCGGGTGTTTAGAACATCCTCACTGGTGCCCTCGTCATCCACGTCAAGCCACGACGATGATCTGGAGGAGCTGCGGAAGCTGGAGAGAACCATGTATAGGATCTGAGCAATGTTGGACGATGCTAAGGAGCACTGGAACATACGTGAGGAGTCTGCCAAGCTGGGGCTCAAGGAGCTCAAGGAGCTTGCATACGACATCAAGGACGTTGTAGACGAATATGAGTATGAGGTCCTCCATCGATCTACTGGCTTGTACAGAACCGGCAAGCGCAAGCACCGGGAGCTAATTTGGTTCAATGATCTCTATTTATGTAGTTCTGTAAGAAAGTTTCTATCCAAGTTATACTTCTTCTTTAACAGCAGAATGTCAAACATACATGATTGACATAGCCTTTTCTTCTTTTTTCATGAAGGAAACTGAAGCCTATCCGGTGGATACTTGTGTAGTGGAAGTTCCTAATGACTTGGTTCTTCAAGCAAGAAAACTAATCAGGAGGTTGGATGATATCAAATATTACTCTGACCATTTGAGTTTATCAGAGAATGATGGAGCGAGAAGGTATACACCGGATATAAGTATTGTGCGACAGACTAGCTCTGTTGTATTTGAGAAGAGCATTTTGGGGCGAGACCAGGACAAAGAGAAGATAATTGATAAGTTATTGTCTAGTGAAGTGGGAAATGCAGGAAATCATGTTTCTGTCATGGCTGTTGTTGGCATGGGAGGACTAGGCAAGACAAACACTAGCACAACTTGTGTATAACAGCCCAAGGGTGAGGCAGTCCTTTGAGAAGCATTCCTGGGTTTGTGTGTCCGAAAACTTTGATATCAAAACAATGACAAGGAACATCATTACTTCCCTAACAAGTGTGCAGTGTATGTATACAGAACTTGCTGATCTTCAGAGGAAATTAGCAAAAGAAATGAATGAGAGGAGGGTTTTCCTTGTGTTGGATGATGTATCGAATGAGCGAAGAGACTGCTGGGAGATGTTTTGTGCTCCTATGACAGCTGCAAAGATTTGCCAGAT
Source organism: Saccharum spontaneum (assembly GCA_022457205.1). Taxonomy (NCBI): domain Eukaryota; kingdom Viridiplantae; phylum Streptophyta; class Magnoliopsida; order Poales; family Poaceae; genus Saccharum; species Saccharum spontaneum. The sequence goes on along the minus strand of CM039598.1, from coordinate 39,343,889 downwards.
CATAGTTACCACTCGGAGTGAGGTAGTGGCAAGGCTGATACAGACTATACCCTTTTATCCCCTAAATTGTTTAAGTTTTGATGAGAGCTGGTTGTTGTTCAGCAAAGCTGCCTATATTGGTGAGCAAGAGTCTGACAGCCAAACAAACCAAATAAATATTTGTAAGAGTATTGTTAAAAAGTGCAAAGGCTTGCCACTGGCAATCAAGGCACTAGGAAGCATGTTGCGCTATGAAACTGAAGAAAGCAGATGGGAGGATGTCTTAGAGAGTAAATTATGGGACTTAAAAGAACCGAAGGACGAGGTTCTGCCAGCATTGGAATTGAGCTACAAGCACATGCCCACATACCTAAGACGAAATTTTCTTGCCCTTTCTCTATTTCCCAAAGATTATGAACTTGATTCTGAAGAAGTGTGCCATTTGTGGAAATTACTTGACTTGCTTGATTCTAATAGATGTGATGATGAGTGCGAAATTGGACAATGGTATTTGAAGGAGTTGGTTGGAAGGTCAATACTTCAGCCTCATCCTATTTATGGTGATTCATACCTTTTGCATGATCTTGTCCAGGATCTTGCATGCTTTTTTGCTGGGGAAGAATTCCATAGAGTTGAAGGAGATACCTTGAGTCAAATTCCACAAAAATGTTCGGTATCTGTCCATAAATAAAGCTATTACATCAGCTGACATTTCAGTTTTTCCACATACTCTTAGAGCCATCAGAGTTCTTGAACATTGTACCAATATCAGTCCAAATGCAGTTCCAGAAGCATTATTTTCAAAATGTAAGAGGCTGCGAGCTCTTGACATAAGCCATAGCATGGGCCTTGGCATGGCTCTGCATGATGGTGTGGGGAACCTGAAACTGCTACGCCATTTGTTTGTACAAATTGATCGACTTGTGGGAAAATCTACTTCCCATCATGTACAGAATCTAGTACTCAGTGGAATTAGGCACCTAACTCGTCTGCAAACTTTGCCTGGTATACATATTAGGAGACGTCATTGTAGCTTGAACATAAGAGACCTGAGGAACATCAACAGAGTTAGAGAGCTGAGTATTTGTGGATTGAGTAACATTTGCCATGTTGAAGATGCAACTGAAGCCCAGCTGCAGAGGAAAAAGCACCTCCGATCACTAATGTTGAGCTTTAATGGAAGAGAGGGTCAGTGTCCATGTAGATTGCATGAAAAATATGTGAACATACCACACAACCAACTACTAGACAGCTTGCGACCACATCACAACCTAAGGGAACTGAGTATACACCATTACGATTCTGGAAAATACCCTAGTTGGCTAGGAAATACTTCGTTCTCCATGTTGAGCAGAATAGCAATATGCCGTGGTGAATCCAAACACCTCCCAAAACTTGGTGCCTTGCCTTCCCTTAAGTACCTCACTGTCAACGATATGAAATATATGACGGAGTGGTCAGAATGGCCTGGAACTGATGCTGGAGGTTTTCCGTGCCTAAATACACTTTCGATATCATTTTGTCCAAAAATGATCTCCCTTCCATTGGGGCCATTCCAATCTTTGATAACTTTGAATCTAAGGTGGTGTGATAGCTTGGCTAGGTTACCTGAATCCCCTTCTCTTCGTAAACTAGAGATCGGATATTGTCCTGCCCTAACAGAAATTCCTACTCTTTCATCCCTTTTGGTACTAATTGTTAAGGTATGTTCTGGTCTACGCAAACTTCTTACTCTCCCATCACTTCTGGAATTGGACATATTCGATTGTCCAAGTCTTATTTCCATTGGTTCTGATTTCCCAAGCCCTGTTGTGAGTTCTGTCTGTTGCTTCCCCAAACTAACGACCTTGAATCTAGAGCAGTGTCCAAATCTTTGTGCAGTCGGCTCTGTTCCTGCACTCACCACCTTGAATCTCAAGTCTGGACTGAGTGATAAGTTAATGTACAGCCCACTGAATGACTTCCCATCGTTGCAGTGCTTAAATATTGATGATTCAGAGTTTACATGCGTACCAATTAAACAACAAAGTCTGCCCTCAGTTACAAGGCTCTGCATAAATAAGTGCCCTAATCTCCAGTACTGTGATGGGCTTGCTAGTCTTACTTCCCTTGAGCATCTCGAGGTTGGGGAGTGCCCAAAGCTCCCCATAGATGAAGACTCCTTTCATTGAAGATATTGAACATGGTATGTAATCTGTCCTTGTCAGCTTTTGTCTAGTTTCCTAATGTAACGGGCTTGCTATGCTCAGTTAGTGTCACACGCATGCCGGACCTTATGCACGACGTGCGCGTTCTGTGCTTGACACATGACTGGTTCGTGCGGGAGCACAACCGTGGCATGGTCTGGACTTTCGTGCCATGGCGCAAGAAGCATCGATCATGGTGTGAGGTTCCAGACCTGGTGGCTATAACTTTGTAGTCGAGTTTTTTCTGTTTATAAGGAAATCAATAGAGTCAAAACATGCTGCAACTCCGCAGCCAATCTTGTGTTATCTGTTCCTCTGTGTTTGAGTGTGTCCAGACTCTAGACCCAGGAGCTCGCCGGAGTTAATGTACCCCGGCTGTCATCTGGTATGAGCAGGTATTTTTGAATGGAGTTAGACAGTAATACTTTCTGATGGAACTTTTGTCCAGATGTTTTCAGGATCTGTATAGCAGACCAATAAAAAGGAGAATCGTTGTATGGTTGTTGTTTTGTACAACTTTAGTTCTGTTTTCTCAAAAAAAAAAAAGACTTTACTGCTTCTATTCCAGTGACAGCACTCATTTCAGGTTGTCTTAAATGAGTTTTTTTCTGCTTGAATGGAACCAGATAGTACTACAGTGTGAACCAGATAGGTGCTTGGACTCTATATGTGCAATAAAGGTGGGAATCCCTATTTTGAAAGCGCTAGTGATGATGGATTGCTCTGAACAACTAGTGAAAGGAATCTTGTCAGAATTGAAATTCTAATGGTATGTAACTAAAGCTTATCACAATTAAATTTTTGAGAAATCTTATCACAATTAATTTGCTCCCTACGAAATACATTTTGTTCACGCCTATACCTATTCTAACTGCATTCTGAAAAGTTCTGTTTTAGTGATATTTTCTCGTTCTCAATCTTCCCCACTGTAAGTCTGAACGTTGTGTCCCGATGATGCAGGTTAGAATAGTGCCTGCATCATCGGGACTAGATACTGTCCAAACCTCTCTATGACTCTATGTACCCACTTCGTCCGCTATAAATTCTTAAATTGTATTAGCGATACAGGTTATATCTAATTGAATCATGACTGCAATAAATATGTAAATAATATTTCATTGCCAGTTCTACCTAATTACATTGTGGTTATTGTTGCTGACCAATTTACCTTTCATTTCTGAACAGGCACATTTGTGGCGAACAAGTGGGGTCAAGTAATTCGTGGCGATACATTGTGTAAGCATATATTCTAGGATCGAAGTATCTTCTCCTTGCCAACCATAGTGATACATGCTGAGCTCACTTCACAGATAAGAAAGGGATTTTCTAAAGGGATTTTCTTGTCCATGAACTATTCTCGTGCTTTTTAAAATTCAAGGGGAACCTGTATAGTTCCACACAGGACCCTAATTGTTTAACCAAGTAGTTGCTTTGTGCCTTTTCCTGATCAGCAGCAAAACAAGGAGATGCTTTGTGCTCAGTTTATGTTAGCAAAAAAAAATGTAAAGATACTATTTTGATACTATTTTTCTTTTTTCTACCAAAACATGTTACAAATATTTCGTCAAAGTTGAACAAAGAGATTGAGGAAAACGTTACTAGGAAACATGCCCAAAAACGCCGGCGATGACTTTGTGTTGTGAATAAATAATCAAGAAAACACAAATGCAGCAAAGGCTGCAGCCATCGCAACGACCCACACGGCCACAGTTCCGCCGCGCCGCGTCCCCGCCGGCGCCGCGCCGGAGAGCGGCTCGTAGTACGACGGCGGCACCGACGGGAGACCGCGGCCGCGCACCACGCTGACCTGAAACCGCATCCCATTCTGGCAGTGCTCCCCGTTCCAGGCGTCGGAGAAGAAGTAGTTGGCGCCCTCCGCCGTGAGCATCACGGCGAGGAACGCCCCCTCCGGCTTCCACCCGCTGCCGCCGCCGCTCGCCGCGACGCCGGCGCTGCAGAGCCTGTAGACCGTGGCGTTGGTCGTGTGCACCACCGTGTTGCCCGTGTCCGTCATGAAGCCTTGCGATATATTGAGCACGTCACACACACACGTCAGAGTCAGACATGTCAGTTTGGACTTTGGACTGGGAAGCTGATCGAAACTCACTGAGGTAGTCGCCGAGGTAGAAGGTGCGGTTCGCAGCCCAGGCGGAGTAGTTGGCGGCCGAGGCGTTCGCCTTCCAGTCGAAGAACCACCCCGTGCCGTCGCCCACGGCGTGGTTCGTGCCAAACGGCGGCAATGGCGCCGTCGTGTTCTTGGTCGGGCTCGAAGTGGAATTGGCCGCGGAGCTCGGGCTCGCTGTCGTATTGCCTGCGGCTGCAGCGGTCGTTACGGCAAAAGCGGCGATCGCTACTCGGAACATCAGTGTAGGAATGCCCATGGCTGGCATCTGGCACTGAGGAAGCTGGTGATGGTGTGCTGCTAATGCTGCTAGTGCTAGACTTCAGTTAGAAGCTTCAGATGCTAAATGGGTGACTCCTCTTGTCAGTGAAGACTAAATTAATGGTGATGTCAACGGTTTATGCGGCGGCATCCAGGTGGGGGCGGCGCCGGCTTGGGAGAGCTGCAGCCACCTGGCTAAGTACCATGCTGTGGCCGGTGACTAGATCTATGGACTATGGTAAAATACTTATGATAATTTTGTGACTAAAGCGCCTAGGAAATGGTGTTCACTTCAGATCATTATATATGATACAGTATAAGTTAAAAAAAATAAGTTACTGTTCAGCCGAACTTGATAGATAACATTCACAGTTGGGTGCATACTATTACTACTGTTGAGTGAAGCTACAATCACTTCTGTGTAGAAAATTTCTTACATAATGTTGATTTGGAGCAACGCCAAGCATTTTTCTTGATAGTTACTGTATATTCAGCTCACAAATATCATATTGACATACAACAATGAGTACATGGTTCTCGTACAATCATCATGTTTTCCGAACTCATCTCTTGAGGTACCTGGTGTAGTCACGTTCCTGTTGTCTGAGATCATCTTAACAGTTAAGTGTCCGATTTGCGAGTTCTACAACTCAAGTTTCTGACTTCTAATAAGTACCACAAGACTGGAACCCCTGCCGTGAGCTGAACCCTTGCAAAGATGCCATGCGTGGAACCTGCTGTGGTGTTTGAAGTATTGATTGACTCAGTTACCAAGATGATATAGCAACAGGGTTCATTTTTCCGGTTCAGAAACTAGGACTTGCCCTTTGCACATCAGCTAATTACCTTCGGACCTTGAAAACAGAGCTTCTATATATGAAACTAGTACGAACCTATTTTTAAAGTCCAGTTAATTGATATCCCCAGATCCATCTTCACTCTTCGAGTCACTTAGCATAGGCATGAACGCTGCAAGAAGAACAGCAACCTTGTTCGCAAGGAACCCTGCAGTGCCAACAAAGAGCTCGGTCGGTGTGAGTTCAAAACTGTCACCTCCAGCACCATACTTCAGTGCAACTGCACCTGCAACCAGTACCAGTGATAGTATCAACCATGGCCTCCTTACACCACTGAAACCTTTTACGGAGGGCTGCGCACTGTCAGCTTCTGAAGGTGAACCGATCACGGGCAAACCATCAACCGATCTTTGGAGCAGCAACAGATAGAGGAACCCACCAATGCCTCCTATCAGGAACGAATAGGCGGCACTGTCATTTGAAGCCAAGGTGAAGGCAGAGAAGCCTGTTATCACTATAGATGCGTCATAGAGCAGCAGAGATTGTTTGAGGTTGGCGTACTCTCTCAACCCATCCTCTCTTAGTTCCTTAATGCTTGAAGCTTTGCTTTCTGAGGATAACAGCCCTTCTTGAAGATCGGAAAGGCCGGCTCCTGAGAGGTCAGTGACAGCCGCAGGCCTTGTTTCAGCTACTGAAGCTCCATCATCTCCAAGAAATGCATTTATTTTCTCAAAAGTGTACTGCAAACCGTTGAACTTCTGTTCAGGTGTCCCATTAATTTCTTTAGGTGGATCAACCGGTCCATGTATTACTTTCAAGCTCAAACCATCTAATCTCCATGAACCTAACCTTCAAGGGTAAAATTAATAAACAAAGGATAGAAACACTCATCAGGTGAACATACTACCATTATGGTAGTACCATTACATTATATCTGCAAAGAACATGGAATGGGACGTACCTGATTCAAGACCGATCCAGACTTCTTTAATCCTCTTCAGTTTTGACCCCTTGAAAGTGACAACATCAACTGAACCACTTTGGAAGGGTATCAGTTGCCCTGTCTTAATTCCAGGTGTAGGTTGACCCAAATAGATTGCCGGTACTCTTTGTAGCAAGGAGTCACCATCAACATCAATTAAGCAGATTAAGATTGCAGAATTTTTATCCAAAGAGGAACTAAATTCTCTACTTGTGCTAAGCTCTATCACATAGAATGCATCAGAGTCATCTAGTATGATTGTGTTAAATATTTCCTCAGGAACACTATTGGGATATGTCTTTAGTTCCTCCACTGGAAGAAGGCGTGAAGGCTTTACAGAGGGCACCAGATCTGCAGAGTTGAACGAACAATGGTCACTAAATGGTATGGATAGAATGGTAAATTTTCACAACCAAGAAACAGAGCTTTCATGTTGTCAATATTAATAATAAAATGAGAAACTAAATAGGAGAAAACAAACTACAACTACATTGCAGCCGGTAAAGTGAAAAGTTAATATCATTCGTTGTGGAAGCAGAAACAGTTGCATGAGGATTCCATGCCCTAGGAAAGTGAACAACTACACAATATGAATGCATACTATATTGATGGGTATATCGACAAAGAACAATCACATAGAAATACATTGTTTAGCAGTGCACAGAAATATAAGCTTGGAGCGACAACATCAAAAGTCTGGTCAGACAGTACCTTGAGACGAAGATCCCTTGGAGAAGCAAGCCATCCTCTGATGTCTGTTTTGTCCTTTTGGTTTCATTCTGTCTGCAAAGACATGGCAATACATTCTGGAGCTATTGTTCAGCAGCAACCATCTGGGCAGAAAATTATGGTGAACTGATGGAGCAACACACCCTGGACAGAGGATCACCATTCTCTGTAGTAATGATAGCAAAGCAGACGTATTAGCTGTAGCAAACAGGGGTGCAGATAGCTCTGATATGCTCGTTACCAACGTATTAATTTAAATATCAATGCATACAGGATTTAAAGCTCATTCAAATTTCGTGACTGAACCTTCGGGAGCCGAAGTACCAAGCTAATTAAGGACCACAAAGAAATCAAAGGCACCATTAAAACTGATCAGCGGGGGCAGAGGATACATGTGAAGGTAGCAAATGGCCACCCGTGCACTAGTATTCGTTCATGGGATAGCAAGGAGCAGAATTATGCCTAACGAACAAATCAAAGATAAAAACACAACTGAACTGAACTGCGATAACAGCATGTCAGCATGGACAGGATTGGTCACTATTAGAATAGCACACCTCGAGTGAGGGCAAAATCACCCATAGGGCAGTGGTACACAAACAAATAAGCTAGGTTGCCACAAAGAACTAGACTTAAAAATTCATGGCCATAGAGCCCGCCTTACCGGAGGAAGGAGGAATTAGTTGAGCCGTGGATGTGGGATCTGTACCCGACGGCGCACCAGTCCACAGGAGAAGAAGAGAAGAGGACGACGCCGTCGGATTCCGTAGAGCGGGTGGCGTGTGCTCCGCTTCTTCTTCGTGGGGGAGGCAAGAGGCGTGCCCCGCTGGAGTTCGGCGGCGGAGAGGCACATGGGAGAGGTGACCGAGTCGCGGTCTGCGAGGATGTTTTTGGAATTTCGAGGCTTAGATATTTTTTTGCCCAGAGGGGAACTGTGGTTGCGGCCCAGAACAGGAGGCAAAGAGCTTTTTTTTTTCTTTTTCTAACGGAGAGAAAAGCGTCTGGATGTTAGGCCCGTTTGGTCTGCTGCCCACCCATTTTCAATAATTTGGCAACGGGACGTCCCGGCGGGGACTGGCACCCCGTCCCCGTCCCCAACGCCCCTGATTTTCCCGTTCCCCGCTCCCGATCCCCGGCTCGGGGCTGGCTTTCTCCCATCCCCGTCCCTGATAGGAGTCGCAGGGCTCCGACAGGTAGCGCACCCTTGATTTGCATCTCTCGCATCGAGAGCGAAGTAGAAGCACGCAGCTACAGCAGCTAGCAGAATCATGTCCAGATTAGCAAAACTGAAGACAAAATCAAACACTAGATCCTTCAAAGGGGGAAAAAAAGAAAGCTCAATAAACCAATTACATTCCATAAGAGCAGGATTTCCAAATACTAGATCATATCCTAGAGAGCTGAGAGCCGTAAAAAATAGAGAGCAGTCGGCCATGGTGTTTGATTACGAGGTTCTTGCTTGAAGACCGTGGGGCCAAGTCCTAGCAGGTAGCAACTAGGATGTGCTTGGTCACATGGCTGAGCTGATAGGATGTGTTTGCACGGCCATGGTGTTTGATTACGAGGTTCATGGTTGAGCTGGATCTTGCGTGCACTTGCTTCCCACGGTGTCTTGTTGCGGCTGGCGGCTGATAGGAGAACGAGTGGAGTGAGCTTAGTGTTAGAGGGCTGCTTTTTTCTTATATATGGTTGTTGTGGGCTTGGGCTGATAAACTTTAGTTGGGCTGATAAGCAGATGGCCTTTTGGCATATACACATATGCACTGTCGGGCCCCAACGGAGAATGAGGACGGGGAGACAGGGACCGTTCCCAGCCCCGCTATACCCGACGGGGCAGTCTTTCTGCCCGTGAAGGCTCCATTGGAGAGCAAAATCACCCCATCTTTCATCCCCCGATAGATAAAATTCCCATCGGGGATCGAGGATCAGGCCCTGTTGTCATCTTGAATAATGATACCCTCAGGGTGCCTATAGATATAGTTTCGTGCTCCTCGCCTGCTACCTGCCTGGTACCTGCCTATGGATGTAGCTTTGTGCACGGCTTTGCCTCGTACTCCGTGTCTGCTGCCTGTCCATGGATGCAACTTCGTGCTCCGCGCCTGCTACCACGCCCATGGATATAGCTTTGTGCTCCGCGCCTACTGCCGTTTCACTTCCTGCGCGCACGCGGGGACAGCTGCGCCCACCCTTGCTGTGCCCACTATTCGCCTAAATGTCCGTTTAGTCTGTTTAAACACCGTTTAAACGGTAAACAGAAGTCAATCGTATTGTTTAGGCCCTAAACGGTGAATTAAACGGTTAGACCATTTAAACCCGTTTAAACCGTTCAATCCTGTCTAAACGGTCTACACAAAATCAGATTAAACGTGATTAAATGAGCTAAACAACCATTTAATCCATAATTAAGTGAATTAAAGGACTATGTCTATCACAATTAACATGAAATTAATTAACATTGTAATTATATGAAGTGTCGTGGGATTTAGATTTCTTCCAACAAGATTATTTGGTAGAATATTTGATTTTTACATGTGTAAATATGTATGGGTTCTAACAAATTTTATTTTTACCTACATAAATATGTATATTTTATTGTTATTGTACAAAACCGTTTAGGCCGTTTAACTCCATTTAAACATCATTTAAATGGTCTAAACGCTAAACGAAGGGTGACCAACTGTTTACCGTTTAGCGTTTAGGAAAATATTGGCCGCGCCTGCTCATGAAACACTTATAATATAAAACATTTGTTGCAACATACGTCTAAAATAGATGAAACATTTACAACATACGCTTGCAACATATGTATATGGGCATTGTAACATATGCAACATCCAGATAAAAACACTTGCAACATATGTTTGAAACAGTTGAAACATTTGAAACATACACTTGTAACATACGTGTATAGTTAGTGCAACATATGCAGCATCTAGGTAAAACACTTATAACATACGTTTGAAACAACTGAAACATTTGAATTATACACTTGCAACATACGTGTATAGTCATTGCAACATATGCAACATATATCTGAAACGCATAAAACATACGGTTGCAATATGTGTCCATCTACTTGCTGCCCCTCATTGAACCTCGTTGACGCGGAGCTTGATGCCGGCATGGAGCTTGATGCCATGGCGTAGAGGTCAGACCTCAGCCGTGCGCAGCGCGAATCCGAGTGGGAGGCACGAGGTGCAGCAGAGCGTAGAGCCTCTCTTATATAAAATTCATAATTTTTTCCATATGAAGTTGGATGAACATAATTTATATGAAAATTATAAAACTCAACACAATCATCAACATTGAAGTTCATAGCTTTTTTATACGAGATAAGTTTAGATGCATAAATATTCTTTAAATTATCAATTTTCAAAATTCAAAATGTTCAATTTTCCAAATGATCTCACATGCTGAAATGTTCTATACTAGAGTTTTAGCCCTAACGTAGAACTTTTCAGTGGGCAACTATTTTAGAAATCTTTTAGATGCTAAATCGTCGTTTTAAGTTTCATTGATTCCTGGAGACAACATTATGTAAAAGCATGGTCGCATGGACCATACATTCTTTCAGTCCATTTTATACCTTTAACTTTTCACTGAATTTGAAAGCACCCCTAAGCTTCAATACTAAACAACCTACACATCTTAACCCCTAAGCTTCAATACTAAACAATCTAGACATCTTAACTTTCAATATCAAACAAAATACTCCTCCCCCTATTATTTTAAAGTGGTTTCATAGCTGGTACTGCTAACGTGGAAGCGGAGAAACTTGTTACTGGTCTCTCTTATATAAAACATTCCTCATTTTTTCATATGAAATTGGATGAGAACAATCTTTATATGAAAGATTAGAGCTTTATGCTCAACATTGTACCTTAGCTTTTTTATCTGATATAGTTTAGATGTCCAAATATTATATAAATTATTAGGTTTTGAAAGCCATTTTTTTTGCAATTGACTTTAGATGCTAGCATATCTTTACCGATTTTAGCCCTTAATGTGCTCTACAACTTGCGGTAAAAAACTTTTTTATTTAAAATCATTTAGAGGTCAAAGACTTGGTTTAAGTTATCAAATTTTGAATTAAACTTTTAATTTTTTAAGTGATCTCGAAGTAGACGTTGTCTATACTAAACTTGTACCTCTCTCAACATGTTCTACGACATTATATTTGATAACTTCTTTATTTGAGAGCATTTGCAGACCCAAATATTCATTTTTTCATCAGATGTTGAAATTTAATTTATTTTGAAAATAATAGCAGATGGAGAAATGATGGACACCAAAAGTTGTGCTAGGAGAATCTACTCGACTATCCAGTGCTCTCTTTTTCGCCACTATTGGACTGTCCGGTGCCTACTAGCTGTTGGACTACTAGACATTGGCGGGTAATAGTCCAGTGCATTGTCCGCTGCAGTTGTACCTGTTGATACAAAAGTGGATCTGCAAATACAAAGGGCTAATACCCGAAATCGATATCCAAAGCGTGCCAGTCGATTTGACCTGTTAATCGACAAAGATAAAGATACGAGCACTTTGGTCCTGACAACAGCGATACGCCCGGAAGTCACGACCAAGAGGTACTCACACGGAACTCGAGGATCGTCGAAGATTGCACTGGAGCAATGCAACTCGCCGAATCGATGAGAACTCGTAAAAAGGAAAAAGTATGCAAATTGACGAAGTCATTGAAAGTAGATGTAAATAAGAGTAAAAGCTATTTTTGATATTGATTGATTCATTATTACATTGCCCTTCACCCTATATTTATATCCTGATCTACAGAAACGTAACCAAATACGACTAGGACACTAAATCCAAATCTAAGGAAACACATGACTTTGATACAACTCAGACTCTAATAAACGTATACAAGAAAATTAACTCCTATCTTATTCCATAGTCCGCCTCATCACGATGGTATTCTCATCGACCTTCTCTTCATCGGCATAATCCCTGTTCCATCGGCAGCAGTCTTCAAGTCTCTTCCATCGGTACACTCCCTGTTTCATCGGCAGCAGTCTTTAAGTCTTCTCTCATCGGCATCGGCAATAATACCCTTAACCTTATCGGCAACATTTCAATTTGAATCCATACACCACCACCACTCATAAGCAAGCTCATTTTCATCGGCTATCAATCTACACAGTAATCTCTCCTCTGCTGATTAGCCCTTCCTGACCATCTTGACACGTGCTAAAACCGATGTCAACACATGCCCCCCAATTTCAGAGTATAAAACACTGATGCTCCGAAATTTACTCCAGATAATGCTTGTTGTTACCTATTTTTTCAATCTATTCTCCAAGCATAACATAATCTGTTACCAAATTTAATCAAATCTAGATCTAAGCCATGTATCTCAGTAAATATCGCACAATTTCTAACTGTTTTTGCTTCAATCACGGTTGAGATACCAAAATACCAATCCATCGGCAAGATCTTATCATAGCAACATCACCATTTTAGAACTAAAAGATCCTGTATCAAGATATCTTCCAAGTCATGATTACTTGCCATCAAATCTTCTGTACAATCCCTTGATTGTCGTGCGAACAGTTACCATATCTATCTGAACCACCTCGATCCACCCGCGCACGGCATAGAGATAAGTCAAGAATACCCCTACCCCAAATGGCCTATAAATAGATTTCTCCGGACTGCTCATCTTCTACCTTCAAACTTCAACCTTTGGCATTCTCTCTCCGGCGGCAACCCTAACCAACAACCGCGCATCCTCAACCCACCAGAGCTCCTTCCATCGTCAACTTCAAGTCCCCAGCTCGTGCCCTCATCTTTCTCGAAGCAATGGCGGTCAACTTCAACGTTCCTGTGGTTCGTTCTTCTTCTATTACCTTTACTTTGATCCTTCTGGTTCCTTGCGAGTTCTTACAGTTGGTATTTTTCTACTTCTTCCATTCTTTTGATCTTCCAAACTCAGAAACTACGTAACACATTGGTTATTCCAACCAACCAACCTCCCCTCCATTGCCTAGGTCCAATGGGCGACCCAGATCCAACTGACTTGATCAATGCAGAGGCTAACCGAATTCCCTTCAAAGCTCAAAATTTCTCTTTGAATCTATGAAAGGATACATTCTGATCTTGGCCCAAACCCACCAAAGGGTGGAAAGATTGGTACTTGAGGGTCAACAGATCGATGCAAGTGTTCTGGGCAGAGCGGAAGATAGACCAATGCATTAGGCTATCCATTGCCGACATGCAAAAGAATGAATCTATGATGATAGCCGCCGCTCACTTCTGGTCAGATACCACAAATACCTTTATGTTTGGTCATGGCCCATGCACCCCCACTCTTGCCGATGTATACATGCTCACCGGCTTGGATATCTCAACCGTCGATGAAGGCCACATCTATGGCAAAAAAGCTGAATATAGAGTGAATACATGTAACATCGGCGGCTGGACAGGATACATCCAGGAATACCAAAAGGCTGATACTGTCAATCAAAGAGAACACGCCATATTCTTGAATATGTGGTTGGAAAAGTTTATCTTCTGTGGCCGATCGGTAGGACCAACCAACGCCTTCCTCCCAGCAGCCGAACTCTTGGCCAATGGTGTCAGATTCCCGCTTGGCCGATACCTTTTGAGTCTGACCTACCACCTCCTCCACCAAGTATCTCAGAAGCTTCTACTTGGCGAACCCATCGGCAATTTGGGAGGCCCATGGTGGTTCATAAACATGTGGCTAAACGCTCATATGCATAAGCGTCTACAGTGGGATTTCTTCGCCCAAGAATTCCTACGAGAGATCACCGAAGATTATGTTCTTAGAGATGAGGAATCGGCAACACGCCCTCCTCTCAACTTCGGTGAAGCTATAATTGTCCTCCCTGGAACAGAGGCTAACGAAGATCAAATCGGCAGGTTTTTCCAGAATTTCTACCATGGTCTCCCTTGTGACCTTAGGGCTTGGGTATCCTATATTGATGAGGATAACAATTCCCCCTTCTCTTCAACTTTGCCGATAGTGATCTGAACCAAGATAATGAGCTTATGATGGCCATTATTACTCCCAGGGCAATCCCGGTGAACACATTTGGTAGCGGGAAGAATTCCAATACTACTTATGAATTCTACAATCCATCGGTAGTATCTCGTCAACTGGCTTTTGGGCAACTGCCAATCAAGTTATGCTTTACCGATGTGATCAAGCCTAGAGAAACCATCACCACTGGAACTGAGTGAGTAGGGTAGTAAGACTTGCTCCCAATGGCGATATTTCAAATGTTGATCTCTCCGCTTGGTCACCAGCGTCTTTCATTACAGAATCTTATAAGCAATGGTGGCAAGAGTGGAAAGAACAGCTATTTTCAACATCCGTCCACACATATCGGCACATGATCGATCCCGACTATGCCATACCTGACGATGCAGTAAGTTCCTTTTAACTTTTGTTTGTCTTTCTCCCCTTTCTATATATATATCGGCAGCTAATCTTTCCCGTAATAGGCCGATGATCCAGTTCCATCAGTAAGCAAGAGTGGGAGACCCTTCAACCTCCATCCTATCTCTCCAGTCTCAATAATCGGCTACAACGCCCCCACTCCAATGGCTTAACCTTCCAGAGGACCCGTGCCAAAGCCATTACCTCCAGACCAAAACTGGCAACATCCAGGGCCACTCCAATGGCTGCTGCTACAAGCCTAATTAAGGCTTTTAAGGTAATAACCTTGCTTATTTTGTTTTCTGCCGATACAAACTATATTAACATATAACTATCAGGGTGTAAGAGCTGCAGCTGGATCATCGTCGGCAACTCCTCCAACATCAAGCACCACGCCCTCTAACCAGCCTTCAGAGGTATTCTTTTATTTTTATATTTTTCCTGTTAAATATCCGATCTCACACCCATTTTTGCAGCAACAAATGGGTACATCGGCAAGCATACCAAGCACTCAAGCTCCCCAATCAACAAGTGCCGATGCCCCCCAGCCAATTATCGCTGAGACCCAAGCAAAGCGCAAAGCTTTAACCGATGCCGAAGCTCAGCAAAAGCGACAGAAATCTACACCAGCCCCTGCGTCCGCTCCAACACCTATTAGTCAGCCAACTGATGTAATTGAACAAGTTGACCCTCCTACACAAAATATATCATCGGCCATCATACCCCAAGGGCCAACTACTAATGAGGTCGTAGAAGACATCCCATCGGCATCCTCTGCCGATCCTTTGCATGACCCTCTTCAAGCTGCTCCCTCAAGCCAGGCCCAAGAAATTGCCCTGAAGCAGGTAAACCGATTGACTATTTGGTTTATAATATCCATATCTATCCTCAGATAGGATCTCTAACTTTCTTTTCTTCACAGGAACAAGATTCTCCTAATAGCTTGTTTTCTTTTGCTATCGACGTCTCTGATGATGACAGAGAAGAGGCGAGTTCTTCCTTGGCATTGTGAACAATATCGGCAGACATCTATGGCCAGCTAGAAGCTCTTCTGAATCTGCTGCAACAAGATACTGCTCAACTGGTAATCGATTCAGACCCTACAAAGACTATCTTCAAAACGATCCGTGGCCAAGTTCCTGCCGATGTTGAAGAAACCATCTTCCCAGCAGTCCACCTAGAGAGTAGACAACTCCAATATCAACGGGCTGCTCACCGTATTGCCGACAGAGCAGCTCAAGCTCAACTCAAGGAAGAAATGCTGCAGCTGAAGCAAACTGCCGATGAGAAGCACAAAAGCATCAGCAACTTGCAAGCCTCCGGTACTGATCTTAAGCAGAAAATCCTAGATCTATCGACAAAGAGAGCAGCTTTGCTAGCTGAACTGGAAGAGGTTGAAGCAGCTCTGACTCAAGCCAAGCAAGAAGAAGACCAGCTTCCTGACGTTATCAAAGCCCTTCAGCAGGAACGAGATGCCCAAGCTCGCAAGACCTTGGCCTTGAAAAAGAAACTCAAACCTGTGGAAGGAACTGCCGATGAAGATGCCAAAGAATTAAAGGAAGCTGATGAAATTCGCCTGCGTGCGATATCGGCTATCCAAACTTTGTTAAATTAGCGCATCGGCAACAATACATTGATACTTTATTTTAACTCTAGCCGATAGGATTGTTATCGGCAATTACACTTTTATGCATCTATCTAGATACTAGGGTAATATTTCTTTAAGTACTTTCCATTTAATGCTCTAGAAAATACAACTCCTTCGAGAGTTTCGAGAATATACGCATTACCAGGAATAGATTGATTTATCCGATATGGACCTTCCCAATTAGGTGACCATTTGCCAAACTTAGAACTTTTAGTCCCAATCGGTAAAATCAACTTCCAAACCAAATATCCATCGACAAATTCCTTTACCTTCACCTTCTTGTCATACCATCTAGCTACCCTTTTCTTATTCTCCTCAATGCCAGCTAAAGCTTTTAAACGATGACCCGCTACATCTTCCAACTCATCTTTCATAAGGATATCATAGTCATCGGCTGTCAATTGATCTTGAGAGCGTATTCGCCTAGAACCAGTCTTAACCTCCCAATGTAATACTGCGTCATGTCCATACACCAACTGATAAGGTGTTACCTTAGTTGCACCATGACACGCCATCTGATATGACCATAAGGCTTCATTTAATATTGTATGCCACTTCTTAGGATATTCTTTAATCTTGCGCTTAATAAGCTTGATAATTCCTTTGTTAGAAGCCTCAGCCTGACCATTAGCCTGGGCATAATATGGTGAAGAATTCAAAACTTTAATCCCCATACCTATAGCAAACTCATCAAATTCACCTGATGTAAACATGGTACCCTGATCGGTAGTGATGGTTTGAGGAATACCAAATCGGTAGACAATATGCTCTTTCACAAAATCAATCATATTAGCCGATGTCACATTTTTCAAAGGAATTGCTTCAACCCACTTTGTGAAATAATCGGTAGCAACCAGAATAAATTTATGCCCTTTACTCGATGGTGGATAAATCTGACCGATGAGATCAATAGCCCAACCCCGGAACGGCCAAGGCTTAATTATGGGGTTCATAGCCAATGCGGGTGCCCTCTGAATATTACCAAATTTCTGACATTCCTGACATCCTTTAAAATATTTAAAACAATCTTCAAGAATAGTCGGCCAATAATATCCATTTCTTCTGATCATCCATTTTATCTTGAAAGCTGATTGATGAGCCCCACATACTCCTTCATGAATCTCACCCATCAAACCTTTTGATTCATCGATGCTAACACACCTGAGTAAAACTCCATCTATGGTACAGTAATACAATTTATCATCGAGGAGCAAATACTTGGTAGCTCGAAACCTTATACGTCTTTCAACCTTTTTAGATGGATTCTTTAAATAATCAATAATTTCCTTTCTCCAGTCATCGGTATCAACTGCCGATGTTAATACTTCTTGAACAGGCTGATATCCTGAAGCATGTTGAGCCAATCGATTAGCCTCTTCATTATGCAGCTGAGAAACATGTTCCAGATGAAAATTCCTAAACCCTTTCAACAACTCCAAACACTTCTCATAATATGAAATTAGAATTTCACTTCGGCATTCATAAATCCTAGCCAACTGATTTATAACTAGCATAGAATCACCAAAGACTTCAACAGCATCAGCACGTACTTTCTTAAGCAATTCTAACCCTTTTATCAGGGCTTGGTACTCAGCTTGATTGTTTGTTGATATAGCAACAATCGGTAATGAGAACTCATACTTCTTCCCCTGAGGGGAAATCAACACGATACCGATGCCTGCCCCTTCACCACATGTAGACCCATCAAAGAAAAGTGTCCAAGGAGCAATCTCCAGAGAATCCACTGTGTTGCAATGTTGAGTAACAAAATCGGCCATAACCTGTCCTTTAACTGCCTTAGCCGATTCATAACATAGGTCAAATTCTGATAATGCTAAAATCCATTTGCCAATTCTACCATTTAGTATCGACATCGACATCATATACTTGACCACGTCATCTTTGCATATGACAGTACACTCAGCCGATAGTAAATAATGCCTCAACTTAATACAAGAAAAGTACAGACACAGACATAATTTCTCAATAGCCGAATACCTGGTTTCAGCATCTATCAACCGTCTGCTCAAATAATAGATAACACGTTCTTTCCCTTCAAATTCTTGAATAAGAGCTGAGCCGATAATAGTATCATCAGTTGACAAATACAATCTGAAAGGTTTTCCGTGTTGAGGTGGAACTAGCACTGGAGGATTTGTTAAGTAACTCTTAATTTCATCTAGGGCTAATTGCTGTTCATCTCCCCATTTAAATTCCTGATCAACTTTCAATTTCACTAATGGACTGAAGGTCTTGATCTTACCCGACAGATTAGATATGAATCTCCTGATGAAATTAATCTTACCGATCAAGGATTGTAATTCAGTTTTATCAGTAGGAGCAATAATCTTGTTGATTGCCTCAATAGATTTCCTACTAATTTCAATGCCCCGCTGATGCACCATAAAACCCAAGAATTGTCCTGCCAATACACTAAATGCACATTTATTAGGATTCATCTTTAATCCATGCTTCCTTGTGCACTCCAATATCTTCCGTAGATCGGTTAGATACTTTGTGATGTCTCCAGACTTAATCACTATGTCATCAATGTAGATCTCTACCAATGTGCCGATATATTCATGGAAAATAAAGTTCATAGCTCTTTGATAAGTAGCACCGGCATTTTTCAATCCAAATGTCATAACTATCCATTCAAATAATCCCACATGACCTGGACACCTAAAAGCAGTCTTGGGAATATCCTCTTCAGCCATGAATATTTGATTATAACCCGCATTACCATCCATGAAACTGATAATTTGATGTCCTGCTACAGCATCAATCAATAAATCAGCAATCGGCATTGGGTAACCATCCATCGGTGTGGCTTTATTGAGATTCCTGAAATCAATACAAACACGAAGTTTTCCATTCTTCTTGTAAACAGGAACCACATTAGAAATCCACTCTGTATATCGACACTGCCAAATAAACTTTGCCTCAATCAATTTAGTTATTTCGGCCTTAATATCAGGAAGTATATTAGGATTGTATCGGCGTGCCGGCTACTGATGTGGCCGAAATCCAGACTTAATAGGCAACCGATGTTCAACTATAGATCGGTCTAATCTAGGCATTTCAGTATAATCCCAAGCAAAACAATCTTTATATTCTTTTAACAAATCAACTAATTGCTGTTTACACTTGGAACTTAACTTAGCACTAATAAAAATAGGCCTGGGCTTATCGCCTTCACTAATATCTACTTCTACTAAATCATCAGCTGATGTAAATCCTTGACCTAATTTTCCATCATCGGCAAACCTATTCATTAAAACTCTTCTTCAGAACCGACTGCTTGGATCGGTGGAATTTCGTAATCAGCAACCTTGAGGAACTCTTTTTCCCAAGCTTCTTCTGATATGCACCTGGTTCGTTCATAAGTGTCTGATTCTGCCGATGTGATGATATAAGAAGAATCACCAGGAACAACTTCAATTTATCTCCAATCCATTGTACAAGGCACTGATGCATTGTAGAAGGAACACAACAATTAGCATGAATCCAATCTCTCCCTAAAAGCAGATTATATGCACCCTTGCCATTAATGACAAAGAAAGTCGTCGGTAAGGTTTTACTGCCGATGGTCAACTCAACACACACTGCCCCTTTAGCTGGTGACACATTGCCTTCAAAATCCTTAAGCATCATATCGGTTTTAGTTAAATCTTGATCTCCCTTACCAAGCTTCCAATACATCACATAAGGCATAATATTAATTGCAGCTCCTCCATCAATAAGTATCTTAGATATAGGCTACCCATCAACTCTGCCTTTGACATACAAAGCCTTGAGATGTTGTCTCTCATCATCGGCAGGCTTCTCAAAAACAGCCATCATTGGATCTAACGTTAATTGAGCTATTTGGTCAGAGAAAACAGCTTCTTCTTCATTATCAGAGAGTGCCAAAAATTCCATCGGCAACATAAACACCATATTGACATCCGCCGATGGGCCTTTATTTTTGTGCTTTATCTGCCACTGTCGATTACCAGATCTCTCATTGGAGGAACTCTCTTCTTGGTATAAGTCCTCTTGACGCTCTCGCTGCATTCTCCTTTTCTGTGTTTTTGTCAAACCTTTTGGACACCATTGAGGAAGTTTAGTTTTCCAAACTGGCTGATAATGGGTCCTGGTTGACTCTACACGATGTATATTAGGATCCCTATAAAATATTTCTTCATCAGGAACTCTTGCATTTGCCATCTCTTCAAGTTCCTCTTAGTTTCTCAGAAAATATGCAACGCGTTTACCAAGCCTTTCATGTACACTGAGCCTGCCCCCCAGCCGATCATGTACTGATGCTTTTCCTCTGATCGGCTCATTGATGGACAAACCTTGATTACCAAATTGAAACCTCCTTTATGGTCGATTAACCCCATAATAACCATTGCATTCTGGGCAATCTTCAACAGTAGGTAATTTAATACCCTCTTCCCAACAATGAATGAAAAATGAACACCTCCAATGATCCTTATGCCGATTCCACTCCTCTCGGCGTCTTTCTTCTTGCTGTTGTCGATATCGGTCCCTTCGCTGACGCCAGCCTTCCTGTTGCCTTTGATGGGTAATCACAATGCCAGATCGAGGAGGCTTCCCAGAACTATCACTTTCTCTTAATAGCCCCTTTCCTTTTGCATCATCGGTAGTTATCCGATGTTGGGGATCCACTGATGCGTTTTTCTCAGCAGCTTCCGATGTCAATACCTTAGTCTTTCCTTCAGCATCCAACATATTTGCTGGAAAAGGATGTTGATCAATTTTCATCGGCTTCTGAATCTTAGAATTACCAAATTTTATTCTTCCAGACTCAATAGCTAATTGTAACTGTTGTCTAAACACTTTGCACTCATTTGTACTATGTGAAGTTGCATTATGCCATTTGCAATACAACATTTTCTTCAACTCTTCTGCCGATGGGATCACATGATTAGGTGACAACTTAATCTGGCCCTCTTGAACCAAAAGATCAAATATCTTATCGGCTTTGGTGATGTCGAAAGTAAACTTCTCTGGCTCTTTGTGACCAAAGGGACAAGATATCGGCTTTTTATTCTTAACCCACTCAGCCAAACCGATAACTGGTTCTTCATCCGAATCAGAATCTTCTACCTCTTCGACAAATGAAACCTTCTTATTCCAATTCCTTTTAGGTTCAAAAACCCTAGTGTCTTGATCAGAAATCCTTTGCACTAGATGACTTAGGCTTTCGAACTCCTGAGAAGCATATCTGTCCTTAAGGTGTGGCAACAATCCCAGAAAGGCCAAATCGGCAAGTTGCCGATCATCCAATACTAGGCTATAACACTTATTTTTTACATCTCGTAGCCTTTGCACAAAGCTTTCCACTGATTCATCATTGTGTTGTTTCAACTTTACCAGATCGGTAAGCTTCTTTTCATGAACTCCAGCAAAGAAATATTTATGAAATTGCTTTTCCAGATCAGCCCAAGTAATAATAGAATTTGGCGGTAATGAAATAAACCATGTAAATGCTGATCCAGATAGAGATGATGAAAACAAACGAACTCTCAATTCATCTCTACTAGTTGCCTCTCCACATTGAATAATAAAACGATTAACATGCTCCATGGTTGATGTATCATCTTGCCCAGAGAACTTAGTGAAATCTGGCACCTTGTACCGATTTGGGAGAGGAATTAAATCATATGCCGGAGGATATGGGGTCCGATAAGAATAGGTATTGACCTTGGGCTTGATCCCAAACTGATCCTTCATAATTTCTGCTATTTTATCGGCCCAAAAGGCATCAACATCTTGTTGACGATATGGCTGAATTTCCACCGGAGGTACTTGCTGATACCCTTCTGCATATCTTTGTGGCCCACGATCTCCAGCAATTGGCATATTTGCCACTATTTGTGGTCCATTAACTTACTGGAAAGGATTCATCGGCTGAGCTGCCGATGCTTGATTCTGAAAACCAGCATACATGTGACCTTGATGAATACCTGCAGCTTGCTGATTTGGCTGAACTATATGTTGAGTAGGAAACTGTCCTCACCAATTATTATTAGCATTCATCAGTACAAAATTTGCCGATGGCTGATAACTTGTTGTCATTGTTGGATAATTACATCCAACTTGAGGTATAACCTGGACTCCAGGTTGACTTACAATGGGAGCCTTCTGTTGCATCAGTAACAAATTTGCCGATGGACTTGAATTAGATGTTTGACCCAAAGGCACCTAGAAAACTCCTAAAGTTGGTTGCACAGTAGTTGCTGTAGTATATTGAGGTACTTGAACTATCGGCGAACCAGCCGATGGCATTGGAGCTTTTCCCGCTGCGTCAAACACTTGAGGTAATCCAGGGTTAAAAGCAGATGGCTCTGGAGG
The DNA here is from genome assembly GCA_022457205.1 of Saccharum spontaneum. NCBI lineage: Eukaryota > Viridiplantae > Streptophyta > Magnoliopsida > Poales > Poaceae > Saccharum > Saccharum spontaneum. The sequence goes on along the minus strand of CM039598.1, from coordinate 39,321,405 downwards.
CATACCATATCCCCACCAATTAGCAGGAGTCTGATTACTCTGTGGCACAGGACCTGATAAAGCCGATGCCGGTAGATCTGTATTAAGCTGAACTCGTCCTGACAATGCCGAATCTGACCGCATCGGTGTAGACTATATGTTAGATAAACCCGCTGATACTGGAGGGGAAGAAATCTCTGTACCCACAACGGCTGGGGAGCCGATGGAGTAACAACAGATGCTGATTCTGGTTGATGATAAGTAGGCCCAACGTAACGAGGTGACGTTTGCCCTTCTTTGAAAGTTCGAACCACAGCATTATGAACAGTATTGAATAGCACATTAGAGTGATTAATTAAAGCATGATTGACTGCAGAATTAACCATCTCTTGAAGTTTACCCGGATTAGAATCAAAGGTAACTTGCTGAGGCAACGGCAAGTCTTGCTTCTGGATGACTTGTCCACTCTTGTTCAAGCTGAATGACTTCAAGCAGAGCTGTCTGTATTCTTCCATAGCCTTTTCCATAGCCTGCTTCTGTTCTTCCTTAAGATCTTCTTCTGTTACCGCGATGATGTTCCCCGCATCGATCTCAGGATTGAGCATATTGAATAGATCTATCCCACCGAGCGTGCCAAAAGATGTGTTGATGCAAAAGTGGATCTGCAAACACAAAGGGCTAATACCCGAAATCGATATCTAAAGCGTGCCAGTCGATTTGACCTGTTAATCGATAAGGATGAAGATACGAGCACTTTGGTCCTGACAACAGCGATACGCCCGGAAGTCACGGCCAAGAGGTACTCACGTGGAACTCGAGGATCGTCGAAGATTGCACTGGAGCAATGCAACTCGCCGAATCGATGAGAACTCGTAAAAAGGAAAAAGTATGCAAATTGACGAAGTCATCGAAAGTAGATGTAAATAAGAGTAAAAGTTGTTTTTGATATTGATTGATTCATTATTACATTGCCCTTCACCCTATATTTATATCCTAATCTATAGAAACGTAACCAAATACGACTAGGACACTAAATCCAAATCTAAGGAAACACATGACTTTGATACAACTCAGACTCTAATAAACGTATACAAGGAAATTAACTCCTATCTTATTCCATAGTCCGCCTCAGTCACGATGGTATTCTCATCGACCTTCTCTTCATCGGCACAATCCCTGTTCCATCGGCAGCAGTCTTCAAGTCTCTTCCATCAGTACACTCCCTGTTTCATCAGCAGCAGTCTTTAAGTCTTCTTTCATCGGCATCGGCAATAATACCCTTAACCTTATCGGCAACATTTCAATTTGAATCCATATGCTACCACCACTCATAAGCAAGCTCATTTTCATCGGCTATCAATCTACACAGTAATCTCTCCTCTGCTGATTAGCCCTTCCTGACCATCTTGACACGTGCTAAAACCAATGTCAACAGTACCACAATATATACAATGCTCACTGTTGGTTGCTGCATGATCGGTGGCTTTTGTAACACCCCGGTGTTACGCAAGCATTAGCATTGCAAATCATAAGCATAACATGTCATCTCATTCATAATCACATGTGGATTAGAGTACACCTTTAGTGAAAGCAAATTTTAGGGAACAAGTGTTGCATAATATGTTTATAATTATTTCACACCAATTGTGCTAGTTAGATTAAGAAAGCTTGTGTAGCTATAATTTTTAGAACACCTAGAATTAATTAGTGCAATTTTTGGAGCAACTTAATGACCAAAGTTTTGTCAAAAATTTGCTTTTAAAAAATGTTATTTAAAATGGTCAAAAACCCTCCTTAATTAGTTTTTATTCCCCAATTCAAAATCTGTAAGAGTTTTGGAGTTGGCCCCTTAATAAAAGTTGTAGGGAATCAAATTCTAAGCAACTTTCATTTTTGGGCCATTTTCAGAAAAAGTCATCTTCTTGCTCAAATTTGAATTTTAAAACTATAATTGAATTTATTTGAAAATTCTCTAGAAAATAAAAATGAAAATGGTTTCTTGCTTTAACGGGACGCCGCCTCCCTTCTCGGCCTGCTCGCGATGCGGCCCGGCCCACCTCCGCGCGCCGCGTCCGCCTCGCCCGCGCGCGCGCCCGCGCCACGTCCCGGCCGCGGCAGACGACGCTCGCCCCATTGCCGGCATGCGCCGCTTGCCGGCGACACCTGGCCGTCGGTGGCCCTCGCCAGCACGCGCCTCGCCCTTCAAGTCGCCCGCACTCCCGCTTCCATTCGGCCCTCTCCATTTTCCCCGCCGCACGGTCATCTTCTCCACCCGCACCGAGCACGCGCCCGAGCTCACCGCGCCACCGCCACCTCCGCCGACCAAATTGGCCGCCGGTGATCCACCACCGCCCTTCTTCCCGTGCACATCGCTCCGCCTTCATCTCCGACACACCGTGCTCGCCTTGGATCCACCGTTTGAGCCAGGTGGGTGTGATTGTCACCGTTTCACCACCGTCGGTCATGGCGCCACCGCGCGCGACCTCACCGTGGGAAGGGCTTTCCCGCTGCTCCTCGCGCTTCGCTCAAAGCCTAGACGAGTTCGCCTTCTCCTTGCGGACCCGGTGCTCACCTTCACATGCCCGGGCATGGCCGGAAACGGCCGACGGCCGGCCACCGCACGGCCGTGACGCCACGCTCACCGGCGACCCCGTTTTCCCCCTGCCTCGCGAGCGAACGGCTTTGGGCCGTAGGCCGAGCCGGGCCGTCTCCATTGCCCCGCGTGCGCACCTCCAGGCCGAAAACGGATCGGGCCGTATGCTCCCACTGGACTGGCCTGTTACCGAAAAGAGAATTTGGTTTTCATTTTCTTTTATTATTTGGGAATAAAAATGCTTTAGGAATTGTTTGTGTGATTAATTTAGCTCAAAAATTTGTGAAATAAATTTCTATGGGCTTCTTAGAACCAGATCTACAATCTAAAAGTGTTGCATGAAATATTGCACTACTTTTCTGTAGGGTTTTTATTTAATTATTGAAATTGTTGTTCTCTTCTTAAATATGTAATAAGTCATAGAAAACTCAGAAAATATGGTTTCAAGTTTATTAATCTTTATGTGCAATATACTTGCTAGGAAAAATATGTATCATGCATGTTTTGTAGAAAAATTCTTATGTGTAGTTCAAGTGCTTTTTATTGCTAATATTTTTTATTTTTGTTAGATAGAAAAATATCAATAAAACATGCAAGTGATAATTTTTATACAGTGATTGTTTACTGGGTAGAATCTAGGAAAAATGACAAATCTGTTGTTTGATACTTTTCATAGTATAAAGTATTTTTATGCTTATTTTTGGACCCTAGATTGTTATTTTTGTGTAAGTAGTTCTAGTACTCAACTTGCAATGGAATTTTTGTGACATGCTGAAGTACATGATAGTAATCAACTGTAATTTTATTAGATTTTTCTAGGTTACCAAAATAAGTGTTGCTGTTCAAACATAGTGTCAACTAGGGTTTAAATTAACATTTTAATGCAAAATTTGTTGATAAACTTTGCTTTGGTGTATCTTTGAAGCATCTCAGGGTGCTAGGGTGACTTTGTATGGTAGAGAATGTTGGTTGTAGTTTATGAGTACATGTTCTTGGATGATGTAGACTACGTTGTAGAAGAGTTGTAATTCCACTTAATCTAAATAAAGTAAACCTGTGCATCTACATCACATTCATCATCATCATCTTATGTCATCTCTGCAATGCACCTAGGCATGAGCACTTATACATCTGCATCATACAGGATCATAGGAAGTAACTCCGGTAGCAGTTCCTGAGGAGCCGGAAGAGCAGTCAGAGGTGTAAGAGCAGCAGGTGCCCGAAGCCGACGAGGAGGTCGGTGAGGATCTTCCAGAGTGCCCAGACCACCGTCCGAGCTCTTTCGAAAGAGGCAATCCCCGGAGCATTTCTCTCCCGGTTTGCAAATATTTTATTAAATGCTTTACTTAATTGATGCATTACGTTTAGGAGTTGTTTGCAACCGTTGCGGCATTATACCTTGTTTACCGTTGCTCTACCATATCCTTGTTACCTTGGTATTCGCAGTCAAGAAATGCTTAGTTTGCTTAGACCGGTAGAAGTCGGGTGATTTCCTGTCACCTACGAGCTATAGGTGGTTACCTGGATCTGTTTGAAAAAGTATGTCATATGGGAATAACTAAGTGTCGAATTGAATTTGAGACCAGACGGAGACTTGCAGGGTTTCGGACTGTAGTGTTTTCCATCTGTGTCGATTAAGGACCGACCGTTGTTGGGCCTCGAGTCATGTTGAATGCATGCCTCACATTTAGCTGGTCGAATAATGTACCTTTCGACTGCGAAGCTGAGAGATTATTCGGGCCGAGTGGATTGCCCGCAACGCACTGTACCAGAGCAGTAGTGGCAGGATACGGGGGCACGATTATAAGGCCAAAGAGCAGTCGGGCGGCCCCCGGGTACATGTGATTCCTGGCAAACTCACGACTTTACCTGAATAGTTGACTCGGTGACCAATACCTCACTTCAGCAGGTGGGTGAGGTTTGTGTGAGGAATAAATTACCAACTGGTTAATAATCGATTCGAATCGCCATCGTTCACTGGATAGTGAACACTTGACTTGAGTTAATTCATCGTAGTAATATTGATGGAACACTTGAATAGTTATACGGAATATGACCTGATGAAGGTTGTTAATGATCATGGGTTATCCTCACCTACTTAATTACATGTTACTCTAGTACAGGTGCAAATGTAGTTGACAGGTTAATAAAGAGTTAACTTGATGCAAGCTTTTAGAAAAGATTCTTTATTACTAAGTATGCCTTTTGCAAATGAGTCAGCTACCCCACCATAAAGCCTGTCATGATCCTTGGTGTCATTTTATTTTTGGTTATGTCGGGTAAGTCTAGCTGAGTACCTTCTCGTACTCAGGGCTTTGTTCCCACTTGTTTCAGATGGGTAGATGTATTACGGCTACTGTATCAACTGCCTTTATCCTGCGATGGGCAAAGCTTATGACCATGGGCAGTGGTCATTCACCACGTCTCGTCTGATGCTTTTGTTGGAGATGATCATGAGCTGGCACCTTATTTCGAACTCTGTGTGAGTGTGTGTGGTTTGAACTAAAAGCTTCCGCTACTTTTATTTGAACCTGGTTTGTAATAACTATGTTTAAACTCCGATGTATTTTGTGATGCGAACTTTTATGTAACTTATGATGGTGACTGCTAAACTTATTACGATCTTGGCTGGTATGTGAATTGGTTTGAAATCCGTCGTGATTTCACGGACTACCGGGTTATACGGGCTTAAGTTTGCTAAATCGTTCGCTTGTTGAATGATTTTCTTACTTAATTTCGTATAATTGGGCGGTTTTGTTACAGCTGGCATCGGAGCATGGTTTAGCGTGTTTACTATTCATAAGTGTATTTAAAACAAAATTATGTTTGAAAAGTGTGATTTGCAAACTAAAAGTGTGTCAGTGGTCATATCCTTTATGCCTAGTTAAGGACTCTGGGTGGCTTATATAAGTACTAACTTGGGGTTCTTGCACCATATTTCTCTTTCATTGCTCGTACGGCGTGCTATTGTATGAGTGCCACTTAATTAAGTGGTAATGTATGGATCAATTTGTCTCTACGCCTCGATAAGTGTGAGCTGTGAGAGCATGATCGGATACACCGCCGATCTTGGGAGAGTGCTTATATGATACTGGAGTAATTACATGTTCCACGCATGTTTTTACAAAAGTGTCGCATGTGTGGTTGTTCCGTCCGTTGAGGCGATGCCGTCAATAGGACGATGTGTTGGGTAGTTACTACCGTTGTACACGCATCTGGGGATTCGTGTAGAGCGTGTAGGTAAATTTACTGCTTTCATGCATTCATGGGGAATTGGGCTGAAATGAATTTTCTGCAGGTACATAACAATGTTTCTCGTATAGAACGTATTAGTTACGTATATGAGAGATCGCTTGTATGCCACCGAATTCATCGTTAGATATTCTTATTTCCTAAGTTTGTGAGAACGTAAGACACGTGCATACATCATATTGCTTGTGCATTTCATTCATGTCATGCATTCCTACCCTTATAAAATGATTATCCCCTTTTGATAAAAACGGCACCAACTTAAAATATGTTCTCACCGGGTAATCAAAACTTTTGCTATAGATGGCCCGCACGAAGCAGACTGCCCATAAGTCCACTGGCGGAAGAGCACCCCGACACCAGTTGGCCCCGCGGGAGCGCCGCAGCACAGACACTTTTCTGAGCGAGTTTGGCATGCCAACCTTGCTTTGGAGAGTGCTCCATGATGTGGGGGTACCCGGAGGGTCAGGAGCCGGTGTACTCTTGGAGTGAGAGCCAGCTAGCTGAGGATGGACTTGCAGTAGTGGAGATCACCGTCCCTGCTCTTGGTGATGTGCCAAAGTGGGATGGTTGGCATTTGGAGTTTGAGGGACACACTCTAGTTTAGGGTGCAGAGGGAGCAACCTTTCGTGTCATCTGAGACATAATGAGCAGATTTCCCAACGAGTTGGTAGCAGCCTTGGTCGGTACTTTTCCGAGAGATGATCCTCGCGATGCCATTTGGGTGCAGCCGCAAGGAAGTGCCTTGGTCAGAGGCCCAAACAAAGGACGGGCTAGTGACAACCACGCTATGAGTGCGATGTATGCAGCTATCAAGCATACCAGGGTCTTGAGAGTACCTATTGGACTTTGACTGGTCTGCGTGGTGATGACCGACTTGAAGCAAGAAAACAAAAGAAGAAGCAGGCACGTGCTATAGCTAGCTTGCAGGAGCAGTTGGCTGACATGAGCTTGCAGCGAGACCAGGCTCTTGAGAGAGGTGATAGTGCTATGCAGCGGGTGCAGACGTTGACTCAGGCCAACAATAATGCAGACTGCATGATTGGACGACTGGTTCAGGAAAGGAATGAAGCCTAGAACGAGAGGGACCTTCTGAGGCAGAGGATCGAGGAGCTAGAGGAGTATAATGCCAACTTGCATGAGGAGTTTCACGCACTCTACAATGGGATGGGCCCGTATGCTCCTCCAGCCGCCGCCGGTATGGACGTCGATGACGACGAGGACGAGCCTATAGTCGCACCTTCCGACGACGACGACGTCACTACTGATGGTAGTGATGGTGACATCTCCGACCCCGACGATGGCCCTGAGGAGTAGGCTAGTTGCCTTGCGTTAGCTGCTAGGCCCTGTCGCGATGACCTTCTTTTGGTTTCATGTATCTTGATGTATCTCGTTTCGATCTTGAGACTTGCAGTACTTTGGAACTTGGTTGTTTATGCGCTGCCTGAGCGCATAAAAGTCTAGTGTATGTATGCTGACAACGTGGTTGTATTGGACACGATGTTTGCATTGAAGTAATTTGATTAGTGATGTTGTTTTAATTGGAATGCGATTATTGTGCCTCTGTTTTATTGTATGACTTGTTCTCTCCAATGAATTCAGTATGGCGTAATTGTTCATTCAATTACAATTACTACAACTTCGCTTAATTGTTACTTGTTGCTGAAATATGCATATGGCAAACACTCGTCGCGCCATGTATGAGGCCGCTGAAACCAGTGGTAACGGTGCAGGGGCAGGTGGGAGTGGTGCAAACAACGTCAACCACAATGAGCCACAGCTAGAACCACATTTGCCGCCTCCTCCATCGCTCACTGCAGAGGTATTCTTTGCGCAGTTTCTTGGAAGCTAGCGCAATGCCGAGCAATCGCAGAAGAACATGGAAGATTTTCTACGTACCATTGCCAACAATGTTCAGCAGGGTAACAACCAAGGTGGTGGCAATGGGGTGAACCAGTATAGCAATTTCAAGGATTTTATGGACACCAGGCCACCCATTTTCAAGGAAGCAACAGAGCCACTTGATGCGGAAGAATGGATCAACACCATGGAAGATCAGTTTCGTGTGTTGAGACTGACCGAAGTTCTGAAGACAGAATATGCTGCACATCAGTTACAGGGGCCAGCAAGGATGTGGTGGAAGCATCACCGCACCACCTTCCCTCCAAATGCCCAGATTACATGGAGAGAGTTCACTGAAGCCTTTCGGGGAGTTTATATTCCCCCAGGGCTGGTTGAGATGAAGTAAGGAGAGTTCTTGGCTTTAAATCAGGGCACCAAAACCGTGACACAGTATTTGCATGCCTTCAACAACTTGTGTCGTTATGCTCCCGACATGGTTGACACAGATGCTAAGAAAATTGCTAGTTTCAAGAGAGGGTTAAGTCCGAAGATGATGAAGCATGTGGGTACCAATACCCGCGCCAGATTCAATGACTTCATCAATGATTGTCTGAAACAAGAGAAGAATAACAACGCGTACACTGCATCCAAGACTCGTAAGAGGGTCTTTGAGTCAGGACCATCACAGCCTAGAGTTCTCACTGCAAATCGCTCTGCCTATTATCCATCTGCACCTGGTGCAAGGTTTACGTCGCCACAGCATAAAACCCAAAACTACAAGGGACCACAGAAGCCGTACAAGATGGCCGTGCCGCCAGCAAAGATCGCCGCAGCTGCGAAACAGAGCAATTCCAAGGGAGCTATAGGATCTGCTGGTACAGTGAAGGGACCCTGCTACAATTGTGGTCAGCCAGGCCACTTTTCAAAATTCTGCCCTTACCCTCCCAAAAAGAAGCAACAGACCTATACTACTCGTGTACACCACACCACAGTGGATGAGATTCCTGAGGGAGAGCCCATAACCTGTAACACCCAATATTTTTTCTAATTTAAAAAAAAATGCTTAATGGTTTTAATTGTGCATTCTTTATTTTTGTGAGCATGGAATATATATTTTTTTAAAATATAATACAAGGAGTAGAAACATGTCTTTGCACTCATGCCGCTGCACTTCTTTTTGTTTCATTTGAATTTTTGCTTTTATTAAAAATTTATGCTTAACCAACTGAAAAAAATGCTTTAGAAAAAAAAAAGCGGGCTCTCAGCCTTGGCCCAGGCACCGCCGGCCTGCTCCCTTCCCTTCCCCCGCGTTGGGCCGGCCCAGGCGCGCTGCGGCCACGGCAGCCCAGCCCACGCGAACCCCCCTCTCCCCTCTGTTCTCTCGCTGCCAGGGGACCCCACCTGTCAGCTCGTTCTCCCTCCTCCCGCCGCTCTCTTCGGCTGAGCCGATGCCCGTCCCCGTGCCCCGCGCCGCGCGATGACCGGCCTCTGCGACCGAGCCCTCCTCTTCCCCCCCCCGCTGCAACTCACCGCGTGTCAGCCCCCGCTCAAAAGCCGCTCGTGACGTTCCCGCACCCCCGGTCAAGATGGCGCCCCCGCCATTGACGGCATGGTGCCGAGCTCGCCACGAGCTTCACCTCTCACTCCCCCATCTTCCCGGGCTTTATAAGGAGCACCGGGGCCTCCTTCCGCCTCCCCCGCACTCATCTCCCGCGCCCCCACCGCTCGGAACACCACCGGCAGCGGCGGACCTTCACCGTCGGCCGCCCCCACCGTCGCACGCCGTCCACGCCTCACCCCGGCCTCCAACGGCGTCTTAGGTGAAACCGCGATCCTCCCCTCTACCTCCCGGTCGGTTTCGTGAGTCGATTTGGTCGCCTGGGCCACCGATTTGGGTGGCGCCGCCGTGTACGGGCTCGCCGCCGGCGACCCACCGCCGTGGCACTGTTGCCAGTCGATTCCCCCCCCCCTTCTCTCTTCCTCCTCTTCTAATCTCGGCCCTCCATCGCAGGATCGACGGCTCAGGAGTAGCCGTACCCCTTCGGTTTGCATTTTTGCTTAAGAGCCCTCCATTTTCGTTAAAATCCCACCCGCGGTCCTCAGACGAATTTAAAAATCAGATTTTTCTTTTCAGATTTAATTTATTAGAGTCCACTTATTTACAAGTTTGCCACTATATTCAAATGCTTATAAAACGCACAGTTTAACTCCGATTTGACCCATTCAAATTGCGTTAGGTTCGTCTTCTTGAGCTCTTCGTAGTAAAACCTTTGTCAAGTAGTTTTGGGAATATTTACATTGGGGTTATAATTAATTAATTAATTCCCTATAGAAAATCTTTAGAAAATCATAACTCCCACGTTCTAATTCCGATTTCTGTGAACTTTACGTCTGCGTGATCGTAGTGACGTGTAGAATAGTTCTATTTACTTTTCACCTCCTTCTTCTATTGATTGGTGTACTGTTCTAATCCTATCTCTGTTTGCTTGGTGCATGATTGCTCGGGTACGCTTGTGTGGTGATGTTTCCCCGAGTATAGACAGTGAGCAGTACCTTGGTGAGCAAGGGCAGTGCTTTGAAGACCAGCCGTGCCAGCAGGATTTCGATAATCACGGCAAGTATAGTTTGGGACTCTCCTTGATTACCTATTCACCAAATATAATATAATTCATATGCATGTGTCCTTTTGTTACCTATTAAGGATGACTTAGTGTTGAGTATCAAACCCCTTGATGACCTTGGGATATGTGCATTTGGGTAGTACTTGCTAGCGCCAATATTATAACCATGATCTCGTAACATGAATGATGGAATATGCAACAACATTAAAATATGATTTTAATTACTGTTAAAAGGGGGCTATTGTATCTGTCTGTTTTCCAGATGCTCTAGTTTCTCTCCATAAGGACTTATCTGTAAGTGATCACCGGGATTTATAGTACAGCTGTGAGGGCTACATGGCTCTGGCTCTAGTTGCTTTAGGGACCTTTTCTAGCTTGTTAGAGGTTACCTTAATTGGCGTAAGAATGGCTCGACGAGCTGAGTATAGTGCGGCTTCTGTCCACATGTGTGCAGGCTGCGTGTTATGCGCCATCTGGAAGAGGGGCTCTATATTCCCTTGCCGAGTGAATCTAATGGCCCTAACTCGTTAGACGAACCCTAGAGTAGCTTTATGTGAATTTACGATGTTTGGGCCTTGCAAACCTTCTCATCAGTAAATCATGACTCACAGTGAACGTGTACACCTCTGCGCAGAGTTTAAAACTGGTATACTAGCCGTGCCCACGGATACAGGTGGCTTTGGGGATCCTTATGGAATAGATGATCACTATTGGTTACTGTTTAATTCTTGTTGTCATGTACTATTCTTTATTCTTGTTTACGATTGATCATGTGGTCATGGGATTTATGCTACCTTGAAGCTAATAAATGTTAATCATGTTTCACTTAAAAGCCCAATGCAGTTCAACCAGTGTCAGCTTTTTGAGCCTCATGAACCCCTTACTATACTTGTTGAGTACGACATGTACTCACCCTTGCTATTTCACAACACCACAGGTTGGGCACCAGATCAGGAATGGAATGACGATTATCGCTATGAGTATTAGGCTTGTTGTCTGCCAGTCGACATGTCCCTGTTATGGAGCTTCCGCGATAGAGTCATTTTAGTTATTATTTTTTTATGTAAGGCTATAAGCTGTTTATGTTGCTTTATGTAATAAACATGGTCATGATGCTATAATAATTTGTCAACTTATGTGTGCGACCATTTCCTGGGGCGCACATAAGGTTTTCATACATCCTATTTGTTCCTTCAAAATATAGGTGTGACATAACCGCTGGTAAGTTTCCTGTTAACCAACACCCTGTAGTTGTTCTATTTGATTCGGGATCATCGCATTCTTTTATGAGTCAAGCATTTGCACGGAAGCATGAACAACTATACACAGAATTGAGTTATGGTTACCGCATAAGTTCAGCGGGGGCTGATGTTTTAACCAATCAGATGGTTAGAGGGGCAACCCTCGAATTAGGTAGTCGAAAGTTTTGAGTAAACCTGATAGTTATGCCTCGACTAGTTCTGGATGTCATCATAGGAATGAATTGGATGAAGGACTGGGGAGCAGTTATAGATACAGGGAGTCGGGTGCTTACCCTTAAGGATCCCCAAGCGGAGGGTACTTTTTAGGTACCATTACCCAGGAGGACAGACCTTGTGAGTGTAACCTATGCTATGGAAGTCATTCCTATTCACCAGATTCCAGTAGTGTGTGAGTTTTTGGATGTGTTCCCAGATGAGTTACCTGGTCTTCCTCCAGATAGGGATGTTGAGTTTGGGATTGAGTTGATCCCCGGGACAACTCCTATTTCAAGGAGACCCTATCGGATGCCTCCAGATGAGTTAGCTGAGCTGAAAAAGCAACTAGAGGAATTGTTGAAAAAGGGGTTTATCCGACCAAGTAAGTCTGAATGGGGATGTCCTGCCTTGTTTGTGAAGAAAAAGAAAGAGGGTACTTTGAGAATGTGTGTGGATTATAGGACTCTTAATGCTGTAACCATCAAGAATAAGTATCCCTTGCCTCATATTGATGTTTTGTTCGATCAGTTAGCCAATGCTAGAGTGTTCTCCAAGATAGATTTAAGATCAGGTTACCATCAGATAAAGATTAGGCCACAAGATATACCAAAAACCGCCTTTTCCACCAGATACGGGTTGTACAAGTATCTTGTTATGTCCTTTGGCTTAACAAATGCTCCTGCATACTTTATGTATCTGATGAATACGGTTTTCATGTTAGAGTTGGACAAGTTTGTAGTTATGTTCATTGATGATATTCTAGTATACTCCGAGAACGAGAAAGATCATGAAGAGCATCTGAGAATTGTCTTGACCAGACTTAGAGATCATAAGTTGTATGCTAAGTTCAGCAAGTGTGAATTTTGGTTGAAGAAAGTTCCTTTCCTTGGTCATATTCTATCAAAAAATGGAGTTTCAGTAGATCCAAGCAAAGTGCAAGAGGTCATGGATTGGAAGACACCAACCACGGTGTCAGAAGTTAGAAGTTTCTTAGGATTAGGGGTTACTATCGTCGTTTCATACCAGACTTCTCGAAGATCGCCAAGCCGATGACGAGTCTGTTACAGAAAGATCACAAGTTTGTGTGGACAGAGGAGTGTGAGACAGCTTTCCACACCTTGCGGAAACTGTTGACCACTGCTCTAGTTCTTGCGCAACCGGACATTGAGAAACCTTTTGATGTGTTTTGCGACGCATCGAAAACATGATTAGGCTATGTTCTTATGCAAGAAGGAAGAGTCATTGCTTATGCCTCCCGCCAGTTGAGAAAACATGAAATCAACTATCCGACACATGATCTTGAGCTTGCCGCTGTGGTGCATGCCTTAAAAATTTGGAGACATTACTTACTTGGTAATGTGTGCAATATTTTCACCGATCACAAGAGTCTCAAGTACATTTTTACCCAACCAGAGTTGAACATGAGACAGCGAAGATGGTTAGAATTGATCAAAGATTACAACTTGAATGTACAGTATCATCCTGGAAAGGCCAATGTAGTGGCAGATGCTTTGAGTAGAAAGTCACATTGCCTGGATGTGCAACCTTTGCTCGAAGATGGTTTTGATCTGATGCACCTTGTTGTGTTACATAGTATTCAGATCAGTTGCTCCTTGGAGAATAAGATAATAGAAGGCCAGAAAACAGACAAAGGGATATTTCACATCAAAGAGAAAATTAAAGAAGAATCATCCAAGCACTTTAGAGTGGACGAACAGGACGTGTTGTGGTTTGACGACCGTCTAGTTGTTCCCAAGGATCGGGAGCTTAAGAATAAACTTATGGATGAAGCTCACCTCTCTAAGCTATCTATTCATCCTGGCAGTAGTAAGATGTACCAAGAGCTGAGACCTCGTTATTGGTGGACCAAAATGAAGAAAGAAATTGCCGCTTATGTGGCCAGATGTGACACATGTTGTAGGGTGAAAGCCATTCATATGAGACCTGCTGGATTGTTACAACCTTTGTTCGTACATAGTTGGAAGTGGGATGATATAAGTATGGATTTTATCATAGGTTTGCCCACTACTCAGAAAGGCCATGATTCGATTTGGGTAATCGTAGATCGTCTTACAAAGTCAGCTCACTTTTTGCCTGTCAAGACCGATTATAGACCACCTCAATATGCCGAGAAATATATTGCCGAGATCGTGAGATTACAAGGCATACCGAAGACTATAGTGTCCGACAGAGGGTCACAATTCACTGCTCATTTTTGGGAACACCTGCACAAAGGATTGGGAACTAGTTTGATTTGTAGTACTGCCTATCATCCTCAGACAGATGGTCAGACCGAAAGAGTTAATGTTGTTCTAGAGGATATGTTAAGAGCCTGTGTGTTTTCTTCCAGGGGTTCATGGGAGTCATGGTTACCTTTAGCAGAGTTTGCTTACAATAATAGCTATCAAGAAAGTATCAAAATGGCACCTTTTGAAGCTCTATATGGCAGAAAGTGTAGAACACCTCTAAACTGGATCGAGCCAGGAGAGAAGGTATTATGGTATTGACTTTGTAGAAGAAGCCGAGAAGAAAGTTCATATCATTCAGCAAAATATGAAAGCAGCTCAATTACGCCAGAAAAGCTATGCGGATAGAAGGAGAAGACCGCTTGTGTTCGAAGTTGGTGACTATGTTTATCTGAAAGTCACGCCAATGAAGAAGAAGCGGTTTGCAGTACGCAGAAAGCTTGCCGCTAGATTTGTAGGACCATACAAAATCTTGGACAGAAAAGGTCCAGTAGCTTATAAGTTAGAGTTACCTGAGACAATGGGTGCTATATTCCTAGTTTTTCATGTATCGCATCTCAAGAAGTGTTTGCGCGTTCCAGAGGAAAGAATTGAACCCCGAGGCATAGAGCTCAAGTCAGATTTGGTATATCGTGAGCAGCCAGTTCGAGTTTTGGACTCTAAAGAGAGGGCTACTCGAAACAGTGTGGTGAAAACATATAAGATACAGTGGAGTCATCATGATGAGGGGGATGCATCTTGGGAAACGGGTGAATACCTACAAAAAGCGTATGAAGATTTTTATAACAAATGATTCGTAACCCAAATCTCGGAACAAGATTTTTATAAGGGGGAGGGCTGTAACACCCCGGTGTTACGCCAGCATTAGCATTGCAAATCATAAGCATAACATGTCATCTCATTCATAATCACATGTGGATTAGAGTGCACCTTTAGTGAAAGCAAATTTTAGGGAACACGTGTTGCATAATATGTTTATAATTATTTCACACTAATTGTGCTAGTTAGATTAAGAAAGCTTGTGTAGCTATAATTTTTAGATCACCTAGAATTAATTAGTGCAATTTTTGGAGCAACTTAATGACCAAAGTTTTGTCAAAAATTTTCTTTTAAAAAATGTTATTTGAAAATGGTAAAAAACCCTCCCTAATTAGTTTTTATTCCCCAATTCAAAATCTGTAGGAGTTTTAGAGTTGGCCCCTTAACAAAAGTTGTAGGGAATCAAATTCTAAGCAACTTTCATTTTTGGGCCATTTTCAGAAAAAGTCATCTTCTTGCTCAAATTTGAATTTTAAAACTGTAAATTGAATTTATTTGAAAATTCTCTGGAAAATAAAAATGAAAAATGATTTCTTGCTTTAACGGGCCGCCGCCTCCCTTCTCAGCCTGCTCGCGATGCGGCCCAGCCCAACTCCGCGCGCCGCGTCCGCCTCGCCCGCGCGCGCGCCCGCGCCACGTCCCGGCCGCAGCAGACGTCACTCGCCCCGTGGCCGGCATGCACCGCTCGCCGGCGACACCTAGCCGTCGGTGGCCCCTGCCAGCACGAGCCTCGCCCTTCAAGTCGCCCGCGCTCCGGCTTCCATTCGGCCCTCTCCATTTTCCCCGCCGCACGGTCATCTTCTCCACCCGCACCGAGCACGCGCCCGAGCTCACCACGCCACCGCCACCTCCGCCGGCCAAATTGGCCGCCGGTGATCCACCACCGCCCTTCTTCCCGTGCACATCGCTCCGCCTTCATCTCCGACACACCGTGCTCGCCTTGGATCCACCGTTTGAGCCAGGTGGGTGTGATTGTCGCCGTTTCGCCACCGTTGGTCATGGCGCCACCGCGCGCGACCTCACCGTGGGAAGGGCTTTCCCGCTGCTCCTCGCGCTTTGCTCAAAGCCTAGACGAGTCCGCCTTCTCCTTGCGGACCTGGTGCTCACCTTCACGCGCCCGGGCATGGCCGGCAACGGCCGACGGCCGGCCGCCGCACGACCGCGACGCCACGGTCACCGGCGACCCCGTTTTCCCCCTGCCTCGCGAGCGAACGGCTTTGGGCCGTAGGCCGAGCCGGGCCGTCTCCTTTTCCCCCGCGTCCGCGCACCTCCAGGCCAAAAACAGATCGGGCCGTATGCTCCCACTGGACCGGCTCGTTACCGAAAAGAGAATTTAGTTTTCATTTTCTTTTATTATTTGGAAATAAAAATGCTTTAGGAATTGTTTGTGTGATTAATTTAGCTCTAAAATTTGTGAAATAAATTTCTATGGGCTTCTTAGAACCAGATCTACAATCTAAAAATGTTGCATGTAAATATTGCACTACTTTTCTGTAGGGTTTTTATTTAATCATTGAAATTGTTGTTTTCTTCTTAAATATGTAATAAATCATAGAAAACTCAGAAAAATATGGTTTCAAGTTTGTTAATCTTTATGTGCAATATACTTGCTAGGAAAAATATGTATCATGCATGTTTTGTAGAAAAATTCTTATGTGTAGTTCAAGTGCTTTTTATTGCTAATATTTGTTATTTTTGTTAGATAGAAAAATATGAATAAAATATGTAAGTGATAATTTTTATACAGTGATTGTTTACTGGGTAGAATCTAGAAAAAATGATAAATCTGTTGTTTGATACTTTTCGTAGTATAAAGTATTTTTATGCTCATTTTTAGACCCTAGATTGTTATTTTTGTGTAGGTAGTTGTAGTACTCAACTTCCAATGGAATTTTTGTAACATGCTGAAGTACATGATAGTAATCAACTGTAATTTTATTAGATTTTTTCAGGTTACGAAAATAAGTGTTGTTGTTCAAACATAGTGTCAACTATGGTTTAAATTAACATTTTAATGCAAGATTAGTTGATAAACTTTGCTTTGGTGTATCTTTGAAGCCTCTTAGGGTGCTAGGGTGACTTTGCATGGTAGAGAATGTTGATGGTAGTTTATGAGTACATGTTTTTGGATGATGTAGACTACGTTGTAGAAGAGTTGTAATTCCACTTAATCCAAATAAAGTAAACCTGTGCATCTACATCGCATTCATCATCATCATCTCATGTCCTCTCTGCAATGCACCTAGGCATGAGCACTTATACATCTGCATCATATAGGATCGCAGGAAGTAACTCCGGTAGCAGTTCCCGAGGAGCCGGAAGAGCAGTCAGAGGTGCAAGAGCAGCAGGTGCCCGAAGCCGACGAGGAGGTCGGTGAGGATCTTCTAGAGTGCCCAGACCACCGTCCGAGCTCTTTCGAAAGAGGCAAGCCCCGGAGCATTTCTCTCCCGGTTTGCAAATATTTTATTAAATGGTTTACTTAATTGATGCATTACGTTTAGGAGTTGTTTGCAACCGTTGCTGCATTATACCTTGTTTACCCTTACTCTACCATATCCTTGTTACCTTGGTATTCGCAGTCAAGAAATGCTTAGTTTGCTTAGACTGGTTGAAGTCGGGTGATTGCCTGTCACCTGCGAGCTATAGGTGGTTACCTGGATCTGTTTGAAAAAGTATGTCATATGGGAATAACTAAGTGTCGCATTGAATTTGAGACCAGACGGAGACTTGCAGGGTTTCGGACTGTAGTGTTTTCCGTCTGTGTCGATTAAGGACCGACCGTTGTTGGGCCTCGAGTCATGTTAAACACATGCATCACATTTAGCTGGCCGAATAATGTACCTTTCGACCGCGAAGCTGGGAGATTATTCGGGCCGAGTGGATTGCCCGCAACGCACTGTACCGGAGCAGTAGTGGCAGGATACGGGGGCACGATGATAAGGCCAAAGAGCAGTCGGGCGGCCCCCAGGTACATGTGGTTCCTGGCAAACTCGCGACTTTACCTGAATAGTTGACTCGGTGATCAATACCTCACTTTAGTAGGTGGGTGAGGTTTATGTGAGGAATAAATTACCAGCTAGTTAATAATCGATTCGAATCGCCATCGTTCGCTGGATAGTGAACACTTGACTTGAGTTACTTCATCGTAGTAATATTGATGGAACACTTGAATAGTTATACGGAATATGACCTGATGAAGGTTGTTAATGATCATGGGTTATCCTCACCTACTTAATTACATGTTACTCCAGTACAGGTGCAAATGTAGTTGACAGGTTAATAAAGAGTTAACTTGATGCAAGCTTTTGAGAAAAGATTCTTTATTACTAAGTATACCTTTTGCAAATGAGTCAGCTACCCCACCATAAAGCCTGTCATGATCCTTGGTGTCATTTTATTTTTGGTTATGTCGGGTAAGTCTAGCTGAGTACCTTCTCGTACTCAGGGCTTTGTTCCCACTTATTTCAGATGGGCAGATGTATTACGGCTACTGTATCAACTGCCTTTATTCTGCGATGGGCGAAGCTTATGACCATGGGCAGTGGTCATTCACCACGTCTCGTCTGATGCTTTTGTTGGAGATGATCATAAGCTGGCACCTTATTTCGAACTCTGTGTGAGTGTGTGTGGTTTGAACTAAAAGCTTCCGCTACTTTTATTTGAACCTGGTTTGTAATAACTGTGTTTAAACTCCGATGTATTTTGTGATGCGAACTTTTATGTAACTTATGATGGTGACCGCTAAACTTATTACGATCTTAGCTGGTATGTGAATTGGTTTGAAATCCGTCGTGATTTTACGGACTACCGGGTTATACGGGCTTAAGTTTGCTAAATCGTTCGCTTGTTGAATGATTTTCTTACTTAATTTCGTATAATTGGGCGGTTCTGTTACAGCTTTTTCACATCATCTGATGATCCGACGAGTTGATTGGAATAGTGACCACCATTGCTAGATATCCTCTTCTATTGACTGATGATCCGGCAAGGAATATGACATCTTGGCACTATTCATTGCACTCCAAAGGCTAATTGTTCGGTGTATTCTCTTAGATAGTACCAGCAGACCAGGTGCATTTTTTTTCATAGTGCGTCCGGTACTGTTTGGTGCTATACAACACGCCGTTTGTCTGGCATGTTCGAAACCCTGGTCGCCGGACCATCCAACATGTGCAACTTTTGCACACTTCGTCATCATTTTAACTTTGTTTCTTCGCTGCTCTTCACGCCACATCTTCTCTTGCATCCCTATGATCTATTAGAACATGTCTAATGCATCTTAACACACATTTTAGTCCTAGTATTTGTGTTTAAATCACAAAAGTCAAACATGATCATGCATAGGATACATTATCCTTACAGTAGGATTGTAGGTGATGCTATGGATATGCTCTAACTCTAAGCAGGCATGATGTTGCAATTGTAACTTCTTAGAAGCAGTTATATAGTAGTTACAACTAAAGGGCATTGCCATAATTCAGATCTTGCTCAACGGCCTTCACAATTTGGGATTACAACATTAATTAAGCGCTTGTTGCAATGCATCCATTATCATAAGTGAAAATTGATGAAATCTGAGAAGAGCATATGGATATGGGAGAAATGCTTCTTCACCCCGACCCTGATGCTAGAGGTATTGATGAGCCTGACTAACTAAAATGAAGCACAGTGACTGAAGTCTAATGCAATTTCTCCAAGTTCTAACAGTAGGAAAAGCGCTAAATTTTGCTCTATAGACCTGATTAATTACAAATTTAGCACATAGCTACTTAGCTAGGCCAAGGTTGATCACCATACCACTTTTACTAAAAGAAATTACTAGGGTGAAATGTACCAAAAGAAAATCTAAAATGGAATAAAAGACCCACAAATATGATTTTGATTGAAAAATCACAAAGAGTACGGGCAGAGAAAATAAAAAATAATTTGATAAGAATTTCACCTAACCAATTCTTATTATGATAGGATATTACTTTCAAACTTTTTTGGGCACCAGCTAGCATCATTTTCTACCGTGCCTTTCATTACCAAGCCAATTTAGTTAGATGGAACAATATATTTATTTAGTGGCCAGCTAGTTTTCCCTGGAAGTAAATTTGCTAAGACAGTGGCCATATTAGTGCTAATATATATTCTCTTCCATGTAAGCGCATATGATATGATTGATCGAGAAGTGCACTTAATTAAAAAAATAAGAGGTATATTAATTTCAAACTTTTTTGGGCAAACAATTTCACAATATATATATTTCACCAGCTGTGCCTCTCATTACCAAGCCAATTTAGTTAGATGGAATAAAATATTTAGTAGTGGCTAGTTTTCCCTGAAAGTAAATTTGCTAACGCAAAGGCCATATATATTAGTGCTAATATATTCCCTTCTTTGTAAGCGCATATGATATGATCGATGGAGAAGTACACTTACGGGGCCATGCATGGCCCAATATATAAAAGGTATCCATTTTTAACTGTAATGCAATCGAACATCTTTTTAATTTCTGAGGGTGTAATCAGTCTCTATCCCTGGCCTACAATTGCAAATTAAAAACAAAAGAAGATCAATAAGAGCAAAAAGAGCCATTGCGTGAGTATAATACCTGCATCTAGCTACCAAATCACGCTTATTTATCTCTTAAACATCTAAGACTTAATGTACAAATAAATAAAATCTATGGATCGATTTTGTTTCTTAGTTTGCACGGTGCATGGATGCTTGAAGTGATTTTGGACGGTTCATTCAGTGAAACATGTTGTGGCCACTACTGCTGAAGGTTGATCCCATGCCAGAGTAGATCTGCATCTGGGTGAGAATGTGCTCGAAGTTGTCATTAGACTTCTCAATGGGGTGTGTATGGGTGCCCTCGTACGTGGTTACCACCACGCCCTCATCCCTTGACAACCGCTGCACCTGCTTCTTCACGTTGCACCCTTGGTGAGTGCATCTGTAGTAGCTTCTGCATCCATAAATGCGTGCGAAAAGAATAAGAATTAGTTCACTCCGGGTGCATGAATCAAGAAAGTAATAGCAAAACAAAGTGAAAATGTGCATGAAAGAGATATATGCCTGTATATCCATGCATGTATGTACAAGCGGATGCACACAAAAGCTGAACATGTTTGGCTTGTATATGTGTATCAAGCTTCTGTATTGTTGCTTGACTAAGTATGTCAACCTATATATTCGGTGGAAGCATGCACTCATTTCTCTCTAAGAAGAATGTATAATTTATCTGCAATTTCATGTTGTGGTGAGGTGTAATATCTTCATTTAGAAGAGTGCACTGTTCATTAACTGCTGCTCCTTAATTGATCTTGTTCTCATTATATTGTTGGACGGAGAAATAAGATAGAGGAATGTAGTATTATTTGCATGCCTAATTCTGTGAATGCAATAAAAAGGGGTCCCTTTTTCTTATTACGATCAGCACTGATCTGTGTGATATTAAGTGTTTCTATATATTTCTATTTCTATAGAAGTTTGAGTTGAAAATGGATATACCGAGGGTTCTAGAGTTGTGTAGATATATAATCCACTGAAGCACGATGACTGTTTTTTTAGAAAATTTTATATATATACTATACCTCATCACTAATAGTTATTATTTTTGTTCTTTTATTTAAAGAATGACAAATTTAATGTGTGATTTACGAATTTGCAGTATATATATCCTTTCCCCAAATTCATATATACCACATATCATTGTTACTTTGGCATGATAAAGGCTTATGTCTTACAAATGCAAAATCTTAAATGTCTCCATAGTTGCTTGGTCAGTTTTAATCTTATCTATGTTCACCATGAAAAGAACTCCAATCGGCAGCCAATATAAGTGATGAATAACAATTTAGAAGCGTAATACTATATGTGCTTGCATGCATCAGATTTTGTTCATGACGTAATTACTGTTTAGTTCTCTCAGACTCTCAATTTGTGTTTTGCTAGCTAGCATAGATGGTTGGCACAGACATGAACAAATGAAACGTAAGTATTACATCTGTGGTCCTTGATGCACATATGATGTGTCGTAGGGATATGTGAAGTTCTTGATTAACGTGTCTAGGTATAGAGTATATATGGCTATATGATTGTCATGACAAACTTTTTCATAGAAGAAGAGGAGGCGAGCAAGGATAGAAAAAAAAACATAGACCCATGTCGATGAAGAAGCCTTAATTTTAGAAGAAGGAGCCTTAATTGTAGAAGAAGGAAGGCATCAAGTGCTTTTGGAGTGGCAAATTAAAGGTCCTTTTGATCTTGTAAATTTTAAAAAAGAAAACACTAATGCCCTACATAGTTGCATTTTTAAGACACAGTGGTAAAATAAATTTACTTTTGGCCATTTCTCTTTACTCCATATATGTAGTTATTTTTCTGCGTCAAATTTACTCGTCTAATAAATTATTTGAAGTCTTTGGAGTGTTCAGGCACCTCCAGCAACAGTTGATGCTGAATCTGTGAACTTTATGGCCCAAAAATTGGAAAAAAGAAGGGTGCTCTTATTCTTTGGATGCCCAAAGAAACCACTTTTGTTCTCTGAAGAATATAAAAGATAGCGACGGAAAAATTAGCTTGAGCTAGTAGCTAACGAAGCATCGATAAATCCAAGAGTGAAATTAATAGAATATATGCTGCGGTTAAACCCGGTGGGTGGACGAAATAACTTCTGGTCAAATTCGATCGCCATCGGGCTCCTATTTATTGAATGATCGATGCCCACCAGCAAAAACATGTGAAGCTAGGAGTCGTTTTCATCTAGATGATGAGGATGTTGGATGAGAGATGAGATGTGTCCTTATCCTATGTATGTATAAGCAACCACTAGCAGAGCTTGGAAGATTCAGTGGGACTCCATCTCACCTCACCTACTTTCTGCAGCCCAACCCTACTATTAACACTTTTAAAAACAAGGGATCGCATCACACCAAATTAAACCAGTAATCGAGGAATAATAAATCCCCAAGCAGCAACAGAAATCAAAATCGCAGGCCGATCGATCACAAAAATGGATCAGCATGCATACATAGTAGTCGTTGATGAGAAACCCCAAACATTTTGATTGTACTATATATGAGGAAGAATTTGATTATTGACTGCACCATCTATGAATTGTGCACCAAATACGTACTAACCTTGGGAAGTTGTTGTTCTTGACGGCCTTCTGGCCGTACTTCCTCCACCGGTAGCCGTCGTCGAGGATGTCGACCTGGCTGCGCGTCTGGAAGGCGTACCGTGGCCGGCGCTCCTTCTTCTCCCCCTTCCTCCTGGCCGCCGGCCTGTCCACCTCGCCGGCTGCAGCTGACGACTCCCCACGGCCACTATCGGCTGCTACTACTGGTGCACCACCATCCTTGGAGTCGGTGTTGTCGGACAGCTCCGCGAAGAAGGACGACGATGATCCACCGCCATGCCCGCTGTGCTGGCCTCGGTCGTGGTCACGCAAGCCGCCGCCGCTGGTGCCAGCAGCAGTGGCCATGAAGTTGTAGGAGTTGGGAGTGGCGGAAGACGGCTGCGCACGCGTCGTCGTCGCCCCAAAGAGCATGTGATAATTCTCCATGGCTCAGTTGCTGGCTAGTTTGCGCCGCCGTGCTGGGCGGGCGCGGAAACGAGAGCGCTTTGTGAGGGAGGGAGAGGGAGAGGGAGAGGGGAGGCTGAAAGAGTTTTACAAGTTACAACCAGGGCTATATAGAGGGTTAGGCCTCGTTTAGATTAAAAAAAAATTCAAACCGATAAATAGTACCACTCTCGTCTTATTTGGTAAATATTGTCCAATCATGGACCAACTAGACTCAAAAGATTCATCTCGTGATTTCCAACTAAACTGTATAATTAGTTATTTTTTTTACCTACATTTACTACTTCATGCATGGGTCCAAAGATTGATGTGATGAAAAAAGTGAAAAAATTTTAATTTTTAGGGTGTATCTAAACAAGGCCTTAGTATAATGGTAATGCTAACCTGCCGGTGCCGGGGTGTCTGCTGCTTTTTTTTTTTTTTGTGGCTCACAGTCACACCCTTCACTTTGACCGGCCCCGTAGACTAGTATATAGGCGGCTTCCTGTGCTACACAACATTCCACACAAATCAGACACATGCGTCATGAGATGGAGACTTGTGAGTCTGTGTTTAGTTCTTTTAAAATTCCAAAAATTTTATAAGATTCTTTGTCATATCGAATCTTTAGACGTAAGCATTAAATATAGATAAAAAAAATAACTAATTACATAGTTTGGTTGTAAATCACGAGACGAATCTTTAGAACCTAATTAGTCTATAATTAGACACTAATTGCCAAATATAAATAAAAAAGTTACTGTGCTTCTAAAAATTTTACAGGACAACTAAACACACCCTGAGAGATGTTCTATAGGTCCTAGAAGACTAGGAGAGAGATAGAGAGAGGGAGAGAGATGGGCAGTACTATGTATCGGCTGTGAGTTTCCCCTGCGTGTTTGATTATCGTGAACGACACGGAGCCTAGCTAGGCAGCCAGCCAATGTAAAGGTTGCGGGCTAGATTTGGCGTTGTGGTTGTATGCGGACAAGGAACAGTGGCGTAGGAGAGTGCCTGCAGGCAGCAGCAGCCTCTTCCCTCGCTTCTCGGTGGTGGCTTGCTTGTCCGTGCATGCATGTGAGGTAACCAATCCGCACGAGCGCCTATCCTTTGACCGTTCCACGGTTACTGCAGGTGCACTTTATGAATTGCTAATATAGATATATGTGTGCGTTGAAAATTGTAACATGTGTAAATATGCAACCATGCATGCAGGAGGCAAGTTTGGCAGATATGCATGCATCAATCCCAATTGGATTGGGAATCTGATGAACCGGTATGGTAATTCTACTAAATCCATTATTCGACATCTTGAAAATTTCTCTCCACGTGCTGTACACTGACTGCAGGGAACAGAATCTAAGCTAGCTGCAGGTACGGTGTATCCAATGGATTTGCCTATGTACAAGTAAAAACTGCTAGATCGGGGCAAGATTTTTTTGTTGAGCGGTATGCAGGCAGGCATGCTCGTGGGGGCACAACACGCACAAGTAAAAGGTGTCACGGATGAAAAGGCCCAAAAGACAAGCCCTCAAATGCACGTTTTTTATGAATTTTCTATGCATGCATGGGTTTCACAATGAAGAGTGAAGAAAGATGTCGCGAGGAAGCATCGTCGCAGTAAACTATACAAACTCAAGCATTCGACACTCAAACCATTTGACACACAGGAACATTATCTTCCAAAATCTAGTAATCTTTATTTACACAAAATAGCCACTCGATCAGCAGCGAGAGTGCGCGTTGAAAATCGTGTGCGTAGTCTGTATGTATGGAACCATGCTGTCATGCTGAGGAGCTAAATTTGCTGGCAGAGATACAAATTTGAATGCAAAATTAATTAATCATCAGGATAGGTAACTCTCGGTGTATTTCAACAGTTTTTTCCTGCACGTCTACTTGGAACGGAATTTGCTAGTTAGTGTAATACTCCCTCCATCCCAAATTATAAGTCATTCTAACTTTTTGGAGAGTCAAAGTATCTCAAGTTTAACTAAATTTATATGACAAAATAACAACATTTATGATACTAACTACATAGCATTAGATTCTTCATTAATTATATTTTTATAGTATATCTATTTGATGTTATAAATCTTTGTAATTCTCCCTATAACTTTGGTCAAACTTGAGATATTTTGACTCTCCAAGAAAATTGAAATGAACTTATAATTTGGAATGGAGTGAGTAACAAAAAGATTTGGTTAGAACAGAACGGGGAATCAGCCAACAGGATAGGTCCTCTCAATATTGAAGTCGAATCAGAATTTGGTTGGAATAGTATGCTTGCTCGTGGGGGCACACGTAAAACTTGTGACAGATAAAAAGGTCCTATCTACAAGGCCCTACCTATCATAAGCGCATGTTTGATGAATTTTCAATGCATATGGTTTCATATTGGTGAACAAAGATGCTACGAGGAAGCATCGTCTCAGTAAGCTACAAACTCAACCATTTGACAACAAGGTATGGTCATACCTTTGAGAAATATTATCTTCCAAAATCTAATCAACTTCGATCAATTTGTTTATACAAAACAGCCACTCAGCAGCACGAGTACGAAGTCATAGAAAAATTGGGTATGAAGCTCAAATCTCAAGCTAACTTGAACCTTTTGAAGTACTATAGCTTGTGCTCAGTCGGTCAAAGCAAAACATTGATAGATGGTTGACCAAGGCCATGGTCCCTTGAATTTCTTGGAAACTTCTATGGAACTACTCCATCAGAATCTGAGTGTTCGCACACCGCCCCCGTCCTCTACGAGTATGCCCTGGTTTAGTTCCCAAAATATTTTGGGAAATGTAACTGTAGCACCACCGTAGCACTTTCGTTGTTATTTGACAATTATTGTCCGATCATGGTCTAACTAGGCTTAAAAGATTCGTCTCGTCCATTTCGTCTAAACTGTATAATTAGTTTTATTTTTTATCTATATTTAATGCTTCATACATGTGTCTAAAGATTCGATGTGACGGGAATCTGAAATATTTTAGGAAATATTTTGGGAACTAAACAAGGGCTATGTTCAACTTTGGGCTATGCTCTGCGACGTTCAGCTGCAACCGTTGGAGCCAGACCGCTTCGTCTGGCGCTGGACAGCCAATGGCTAGTACTCCGTACGTTCGGCCTACAGGGCCTACTTCGTGGGCTGGACACGCATGGGTGGGGCCAATGAACTTTGGCGTGCCGCGGTTTCCCCGAAGGTCAAGTTCTTCTTTTGGCTTGCTATGCACGGGAGGCTATGGACAGCAGAGCGCAGGAAGCGGCATGGCTTGCAGATGAATGCATTATGCGCTTTGTGCGATCAACTCGATGAGACCACGGACCACCTCCTTTGCTCCTGTGTGTTCGCCCGCAAGGTATGGTCACGGCTGCTCAGCTCCCTGGGCTTCCTTGCTGCAACCCCTCACCAGGACGACACTTTGCTCAGCTGGTGGTTGGTGGCCCGGACCACGTTCCCACAAGCCCTGCAGAGGAGCTTCGACTCCCTTGTGCTTTTGGTGTCTTGGTGCCTGTGGAGGGAAAGGAACCGCCGCACCTTCGACCATCAGGCATCGACGACGACTGAGCTGCTCAGTCGGATCCTAGATGAGGCGAACATCTGGATCGGCGCAGGCCTCGGGTGCCTAGCGTTGCTCATTGCCCTTGCCGCTTAGCGCCCACCGGTGTGCCGTCTCCCCCTGTCGCGTCATCCATTTCTTAGTTAGTACAACCTTTCTGCTCCGCCACGTGGTGGCGATTTGTGTTATGTGTGCCCTCCGGGTTAGTTACGGCTCCTCGCCGTGACTATCCCTGGAGATTGTAAACCTTCCTTATTTCACTTAATGAATCACGTGCTAAGGCATGCTTTCGAAAAAAAAATGTATCCAACAAATGAAATATTTTGTGATCACAGACTATCACGGTTGTCTAGCTAGAAGTGTTTGTATGATGATGTTATGCAACTTATTCCCTCTAGTTCAAGTTACATATCACTTATGATATAGTTACACAGTCTACAGGGTAAGACTTTGACCATCTTTTTTATAAAGAAAATGACTTTCAGATAAAGTGATTACATATGTAAGAGTACTTGTCATGGTGATTCTAGTACTGTCTGTCTTATATGTTGTTATAAACTATGTACTTCATCCATCTATAAGAAACAATACAATTCTAGTATAGTACCAAATTAAAGTATCTTGAGATTGACTAACTATATATATATATATATATATATATATATATATATATATATATATATATATATATATATATATATATATATATATATATATATATATATATTATGATACCAAATAAGTATCATTAGATCAACCATGAGATATATTTTCATAGTATATATATCTATCGTCTGGTGTCATAGACTTTAATAATTTTACCTATAAATTTAGTTTAACTTTAGATACTTTAACCAAAAAAATGTATCCAAAATTGCATTCTTTTTTAGACTGAGGTAGTAATAATTTGTATCTTATCTTAATATCTGAAAGTTAATATAGTATAGTTTGGCCTACCTATAGCTAGGAATCTAAAAATTGAATATACTCCGTCCATTCCAAATTATAGTGTACTTTAGTTTTGTCTAAAATCAAGCTTCTTTAAACTTTGACCAAGTTACATCTATAATACCAATCAGTTTAATTAAATTCTGTTATAGATGTGCAGTGCCGATACCGGCCCGGCTTGCTATAAGCATGAGCCAACACCCCCAGAAGCCCAAGTTCAGCCTAATTCAACTCAAAAGACTAATTTGATATATGAGAATTGTCCTGCCTTATATGTTATATGGTCCCAACCATCAATTTTCGAGGTGAGACTAAACCTAATTAACAAACCAAAAAAATCAAAAAAAGAGAGAGCAATAGATAGATAGATTAAATAAAATTTGATTGCAACTGCAACTGTTGCAAGTTTGGAATTGGTAATTTCCATGTACAGTTGAACGCGAGTGCATGAATTTTCTAAATTAAAATATTTCAAAATTTATATTAAGCACGCATTCTTAGTATCTGATCGGAACAACAAAAGAGGTAATGCATGAGCAACAAATAAAGCAAAAGCGTAGCACAAATAAATCGATCGGTCAATGACGACCGGTTTGCATGCGGAGCAAATTTCCTGCCCGGTTTCGTCAGGAAGCAGACACGGTTCTGAGTTCTCGGGAACACGGAAACAGGCGAGAACTTCTGGGTCTGCAGTCCAAGTCGTGCACGCGTACGTGGCGTGGTACGTAGCCGCTGCAGCCAGCTCAAGCAGCAGCGACGTTCTAGGACCAGCTGCACCTGCACATATTCTCCTGTCAACTGTGTCATGCGTGCACCGGTCAGTTGTCATGTGTGTTGAACTGAAACGCTAATAACCAGCCGGCACACGGTTTGTTGCCTAACAGCAACGTGTCGACTGTGCTAGCTAGCTTGTTTTTCCAGTCATGCGTGGACCTGCAGCAGCGACAGCTACAGCTGTTGTTGCGCGCGCGCAAACACACACCCCCATACCCCCAGTGGTTACTGTAATATTATGATAAATATCCACATGTGTATAGTAATTCAACTATCATAAATATATACTGACATTATCATAAATTAGTATATAAAATTATCGTAAATGGAGGTGGCCACAGAATAACTTATTTTTGTAGCTGGCTACTGAATATATATATATATATATATATATATATATATATATATATATATATATATATATATATATATATATATATATATATATATATATACACACACACACACCTAGTGGCATACTAGATGCTATATACTCCCTTCGTCTCTAAATAACTGTTATTTTTTATTTTCCTATTGTAAGTTTCACTAAATTTGTAGAAAATACGTGCAACCTTTATATCTCTAAATAAATTTATTATTAAATATATTCAACGATCTATCCAGTGATATTAATTTTATACCATATATTTTTTACATATATTTAGTCAAAATTGTTCGTCGGAAAGCGAAACCGATAGTTATTTAGGAACGGTTATATATCCATGGACCAGCATGCTCATCGATCGCATTACCCTTTGATTTGTGTTAATTACTTTCGCATCTGAACTAGGAGAACATACGGATGCAGGCAAGTACTGCTCAGAGATGACGCAGGCTTTGCCGGGTGCCGAAAACATCCGGTAAAGGCTACTTTGCACTCGGCAAAGCCTTTGCCGGGTGCAACACTCGGTAAAGAGCCGCCGGTAAAAAGTTAGTCGGCAAAGATTTCTTTGCCGGGTGCTTTTTATCGGGCACCCGGCAAAGACTTTGCCGAGTGCAAACCCGGCACCCGGCAAAGAAAAGTGGACGTCACGGCGCCGGCTCCATCAGCCTTTGGTTTGCCGGGTGCCATATCAGAGGCACCCGGCAAAATTTTTTTTATTTTTTTCCATATTTTCTTTGCCGAGTGCCCTACCGGGAGGCACCCGGCAAAGATTTTTTTAATTTTTTTTATAATTTCTT
The DNA here is from genome assembly GCA_022457205.1 of Saccharum spontaneum. NCBI lineage: Eukaryota > Viridiplantae > Streptophyta > Magnoliopsida > Poales > Poaceae > Saccharum > Saccharum spontaneum. The sequence continues at coordinate 39,291,584 of CM039598.1, read as the reverse complement.
TGCCGAGTCCATGTCAGAGGCATCTGACAAAGTTTTTAATTTTTTTTTATAATTTCTTTGCCGGGTGCCCTACCGGGAGGCACCCGGCAAAGATTTTTTTTAATTTTTTTTATAATTTCTTTGCCGGGTGCCCTACCGAGAGGCACCCGGCAAAGAGTTTTTTTTAATTTTTTTAGTATTTTCTTTGCCGAGTGCCCTGTCAGAACCTTTACCTAAAACCCAGACATCTCCACAAATGTGATCAAAAAGTTTCTAGCAAGTTGTCTGGGTTTTAGACATTCGACGTCACAACTTGCTAGAAACTTTTTGAATTTTTTACCACGACCTCCACATGTAACAACAAGACACATCGACAAGTTTCGTGATTTTAAGACTTCATTTGGATTTTATATAATTTAAATACACTTTTCCCGAGAGTACATCGTCATGTTACGACAACATGATGCGCGAAAATTCATGCCACTTCCTGCATACAGCCTCGACATACCCTAAATATCATGAATACCATTTTTTGAATAACTAAATTCCATTATTTCATGTACCCGCAATTCAAATTTGGAATAGTCGCAAAAATTCAATGAAACGAAAAAAATTAAGGAAATATAGTTCAAAAACTCAAAATTTTCCCAAATTTTAAAATAGGGATTTATTTACTGTAGCAAGGCTCCACAAAAAATGGGCCAAAAAAAACAAAAAAAATAAATAATTTGCCAGGTGCCAGCCTAAGCCCCCGGCAAAGAAGCCTTTGCCGGGTGCCAGGTCAGGGGGCACCCGACAAAAAAATTTAAAAAAAAATTAAAAAAATATTTACCGGGTGCCAGGTTAGGCGGCACCCGGCAAAGAAATTTAAAAAAAATAAAAAATACTTTACCGGGTGCCTAACGGCGCGACACTCGGCAAAGGATGACGGCAGGTGGAGACGGTCATGTCGACCACCTTTGCCGACGGCCTAGCTTTGCCGAGTGCCCGGCACTCGGCAAAGGACAATTTTTGCCGAAGGCTGGACTTTGCCGAGTGTCCGGCACTCGGCAAAGGCTGATTTGCCGGGTGCATTTCTTTGCTGGGTGCCGTTGGGTCTGGCACTCGGCAAATAATGCCTTTGCCGGGTGCTCGATAAAAAACACCCGGCAAATCATTTTGCACCCGGCAAATCGTTCGTTTCCTGTAGTGGTTGCTAAGTTTTTTTTTTCTCGATCGGGGCTAACGTACGTGTATTTCGTTACGAGGAAGGGAGTTTGACACATCAGCCGGCAATCGTGGCGAGAAGCCACTGTCCCAAGAGAAATCCTATCTACTGGTGCCAGCAAGCTGAAAGCATAAGCGATGACGCACTACTTGACGGTGCTTACGTGCCCGGCGGCGAGTTTTGATGAGAACCCAGACAAAAAGGAATACCAGCTGTTTCACGTACGTTGACTCTGAACTTTGTGGAGCTTGCTGGGGTCCACTTCTTGGTTCCATTACAAATTTTAGTGAGCTGATGATTGATGATATGAAGCATATCACTCGTCAGACCAGACCAGCCTAGCATGTATTTTATTTGTTCTCTATTTGTCTATTGTTTTGTTTGATACTACAAAATAAAGATGGTCACATGGAGCTAGACTTGTCATTTCGGATATGACGTCTCTTCAAATGCTAATATTATCCAGTCCATGCTAACCGCATTTCCATCAAATTTAACTAGTACGACCAGCTGCGTGCTTCGACTCTGACATATACTGCTTCGTAAGACTTTGGTTTCATGACTTCTTTAAATGAAGGCAAATTTTTAAGGCACAACAATGAAGCTACGACCCTACCAGATACGACAACAATAATAATAGAAAAAAAGAAAAAAGTGTCTTCCATCTGTATTACAAAATTTGCTATAGGACACTGAAAGTAATCTCAAAGTGATTTTTCTTTATTGGTGGACACTGAAAATAATAAGACTAGAAGATACCCCGTGCGTTGATGTGGGACTCTATAAAAAATAAAACTATTACATATATGAGATAAATCATCTACATATTCTTACATCTATTCTTATTAAATTTGGTTGCATTAAAAGATTGGAAGTTAGTGGGATGACATAGCTATTAGTGGAAGATGATGTGATACTTAGTGGAAGATGTGGATGGTTTGCATGTTGCGATAGAACACATGTAGTGGGGATTAGCTTTATAAGAGATAGATTTGCTGAAGAACATTTTGCTTCTTGTCAAATTTGCTGGTAGATACTGCATCTAATAAAATATTCATTCCTAGCTTTCAAGGAGAGAGAAGAGCGGTGAAATATCCTTTTTGCCCCAACCTCTTTATTCTTCCCCTCTCCCTGTTCTTCTCCCCCTGCACAAGATCCATGGTCGCGAGCCTCTGCACGCTGGCCCCCACCGGCAGCAGCTTCCCCAACGAGGTCCGCTCCGCCATGTCCTCGCTGCTTCTCTCCTTCGACACCGTCATCTCGCACATGCCGCTACCGGTCACCATCACACTACTCGGCTCCAACGTCTACTATCGCCACTACGAGCTCCTCTGCCACTTTGCCGCCTCATAGCCATAGCTACAGACGCCTGCTCATCCTCTGATGCCTCTAGCTTGCAGTTCTAGGCGCCCATTCTGCCAGATGACGCCACATACGCCAAGATCCAGGCCATCTGCGCCTGCATGGTGCAGAAGTCCGTGTGCACAAGCAGTGTGTGGAGGAGCGCCTGCTCTGGCTCCTAGGCTATGCAACAAGCCGCCACGCTGGAGCGGATGCCAGGGGTCACGACCCTTGGCCTTGGCAAGGACAGTGCCGCCATTGGCAGGGAGAAGGAGAAGGACCAGTAGGCGCAAAAGTTGCGGGCCGCACACACCCTATGCCCCTTCGACCTTCGCCTAGCTCGTTGGTGACCCACGGCATGCATGCCCGTGTCATGGGGCGCAACCTCCCCAAGCATGGGCGCCTCATTGCTAACTAGTCATAAAAGTGGAAGGAGAAAAATGGGGTCTGCCTAGTCATCACCCGGGTGATGTAGGTGTATGTGACACCTGGGTGATGCAAGCACCTAAAACACTCGATTGGTAGGGGAACAAAAATCAAAGTGTTTGTAATCCTTTCAACACTCGATACTTGTCGGTGTTTTGTAAACCGGACTAGTAAATTTATACGATTATCGCGCTGCTCTAGGAAGACGATGGTAGCATCTAAAAGACACGAGGATTTATACTGGTTCAGGCCAGAGCCCTAAATCCAGTCTTAGAGATGATCGAGTGCGTGTTCCTCGCTTGAATGCTCTGAAGTTCTTACAATGGGAGGGTATAAGAATGGTGGAAGAGGATGGAGCGCTAGACCTAGAAGATGGACCGCCTGAAGAGAAGCTCCAGGAGCCCTACTACTATGGAGAATGAATGAAATGGTAGAGGATGTGAATGATGTCCTGAAAGGGCATCCTGGTTGCTCTTATATAGAGTTCGGGGACAGGGCACATACAAAGTGGTAGGTTCACCTGATTGAAGGGTCGTGAGTTTGAGGGAGGTCCTAGCTAACTTGGCTTGCAAGCTACACCGTCTTGTGGTGCGTGTTCAGGCATGGTTGTCATCATGGTCCTGTGGCCACATCGTAGCATGGTGTGGCGTGGTGCTACTGTGTTGGCCGTGGCGGCACTGTAGGCACGATGGTGGTTCGCCAGCCGTCCTATACGACGTGGTCTCTTTTGTGGTCTTCGTCGTTGTCTCCTGGTTTTCTGGGGCATCGTACAGGGTTGGTAGCCGCCCCTAGATCGCCGATTCTTGGTTATCTTAAGGAGTTGAGGACCACGACCCCAATCGCTGGGGTCGTGGCTCCGTCGATCTGGATGGCCTCTAAGTCAAGGCTCTCATTGTGGATCCCATCCCGTAGTGGGTGGGATTGTACCCATGTCTTGTCGGTCCGTATTTGGACAGTGGGCTCCGTACTGGTCATCACCGTCGTGCGGTGCTGTCTTGTCTGTGTAGCGTGGCACTGTTGATGGTAGTTAACAACCATCATGAACCATCAACTTGACTCAAAATAACTACACAAAAGGAATCACCAACATAGAATAAGGGCTAAACTGACAGAATTCTATGAGTTTTGGTAAATCTATGTTTCGTAGGAATTAAACAGGAAAAGAGCCCAAGATGGTCCACATGTCGGACTAAAAATCATATTCCACCGCAACCCCAAATTGAGAAGACTCTAGAAGACACGAGAAGGTGGGCCATCGAAGGTGGGGCCCACCTGGCAGGGGCCCAGGTCATCTGACCCCACCCCAGGTCGACCGACCTATGGGTCCCACGCATTAGCCTCCACTTCTACGTCAGTTCCTCCACCACCTTAGGGTTTGCATCTTTGACGTTGATCAAGGTCGGTTTGATCCGAGAGCTCTGGTGCATCCCACCGGCCTATATAAGCAGCCTTGTACCCCCTCGGTCAGAGCATCCTCAATCCTAGGTAGAAACCCTGAGCCTCCTCTACAATCAAGAAAACTCTAGATAGGATCAAGAGCTAAGCATGCAAGAGGAGATTAGTCTTTGGTGCACCCCACCGGCCTATATAAGCAGCCCTGTACCCCCTCGGTCAGAGCATCCTCAATCCTGGGTAGAAACCTTGAGCCTCCTCTACAATCAAGAAAACTCTAGATAGGATCAAGAGCTAAGCATTCAAAAGGAGATTCAAAAATGAACCTTCACCACTAGAATGACTGAGAATCGAAGAGCCACCTAGCCCAGAAGGCAGCGCTAGCTTAGGAGGGGCATCCAAGCCCACTCGGGCAAGATCGAGAACCATGCCCTCCACACGGTTGCCCCCTACAGGGCCCCTAAGGGCCTTCGTCGGGTCACCTGTACATCGGAGACAAGCATCCATTAAAAATGCAAAGAAAAGGAGAGCAAAAACCAATAAAGTGAAAGAATAAGAAGAAGCACTCACTTAGGTATAAAATACCTTGAGTATCACCCGTAGCCGCATCCCCTACGGTGCGCGGAGGGGTACCTGCCGGTGCAGGGCTCGGAGGCTGCGCTAAAGGCGGACGCTCTTCAGATTCTGCCTCTGATTCCTCCAAGCGAGGGGTCTTCATGGACCAGCCAAGCCTGCCGAACACAACCACCTCACTTCTCGATGCAGAGGCCGAGACTTCATCAGCTTCAATCTCTTCAGAGCTTGACAAATCCTCGCTAAGCATAGAAGGGAACGGGGCCACATCGCGAGCCCCGACATCAGGAGCACCACCAGCAATTTGAAAAGAGGAATCCATCAGGTCCTCATCCATACACACAGCAGAAGCCTCCACACTCACCAGTGTAGTAGCAGAACCATTGTAACCACTCTCCGCCATCTCCTCGACAGCAGAGTCTTTGGAAGTCTTCGAAGACTTCCTCTTCTTTGTGACAGCCTTCGGGCCGTCGCCGCCCTTCCTCTTCCTCGACTCAGCCCGTGCCATAGCAACAGGCTGAGCGGTTGACTTAGTGACCTTCGCCACCTTATCTTCAATAGACTTTAAAACTTTGTCGGGAATCTTACGTTCCCCATACGCCACCTTCATCTCTTCAAAAACCCAGTTTAACTAGGGCATAGTCCCACCAATGGCATGACGGGACAAGTACTCCTTGTCGGAGATCTCCCTAATAATCATGGATGTGGACTTCTCCACAGTGCTCACAAATTCTTCATTTGTTTCGTCCACTGCACGCTCTAGGTTAAAGCAGGGGGACGAACTCGCCCTCCTTGCCACCATCCTTCTGCGCCCTCCTCGCCATAAAGGCGCAACTTACAAACTGATACTCAACCTCAACCCTATCAACCTTCGCCTTCTTCAGTGTAACACCCCGGGTGTTATAGTTGCTAATTAATCTGCCATGTCATCATAATACATCGCAAAGCATCCATGATTAGGTCAACCTTGTTATGCATTAACTAAAACAAGTTGACTTATCTAGATTGGATGTGCTTCTCAGTGGTGTGATCCAAACCGAAAACCCTAATTTCGAATGCCACTGCAAATACTTCGTCCATGCCCTGCGTAATTTGAGGTGTGTGACTGTGTTACACACTAGTGTCAAGTGTAGGGTATGAGATCAAGTACAAAACATAAAATGAAGCTCCAAGTTGAGTTTGGATTGGAATCCAAAAACTTGTCACGAGTTTTCTGATTCGAATTTAAATTCAAATTTGGGGAAATGTTAAAAGAATTTCAAAAGCTAAATTGGTCAACCAAGAGTGGCATTTGGTCAACCATGTCATGCTGGTCCAAATGATGCCCTTGGATGATGGTTTGATCATTAAGTAATCACTAATTAAGGTAGCAACAAATTCCAATTGAAAATTCCTCCGAAAACCCTAAATTTCAAAACCCTATTTTACCCCTTTTGAAATAATTCAAAATCTAAGCAAAATTTGGGAAAAAGTTCAAAACCAAGTTTGTAGAACTTTTCAAGGGCTACAACTTTGGTGTTTTGAGTTTTCAAAGTTTTAGTGTAAAATGTGGTGTAATTTTGAAAATAAACAAATTTCAGATTTAACCCCTTTTTGTCCCCAAACTCAAATTTCAAAATGGAGGCAGAATTTGAAATTATTTTGAATAGAAAAGTTGTAGGTCTTGGCTAGATGTACAACTTTGGTGTTTGGATATTTTAAAGTTTCAATACAAAATTCAAAGTAATTTCTAAATTACCAAATTTCCAAAAAGTGTCCCCTTTTGAATTTAAACTCAAATTTCAAAATCCTGTTAGAATTTGAAAAAGTGTTCAATACAAAATTTGTAGAGCTTGAAATTCTAAAGATTTCATATCTTGGGAGTTTTTCAAGTTTCTACATGAATTTGGAAGTAATTTGAGAAAACAGTTTGATTTGAAAATTTTGGGGGGGGGAGAGCTACAGTGGCTTCGCCAATGGCAAACGGTCACCGGCCGGTATGGGCGCCGGCCGACCACCGTGGCCTTCCACGGCCTTCTACCCCAGCTGTCTAGCTCGGAATCGCACGCACCTTCTCGCAGCCGCGATAAGCACCCTGGCCATCTATATAAGCAAGCTGCATAGCCACCGTTGTCTTTCTCTTTTTCTTCTCTCTATTTCCACCGCCGCCGATCAGCTCCGCTGCTCACTGCCGCCGTCGTTGAGTCGCCTCTGGCTAAAGCAAACGTGTCAACTCATTCGTCTTTCTCCCGCGCACCTTGTAGATCCCCTTGCATCAGCTAATTTCGCCCGGAGCGCCCGCACGACTATTTTCTTCTCCACCTCCGGCGACCGAGCGCCGCCAAGCCGCCTCACGTGGCCAGCTACCTCCCGTGCCTTTCCGCTTCAACCGATCACGGTTTTGTGATCGCGGTATGCCCCTGGTGCTCCCTGGCCCTTCAATTTTAACTGTTACTCGCTTGTCTTGTCGGAGCTGCGTGTGCCGTCGCCCCCGAGCCGCCATGGCCGTCGGGGAGGGTACTGGGGGAGGTGAGCCTAAGTGTTTAGGGTCGTAATCGGTTCGCGGGGAAGGATAGGTCGTGTTGGTCAGTTCGGTTGGGTGACCGGCGTTGTGGTCGCCGGCCGGCCGCCGTGCCTTCGCGGCGGGAGAGAAGAGTGAGCGGGAGGAGGAAGATGACGCACGGGACCCGCGTGTTAGTGAGCGAGAGAGAGCGCGCGCGTGAGCAGGCCACGATGCTAGGCCGAGCGCGGGTGCAGGCGCGAGCGGGAGCGGGCGCGGACACGAGCGGGCCGCTCGGTTGGGCCGAGCCGGTGAGAGGGAAGAGAGTCGGCCCGGTTTGTTTTTTGTTTTTCTTTTTCAAAATTATGAATAGTACTGATGTTTAATTATTTCATTAAAAATTGTGTAGGCCTCCAAAAATCATGAAAATTTTTGTGTAAGCTTTTCAAGGTGTAAACTACCTAGGAAAAATGTTAAATGCTAAATTTGATTACTTTTTGTAGTATATTTAATTAGTTCCATTAAAGATTAAATGCAACTTTCATGAATTTTAATAATTAAAATATTAATCTAAAAATTATGAATTTTATTGTGACACTGTTTTAGGACATGTTTAATCCATAGAAAAAGTTTAAGCTTGTTTAGATAAAGTATGATCAAATATTAATTATGCCCTAATTAATTAAATAGTAAATAAATGTTAAATTGAAAACTTTAAGTGTTGTGTGCCGTTTTGATTGAGTGATGTCCCTAGGTCACTAATCTTTGGTGATCTTTGGCACCTTAATTTCATGTTTAAGCTCGTTAGTAATTTAATTGGTAATAACAGCTGGTATCGCTTAAGTTATCGCTATCAGATAGTAGGTTTTACTGTTTTGCAACTATACCGCGAAGGAAAGTTGTATTTAAGTCATAAATCGTGGCATATCATCATCAAGCCTCATGTTTATCATAGAGCATCATGTTAAAGCATGTTATATACTCGTGCAGTTCCCGCTTTCAAAGAAGTTGAAGTTGCCGAGCAAGCCTCCGGAGAAGAGCTATCGTCGGTGGGTTCTGGACCGAAAGTCGGAGTCCTCGAGTCTGAGTCAGTCATCGCGTCAGAGCAAGGCAAGCCCCGGCGCATTTAAACCTACCTTGATATTTACAAATTTTTATTATTTTATACTATGGTTTACTGCATTAAGTAATTAGGAGTTGAGTGATAACCTAATTGTTGCATTATCATCCTTGATTATTGCGATATCACCCTTGATACTTGTGTTTACTGAAACTACGTAGTATGCTTCGCTATGATTATGAGTTAAGCTTTTTAAATGAATGTTTACTTGGCCATGACGTCATACTTAATGAATATTGAAATATGAGAATGAACTTGTAAGATCGGACGGGTGGTTTGACCACTGCTAACTTGCATTGAGAAATGAGTCTCAATGTAATGTTTCCGCCTTATCTACGTTGTTGGCCCTCGCGTCATGGAGTTTTTATTAGTACTGTCCATGTACCCATGTCGGGTAAGCCTTACTTCGACTATTCCATTACGAGAACGACGTCTAACCTCGCACTAGGAGTGGAGAGATGGCGAGAGTAGCGTGTACCCTCGGGGCTAGAATTGGGCTGGGTTCGAGGAGTACTGTGCTCTTGGGTGGCGATGGACACGTTTTGGTTTTGGGTTACTCGGGTAAGAGTTGATATATGCAAGATTCGGTTCTACATATGTCATGTGGTTAGGAATCCCCAGCTGGGTAAATGAAGCGGTTCGAATCGTCGTTGCTCCACGAGAGAGGAGTCTTGGCCTTGCACCAACATCGTAGTTAAGAACTGGAATTGAAAGAAAGAAGGAGAAAGGTCTTGATGATAATTACTTTAATCTAGATTAGGATCACCTAGAATTGGTTAATGAACCATCAATGGTAAAAGTAAAACATTGAAAGTAAGGACTCACTTTAGTAAGCCTTTCTGCAAAAGAAAATTCGATTCTTGAATACCCGTACCTTGATTCCCTAAAGCTAGCATGCCCTTGGAGTCTGTTTCTTAGTCGGGTAAGTCTTGTTGAGTACTCTCGTACTCAGGGTTTGTTGAACCCCTTGTTGCAGGTGCGGTTCATGAACAAGTCTGTTTTGAGCCTTGTTGCATGACCGTTGTGGCTGAAGAAAGTGACGACGAGTAGACTGTATGGCCTCTGGGCAAGGCATCTCGCTTGTGTGATGTAATAAAGTTAGTACTGATACTTCTCTACTATCGGTTTGTAATAATGCTACATAAGGTTTGAGCTTTGGAAACTGGTTTATAAACTTAAGTTATTGTAAGACTTCCGCTACTTTACTCTGATGGTATTTTGAATAAACTATTGTAATATTGCAATACTCCTGTGATTGGATCCTGTTCGGAGGAAAGCAGGCTTTTTAAGTTATGAGGAACATAAGTACGGCTGTCAGAGGTCATTATGACAATGACAGGTACATGTGGACCATCCTAATTAGGAGGTTCTGTGACATTCATCAGGCGTTGGAGCTCATAATAAGCGCAGAAAGTGTCCAGATCGGGGGGAGCGCCATATGTTTCGTAGTGTAGCAGAACTTGCTCAAAGTCAGAATTCCATTGGGGGTAAGGTGGTGAAGTTGTACCTTGAATGTCTCGAGGAACACCCAGAGGAAGTAAACAGGAGGGATGCGAAGGCCGCATGAAAAGAAATCCTTAAAGACAATAGCCTCATCAAGCTCCAGACAGGGAACTGTTTCACCACAAGGAACCCAACCCTTCCCTACCGGAAAACACTTCTCCTTCTCAAGGAGTTTAATAGCGCCTCTCCGTCATAAGCGAAGGTCCAAAATCTCATGACTTTGCCATAGGGACCTTCTCCTTCGTTTTCTGAGAAATAGGAACCAGATCCCCAACAGAAACTTCAATATCCTCAAGATCTTCTTGAGCCTCCGCAGACGCAGACATGCACTCCTCAAACCTCTTCGACCAGCAGGTGGACCTCACACCTATTAAGCGAGAATAAGGACTGCTGAAAAAAAGGCCAGCGAGGTCTGAGCTAGAAGGCGATGCCACCTCTGAAGACCATAGAAAAAGCTAACAAGCAATGGCGGCGCAGGAAAATATAGGGCACGACCGCAAAGTGAGAGAAAACGTGGCAAGAATGAGCAGGAAACAAAGGAAAGCGACAGCTGCTTATGAGGGCAGGGAAGGAGCCTCCTACCAACCCCCCTTTTATAGTCCATGACCAGACACCTCAGTCCGTGACCGGACGCCTCAGCTTCCAAACACCAACGGTTGCGACTGTTCACAGACACATCGATTCCAGAGCCACCGTAATGAGTAAAAAACTGACACGTCACATCCACAACGGTCTGATACAGGCGGCCCAGGGGAAAGGGGGAAGCCTTTGCAACTCATCATTAAGCAAGAATTTTGAGGATCACGGCCCGCTCGCATCGGACCGCGCACTCAAGGGGGAACTGTTGGGACATATGAGTAGCGGAGGCTTGTACAAACTAATGTCAACTGTTCACATGTGTAATGGCGCGCAGGTATACCAGGAGAAGCCTTTGCCTTCGGCCCGTGACAAGGCGAACGCCCAATCGTGGGGGCGCCAAGAGGAGCCTTCGCCACCAGTCACTGGTAGGGCGGAGGCCCAAGCTTGGCTTTGAAGATATCCTAAGGAGGTTTATGGTGAAGGGCACAGCGCAAAGGCGGAGGCTCAGGCGGCTTGGGCGGAGGCCATGCGATACCCGCCTTAGTTGCAGTGCCGCGGCCCAAGGTCGCAGATGGGCCTCCCGCGAGCCTGTGGCTAAGGCCCATAAACCAAAAGCGTGCGAGAAGAGAAGACCTGGGATGTCCTTGAAGACTTGAACTAGTTTAGGGATATTCCAGGAATGTCATACCATAGCTGTCAAAGGGCAAAGATGTATAATAGACTGGTAGTAAATAGTGCCCTATAAAAAGGGAGCCAGATCCTATGTAAAAGGAGGTTGGTGAATACATTTATGAAATCCTAACTGAGTCCGGACCCACCTTCTCTCTAACCTTCGCCTGGACACTCCGCCCAGGCGAAGACCCCTGTTGCTACACCTTGCTGGGAACCGATTTCCCAACAGGGATAGTAAATAAATTAGTTTTCCATAGTATTTAATGCATATATTCTTATCATGCACTTGACCACCCTAAATATTTAATATCCATATGCCCAACATATCACCGTCAAGGGGGTGGAAAAATATGCATGCATGCTTTGATTCATGCTCTCGTTTTGCATTGGTTGACTAAGGTAGTTTTCACTGACTAAGCTAGCCATGAATGTTCCTCTCATTATATTTTTTTCTCATCTTAGTCTTGATGAGCTGAGAGAGCTACGATCTAACAGTGTTGTTGAGATACAGTTTGTGACACAGATCCTCTGTATGTGTTGAAGAGATGGCATATCAGCTCATATCTAGGACTCACATATGTACTGGCTCCAGTTGATGAACTGGAACAGGTAAAGCATTAAAAATCAATGCAAATTGGCTAATGCACCTCAAATGAAGAGGAAGGAGGGTGCATTCGATTAGAGATGAAAATAATAATGCAAAAGGAGAAACTGAAGATGGCAAGTTACTGGTCATCATGCAGGCGAGACAAGCGAGTGCAGAACTACTGGTTAATATAGCTGCTCCTAAGAAGGATGAATATCGTGGTGAGACCTAGATGGGAATAAGAACAAGCGCCTCTGATTCTTGGATGTAAAAAAGCTCAAATCTAGCGCTAATGCCGTCTCTACTGTAGTTGCAGCCTGCAATAACTAAGGGCCTGTTTCACAGGGCTCATCCGGAGGAGCCCTGCTAAACGTTTTTGCTGAATGAGCTGTTTTCCAGTGAAAAACAGATCGAGGAGCTAGAGCCATTTTGCAGGAGCAACGAATTGCGGCTCCTCTAAAACGGCTCTGGCTCCTCCGGAGGAGTGGAGCCCTGCCAAACACCACCTAAATAGGATCTGTATCCGGTGTCCCAGGTTGGCAAAGCATAGTAGTTTTCACCATATACGTACGCTACCCCATTCTAGATTTTTGAGACCGTGCAGAATTTTCTTGTGGTAATGGTCCAACAAAAATGAAATTAAACCAATATTAGGTGACCATTCCTTGCACGCCACAGGGCACAGGCAAGGATATGGAACTAACTAGGCTGGCATCAAATAATAGGTGCTTGACTATTTCGTTGAAGTACTCAACTGTCGTTTATAATAATAATAATAATAATAATAATAATAATAATAATAATAATAATAATAATAATAATAATAATAATAATAATAATAATAATTGTATTAGACAAGTATGCATGGCTTTTTAAAACTTTTATCCTATGAGCTAACGCATCTGTTGCATGCAGAGAGTTTCGATAACTCATAGTCAAGATCTTATCCTTATCTTTTACTAGAACCACATAGAATGCACGCATATATTCCAACATGTGTCCACGTACGTATTTTGTACGACTAAGATGGTTTCTTATATTACCCACATTTGTTAGTCAAGTTCTAGGGTTTTGGTAAAGGCTTGCTAGAGAATTACTTCCAAAAACCAGCCAACTTTTTTAAAACCATGTCCGGCCAGTTCCGCAGTTTGTGATCCTTGGATTGTAACAACTCCAACTTCCCCATCTCCTATGAGTTTAGCTGGTTAGTAGGGGATTCCATAAGACTAACATGATGACATTTTTGAGGTGCCACACGCAGTGGGCAAACCCATTCATCAGCAAACGTGCTTCTCCATAGCTCTTGTGTTCTTTTTTTCTGTACAATAATAAAATGACTCATATCATATAGTCATATCCGATAGTGACCACAATTGTGCCATGCCCACAATTGTGCTACTAAACAGATAGAGATATATATGGTATTCCGTCCATTTTCAATTATGTCATTTTATTTTGTTCTAAGTCAAACTTCTATAATTTTGACTAAGTTTATGTAAGATTAGAAATATACATTGACATCTACAATACAAAATAAGTGCACTCTGAAAACATATTGCATGATGGATTGAATGAAACTAATTTAGTGTTATAAATAATATTGATATATTTTTCTATACATTTGGTCAGAACTAGAAAATGATTCAGAACAAAGCAATTTGAAAAGCAGGGAGTAACATCTTACTAGATGGATGAGGATTGAGGAAACATATTATTGATCTATTCGTCATTTTTTTAAGCCGGAACATATATGGTCTTTGAAACCGTAACCGTATCCAAAACCACGCAAGTTCTTCGTTGTCGAGAACCTGGTTTTCAGACAAAAACCAGCAGTTTCCTACCTTGCTGATTTCTGCAAATAAAATTACCTACTTTGTATTTAAGACTACCAGGTGAATGCAATGAATAGGCCACGTTTCTACTTTTTATTAGGATTCTGAAAGTAGGCCATATATGCTACTCGACTGAGTTCAGTCCTTACTCCTTGAGATTTGTTTCAAGTTTCTTCTAACACCGATTCAAAAAAATTCTTCTAACACAGTTTTTACCATAAACCCTTGCCAATTTACCAACTGAATAAAGTCAATATACTAAGCTGTAATCTTAGAAGCATTTTCTTGGCACAACATATTTGTTCATACAATTTTCTGGTGTTCAGATATACGTCTATACATGAGGTAATCGCATCTCTGAGAAACATCTATCCATTTTACTAATATTCAAGGTACCCAAAGAACATGGTATGACCTAATTTTTTTATTACTTTCTTAACCGTTAAGACAAGGTACATGTACCACATAAACCGATGTTTTTACTTAAACAGAGCTCCTAAGTAGACCACATAAACCGGCAACAATATAACTGGATGGACACTGGGTTATCTCCATGTAACCACCGTTGGTAATTTCTTTCGAAAGTCACAAGATTCAGGTTACCTGTACTGATCTGACAGCTGACGACGACATGTCCAAAGCCTCAACAGACCAAAGGAAAGCAGCACAAGGAAAATGATAGGTATTGACCAACAGGTAGCAAGGTCCTTTCATGTGGAAAAAAAAACACAGCACCAATCTGTCCAGCAGGGAGAGTAACCCGATCAACCAACAAATCTTTCCAACTCGATCAGCTTCCTGGAGCCTTCCTGACAGAAGCTTCGAATGGACCAGCAGAGGTGTCCTGTTTGCAAAGATCCTTTGGCTTCTTTACAGGATCTTGTATAGCATCACTTGCATAGCATTCAGAGTCACCGAATCAATAAAAAATACAGTACCTCCCTTCTGCCGATACGGTGACATGGACTCAAACACGTGGGGTTTACAATGGTTGGAAAAAGATGAGCTACGAAGGCGACAGCTGGAGTCTAGAAGGCAAAGAAAAGTTTCTTGTCTTGAACATGCATGCACATTGCTGAAGGTAAACTATGTGGCACAAGTAACACTCAGTAGGCTACTTTGTTTGTAAAAAGTGACTACACATTTACAGCACGACTTTTGAATATAGTATATATAACCATGGCGTGAAGCTGAAGCATAAGGAGAGTATATCGTGCTAAGGACAAAATGTATGCCTGGATTTACAATGGGAAGAGAATTTTGCTCACCATTTTGAACCAAGGCTCATATATGACTGAGATTGCTCCTCCCATGTTCAGAAGCCATAGAGAGAAGTGGTGGTAACAGCAGGTCAAAGATCTTTGGAGGAAAAGAATCTACATGTGTGCCATATATTCTTCCAGACAAATAAGTTTGTAAGAAACAACAAATTGTGAATGATGCTGACTATTGATAGTGCAAGTAAATGATATTCTCTGAATCTCTTCAGTGTAAATGTCAACAAAGTATATCATTTGCGAACCATCATCAGCATCATTTTGACCCCACCTTTCAAAGTGTACAGGCCTTCTGCAACCCTTGCTATGAATGTGTGCAAAAAAGGAGCTATCCCTAGATCCTGAATCTAAATTTCAATAGCACTGTTCAACGATCATGGTACCTCGACAATGTCTGCATCACACAGACTGTTCTCCATTTCAGCAGTCAAAGTTCAGAACTAACATTCGTGATCCCTCCAATGAATTTTTCTAGCATTTTTCGTCTGCTGATTCTCCATCTGCACAAGTCACCATGTATTATCAAATAACTCATTCACAGCCACCTCTGACTCCATTGTATCTTCAAGAAATTTCCGAACTGACAAAATCTAAGTTTAAAAGTAGTTGATCTTACTAGATTCGGATGACCAATATGTACATGCCACCATGTCTGACAGCTATACCGACAAGCACATGTTTACACAGGCAAAGCTTCCTCCTTCAAACTTCCCCCCATTTCCATTCGCCATGAGTAATCCACTAGTGGATATAGTTCCCTGCAAATTATGTTGAATAAGGCAATTTGATAGTTAATCTGTGTCATTAGAAGCTGTTTCCTTTCAGCAGAATGGATGCACAGAAAGACCAGCTTGGTTCATAAATCATTTACTTTGTTGTTCTCAACCATTTGCTTTGCTATTCTTCATGCGGCATACAAATAGAAAACGTTCTCTCCCATTTACTGTGGTTTCAAAATTACCTTAGATCGTGACTTACAACCAGTATGGTATGGTGTTTCTTCAGGTCCTTTAAGAGATTCACAACATCAGCCCGAGCCTTCCAATCTGAGATTTAAAATATGAAGTTAGTAAACATGTCCACTACAAAATACATGAATTTCAGCATATTGTTTGCTTCTTAACATGAATCCTAGAAAGAGGTAACAGAGATGATATTGCGCACATGCAGAGATGAATGAGTGAACAAGATTTGAACTTTTGAAGCAATGTTCAATGATTGATCTGATCAATATAGTAATTTAATCATGTACAATTGATCTGATTAATATATAATCACATACCTAGACCAGCAAGTGGCTCATCAAGCAGTAACAGATCAGGAGTTTGAACCTATAGAAAATTAAAAAAGATAGAGGCTTAACAAACTCGATAGAAAAAATAAAGTCAACGACCAAAACCACCAGGCCACTACCATGAAGCTAAGGAGACGGCCAAAAAACAATAAGAATTCTTGTTTCCAAAAAAAAAATAAAGTGGAGACATTGAACATCAACTCATAGTAAACAAAAAAAAGTATAATACCAGTTGAATTGCTAAAGCAAGTCGCCTCTTAAATCCACCACTTAGAGCTTGTGGATCTTCATCTAATGAGATGGTTGTCAGACCAACCTGGTATGTTTCACATGACATCAAGTTAAATTGCAAAAAAAATGTGTTTCAAGAAATTTCGTAAATCTAAAAATGGTAAAGGTGTTCCATTAGGCACATAGAATTTTGTGAGGTAAGCATTACCGAGTTAAAGGCATTTTGAAGATTTAAAGCAAGCTGTTCTTTTAATAGGAGGTCCGCCTTTTGCCTAGGCCATCCAAAAGTAACTTCTTCAAGTACAGTATCTGCTAAGAAATACCTACAACAAGATGATGATAGTCCTTATGTTCAGTAAACTTTTGAACCACCACAGTTTATAGGTATGCATGTCCACTTTTGCATAACTTTCATGAAAGCAGTAGTTCAAACCTCTCAGGAAACTGAAATACAATTCCAACTCGTTGAGAAGTTAGCAGTTCAGGCAAGCCAATAGGATTCCCAGTATCATCATACTTCTGAATGCAAATAGACCCAGAGGTAGGTTCTGATAGACCAGCCAAAAGCTGCGAAACCAAGATTTTACATTAAGATGGAAGACAGATCACAAGGAAATTTAGTAATGCTATGTAGCGTTTCAATGCGCACCTGCAAAAGGGTGGTCTTTCCACTCCCACTCCGTCCAAATATCAAACCAAAACTGCACAAATACAGAGTTAGGTATATAAAAGACACCAGAAATATAATTAAGCCAGAGCAAATATGCTTGCCTTTTCTCCCGAAGAGAGAGGTTAATTTCTTTCAACAAGTTCTGTTCAGTTCCAGGAGGTCGATAGGTGACTTTTCTCACCTGAAAGAAATTGTGGTTCAATCTATTTGATAATTAATTTAAAAGGATGAACTTATTTAGGATGGCAAATTGTGCAGATGCTACTAGCTGGAAGACTCTTTTCTAGATGTATGTAGTCATGCAAACTTCTAGCAGAAAAGACAAAAAGAGTAATATGATGCATTGTATACAACATTGGAGGAATTTAGGAACACCAAACTGTGAAAGCAATGTGGTAAGCTATTAAGTCATGCATGACGATTCCCAACACTGGTTCTTTATTGGACCTGAGCAATCTGATTGCCAAACCTATCCTTAAAATGCCAAGGTTGTTGTAAAATTAATACAAATTTTTGTTCCAGGCACACCGCCGGGTATTTGGTGAAACTGAAGATGCAAAGCTCACCTACATTCCACAGCTTGGTAATCTCTGGGTGTAAACACCAGCCCACTCACACCAAACACCATCTTAGCATACCTGAATTCCTAGATCGAATTGGGAGCACCCCAACCCCAACTCTAAAAAAAAAAAATCAAAAGAATGCAGGGAAATAGGCCAATGCGCACCTCCAATTGGGAGTACGCAGCCTCGACTCTTGCCGCCCGACAGCTCCAAGAAATCCTACATTTCCTGTGATAGAATAATTACAGACGAATTTTCATGGAGGAACATCACCCTGAGAAAAGAAAAGGCTGGTTCAAGAACAGCCCACCGTACCTGTCCGTATTTGCTGGAAAACGATAAGAAGCCGCGGGAGGGACGGCCACCGCCGTGGCGGCGGCGGCGAGCATGGCGTAGAACGGAGCTTCGGAGCAACCGTCACGGGCTCGCTCGGGCGCTCATCGACGATTCAAGGAAGTCTCGGGTAGTAGTGGGCCAGGAGATTGAGGTGGGCGACCGCGGCCAAAGGCGGGCGGCGGCAGCCGCAAGTCAAATCCGGTTAGCCGCCGGAGGCCACCGCTAGCTGATAGGATCGGGAGAATGGCCGGGAAGGAGCACGTGCGGTGTCCGTGTGGGCTTCCGGCTGGATTTTGGACAAGTGAGAGAGATGCCGGGTGGGTTACTTGCCCATGGGCCAAAATAGATGGAGGCCCAAGTTGTTGATCCGCTAGCTCAAGTCACGGCTCTCTTTTGCTTTCAACCTTCAGAACACAGTCAAGCTCCTCCTACTTATGCTTCCATGGTAGAAACTTAGGTGGTATTTGGTTCAAGAGAAAATTAGTTCTTTGACCCTGAAAAATATTATGTTTTCTTTCTTGGTCTTTTTTGCTTTATAAACTTCCCTATTTTGGTCCCAAAACGAAATTTGTTTCCTTTCTTAGCCATTCTGTTAGTTCGAGGCTATAACGATGTTAACTTGTACATAAAATTACCCTTTTACCCCGGCGCCAAAGGCAACAGTACAATAGTCGTAGCCTCGTGCAACAATAGAGCCATGCTTTTCGGGCTGCCTACTATCAATAATTTCTCAAACAAGGTACAATATATTTTTTTCAAGCATGGAATCATTATTTTTTTATATATATTTGCACATATATAAAAAAAATTATATATGTCATGTGCAAATATATAAAAAAATCCATGTATGTCATGTGCAAATGTATAAAAAAAGTCATGTATATGTCATGTGCACGGAACACTATCGATACGAGCACCTATGAAAGGCTAGCTCGATAAATCTCGAGATTGACAAAATCATCACAAGTGCTTTGCTACGATGAGCACGTCATTTACCATTCAAAAGAATAAGGCTTAAATCCTAAAATAAATCTAGAAAAATACAAGCACTCATATTACGTCAAGGACTATGAACCCGAGTGGACATATTTCACTACAAGGAATCCAATCAACTAAGTTATGTTTAGTTCGTAAGAACTCACTCTTTCATAGCATAGAATATGTATATAGATATAGATAGATAGCAAATATTCACTAAAAATAATAGCAATGAAATATGAGTACTTGTATCAAGTACTATCTATAATAAATTATGGGTGAACATATAAAGTTACGCTAAGTTATGGCTCTGTTAATTCCCTATTGCCCTATGCTCAATGCTCGTGGAGTGATATGTCACTGCCACTTCACGTGTAGCATGAC
The DNA here is from genome assembly GCA_022457205.1 of Saccharum spontaneum. Classification (NCBI taxonomy): domain Eukaryota; kingdom Viridiplantae; phylum Streptophyta; class Magnoliopsida; order Poales; family Poaceae; genus Saccharum; species Saccharum spontaneum. Next base: position 39,272,162 of record CM039598.1, on the reverse strand, counting down.
GGTGCAGAAAATATAGGCTCTATTTGAACAGTTTAATTTCTAGGAGAATCCAGATTTTCATCAGCTTCTTACAATAGCCACTTATTGAAAGAGCTTGAGCTAGAAAAAGCTAATCGTTTGGTACACTGGCATTTATCCTCTAACTCCCTGTCATGCCCAAATTTTGAATAGCAAAATTGGAGGTAAACCATATGTGTGAAACATATAGAACAAATTGTAGGGAAAGAATATCAAGCTCAGTGCCTTATTACAATAACGAACTTTAGTTCAACACATGAATAAACATACTCAAAGTCTAGACAAGTGAAAGATAAATCTAAAGCAACTCCAGGGCGTCTCCAAAGCCGCAGGATCTGGTCGACTGGTTGACCCCAAACCTAGCTCTCCTCATAATAATCCTCATATCCATTGCCATCTGTACCCATCCGGGATTTTTGTCCAAAGAATGAAAGTAAACAAGCGTAATTACATGTCGTACTTAACAAGATAACAAGAGGTTCATGAGGCTCAAAGGCTGACACGGGCTGTACTATGGTTTGCTTTTAGTAAGTCAATATTTTAGCATTAGTTAGGTTTGATTATGCTCAAGCCCCACTTCAACGACCCCAAGTTCATATACATGAATAAATGAACATTATGAGTACCTTATCATTATAAACATCATCAACAAGTGATCAACTATTTCATTAGTTTTCCGGGCCGCCCGTGTCCGTGGGCACGACTATTATAACAGTTTATTAAACTCTATGCAGAGGTGTACACTTTCACTGTGAGTCGTGAATTACCCTTTTGCCCGAGTGAAAGGTCTTGATGGCTAGAGGGGGGGTGAATAGTCTTTTACAAAAAATTCTACAAAGACAAGCTAAACAAGTTTATCAATACAACAAATAGCGAGATGCGAGTTTTGCTTAGCCTACGGGGTGTTTGCAAGCCACCTATCCAATTCACAATTCTAGTATATTTGCACTCAACCGCACAAGTCAAACCGAGAAGGAAACTACAACTAGCACGCTACACAAAAGAGCTACTCTAGCAAAGTAACTAAGAAATTAATACAAGAGAGAGTTAGAAGGGTATCACCGAGGGGCGAAGTATTGAGCCAACCAAACAATATGATCAAGAGATGAATTCCACAATACACAACCACCGGGATCGATCAATCACAATAAGAATGATGACACAAAGATTTATCCCGAGGTTCACGTGCTTGCCGGCACGCTAGTCCCCGTTGTGTCCCTCTTCACCACGTGGTTCGGTGGCTAATCGGTCTCACACCGAGCCTCTCAAAAGGCGCCACAAGAACCTACCAAATGGCAAAAGGTTGCAAATGACACGAGCAATCCACTAATGTTGCCTTTGGCGCTTCGCCGAGGTAGGCACAAACCCCTTACAATCACCGGAGGTGGCCAAGAACAATCACCAACTCTTGCCAACTCCTCCAAGCTGCTCCAAGCCGTCTAGGTGGCGGCAACCACCAAGAGAAACAAGAATCCCGCAGCAAATCAACCACCAAGTGCCAACTAGATGCAATCTCACAATGCAAATGCACTTGGATCACTCAATCTCACTTCGAATATGCAAAGAAGCAAGAGAGATGAGTGGGAGGGGAGTTGCTTAGCTCAAAATGCTCACAAGTATATCAAAAGTCCAAGAGAGAGAGCCTTGAGCCGGCCAACGAGTATATATAGACGTACCCCTTCGAATATAGCCGTTAGGAACGAGATCCAGCTGAAATCGCGCTGACCGGACGCGCTGGTCCAACTGACCGGACGCGCTGGTCCAACTGACCGGACGCTCCGGTCGCGTAACGGCTAGTTATTGAAACGCCGACCGGACGCGCCGGTCGCAACGACCGGACGCGCTGGTCACGACCGGACGCGCCGGTCCCGTGACTGACCGGACGCGCCGGTCAACACTGAGTCGCGCAAAACGAACCATCGACCGGACGCGCTGAAGAACTGACCGGACGCCACAGTGCCCGCGTCCAATCGGAGTCCAGTAAGCTCCCTGGACGACCGGACGCGTCCGGTCGCCTGTGACCGGACGCGCTGCGCGTCTGATCAACCAACTGAAAAACGCACAGACGCTGAACGCTGACCGGACGCGTCCGGTCAAACAGTGACCGCGTCCGGTGCAGCGTCCGGTGCAGCGTCCGGTCACCACTGTGACCTCCGTTCGCCTCCGTTTGATTTTCGTTTGATTTCCGACTTCCGGCGTAGTGGAAAATAGGCATTTCATTTCCCCAAAATCGCCTGAATCCCGCGCTCGCACGCTCGGTGGGAGGGAGAGAGGACCCCAAACCCTCTCTACCGCTTAAACTCCAACGCCATCGCAAATGTGCTAACACCACCAAGTGATCATCACCATGTGCATGTGTGTTAGCATTTTCACAATTATTTTTCGAGGCGTTATTAGTGTTATCCAAATGCATATGATCATGAAATGCACACCTAGAGGCACTTAGGAGTTCAATAGCCGCGTCATTCCCCTCTTTATAGTACGGCTATCTATCCTATAATGTAACCACACCCACTAGGTGTCTTGGTTACTAAAACACAACCCTTAAGCATATACCTTTGCCTTGATCACGTAGGGTTGCGTCCAAATCCAAGTGTGGCCATCATGATCACCATGTCCATCTTGCCACCAACCTTGGAATGTACTAATCCTCATATGCTACATACAACTTAGGCATAGGATTAGTACTTAGGCATTGTCACTAATTACCAACACCAAACATAGAGCTTTCAATCTCCCCCTTGTTGGTAATTGGTGACAACCCTTTCACAAAGATATTATGATAAAATTTTGATTGAACCCATGTCACATTGTCCAAGTATATTACCATGTGTAAGAATTATGGACAAGTGATCATGAATTCAAATTGATAGCAATGGCTCCCCCTACATGTATGCTATATGTTTGGATTTTGGAAGCATACATGTTAGATAGGAAAGATTAGGAGCATTGACTACCAATAGGTGCGAAGTGTTCTAGATTATAGACCTTTGAAGCGTGATACCATCGGAGTAGCGATAAACACCATCTTAGCACCTTGTGTAGTTAGATATCACTTGGAAAAGCACAAACAAAACTAGAAACCTCGTGAGATCAACATTATAAGCAAGGCTCTAGTACCACTTTGAAAGATATGAAGCAAGAAAAATCTAACTACTCCCTATTCATGCTAATACTTCAATACACCATTCAAAATATACTAGCAAATCACCACACAAGCAAAGTATCATAGAAAAAGAAATGCATAACTATGCATCATACATATGAAGTGCACATGGAAATGCAACAATCATGTTTAAGAGCTTGCTCCCCCTACTTGTGTGCTCAAAAATTTTAATTTTAGCTGATCCCCTTCTTTTATCAATTCTCCCCTTTTAGGATCTATCTTTGTGAACAACATTTTCTCCCCCTTTGTGCTTCTCCCCCTTTGAGTTCTATCTTTGTGAACAACATTTTCTCCCCCTTTGGCACCAATGACCACAAGGAGCAAATTTTAGATAGATTATCATGTTTAATTTTGGGGTGAGGATCAAGTTTGTGGTTCAACCTAGATTGCTTGCATAAGTGAAATGCTTCGGTTTGATCCAAGGGCAAGCTTCTTCACACCTCACTAGAAGGGTTATCATGCACCATGTTGAAGCAAATACTTAAACAAGTTATCTAGATCAAACACTTAGGATCACAAGCTCGCAAACAAGTTATATGCTACCACTAGATCATACAAGTCATAGGAACAATAGTGGCACCATATAAACTTCAAAGTCATTTGATTTTCATGAATGAGCCTAGAATATAAGAAATCATGACTAGATGCACTAAACATGTCCTTAGTATAGTATATGGGGTGCATCAACTCATGTTGGAGAAGTCAAGTATGTTTAACTCATTCTTTAGCTTGTGGAATCTCTTCTCATCAAGTGGCTTGGTGAATAGATCGGCTAGTTGATCTTCGGTGCCCACACTCTCAATAGCAATGTCACCCTTTTGTTGATGATCTCTAATAAAATGATGACGAACATCAATATGCTTTGTTCTTTGATGTTGAACCGGATTGTTGGTTAGCTTTACTGCACTTTCATTGTCACATAGCAATGGCACATTCTTGAAATTGATTCCAAAATCCTTCAATGTTGCCTTCATCCACAAGATTTGTGCACAACAACTACCCGCGGCGATGTATTCGGCTTCGGCGGTAGATAGTGCAATACTATTTTGCTTCTTGGATGACCATGAGACAAGTGATCTTCCCAACAATTGACAAGTCCCGGAAGTGCTCTTTCTCTCCACTTTGTCACCGGCATAGTCGGAATCCGAATATCCAACTAGCTCAAAGCTTGCACCCTTGGGATACCACAATCCAACATCTTGTGTATGCTTTAAGTACCTCAATATTCTCTTTGTTGCCTTCAAATGACTTTCTCTTGGTGAGGCTTGAAATCTTGCACACATGCATACACTAAACATCACATCGGGCCTTGATGCCGTCACATAGAGTAGGCTACCAATCATTGATCTATATTGCTTTTGATCCACCATGTTGCCACTCTTGTCACTATCCAAACTTCCACTCGTGCCCATTGGGGTTGTAATGCCCTTTGCATCTTCCATGCCAAACTTCTTGAGCATATCTTTGATGTACTTGGTTTGGCTCACAAATGTTCCTTCCTTCATTTGTTTGATTTGAAGTCCAAGAAAGAAACTAAGTTCACCAATCATTGACATTTCAAATTCCTTTGCCATCATTTTCCCAAACTTATCACAATAATCTTGATTGGTTGAACCGAAGATGATATCATCAACATATATTTGCAATACAAACAAGTCTTTCCCAATCTTCTTGGTGAAGAGAGTAGTATCCACTTTGCCCATGACAAATCCTTTGGTTAGCAAGAAGTCCCTCAATCTTTCATACCATGCTCTAGGTGCTTGCTTCAATCCATACAAAGCTTTTCTCAATTTGTAGACATGATTGGGTTTCTTGTCATCTTCAAAACCGGGAGGTTGCTCCACATACACCTCCTCTTGAATGTACCCATTGAGAAATGCACTTTTTACATCCATTTGATATAGCTTGATATTGTGAGCACAAGCATAGGCAAGTAAGATCCTAATTGCTTCCAATCTTGCAACCGGGGCATAAGTTTCACCAAAGTCAAGACCCTCTATTTGTGTGTAACCTTGAGCCACTAGTCTTGCTTTGTTCCTTACTACTATCCCATCTTGATCTTGCTTGTTGCGAAAGACCCATCTTGTTCCAATGACATTATGATTCTTAGGCCTCTCAACTAGTTCCCATACTTCATTTCTCTTGAAGTTGTTGAGCTCTTCATGCATTGCATTTACCCAATCCGGATCTCTCAAAGCTTTATCAATGTCCTTGGGTTCTTCTATTGACACAAAAGAAGAGTGAGCACAAAACAATGCCAATCTTGATCTAGTTTGAACTCCCCTTTGTATGTCACCAATGATGGAATCCAATGGATGGTCTCTTGCAATGTTAGTTGGTTGAAGCACTTGCACTTGATTGCTTGGATGTTGATGTTGATCATGAGTTGGAGATGATGAACTAGCCACTTGTTGATCTTGTTGCACTTGAGATGATGTACTAGCTTGGTTTTGCATTAGAGACCCACTAGCTTGAGTAATTGGACTTTGGAGTACTTGATCTTTGTTGTCATCCACATCAATCACTTGCTTTGGCCTAATATCACCAATATCCATTTCTTTCATAGCATTGGTCAATTGAGTTCCTCTAACATCATCCAAGTTATTTTCCTCATCTTGAGAGCCATTTGTTTCATCAAACTCAACATCATGAACTTCCTCAAGTAAACCACTAGCCAAATTCCAAACTCTATAAGCTTTGCTAGTAGTGGAGTAACCAAGTAAGAATCCTTCATCATATTTCTTCTCAAACTTGCTCAATCTAGTGCCCTTCTTCAAGATGTAGCATTTGCAACCAAATACCCGAAAGTATACAATGTTGGGCTTTCTTCCATTTAAGATCTCATATGGTGTCTTCTCTAGAAACTTGTGGCAATAGAGGCGGTTGCTATAGAAGCAAGCTGTATTGATTGCTTCGGCCTAAAATGAATGACTCACATTATACTCATTCAACATTGATCTTGCCATATCAATTAAGGTTCTATTCTTCCTCTCAACTAGGCCATTTGATTGAGGTGTATACTTGGCCGAAAATTGATGTTTGATTCCAAGCTCATCACATAGCTCATCAACTCTTGTGTTTCTAAACTCACTTCCATTGTCACTTCTTACTTTCTTGATTGTGGTCTCAAACTCATTTTGCACCCTCTTGATGAACTTCTTGAATATGTCAAATACATCACTCTTGTCCTCAAGAAAGAATACCCATGTGTATCTAGTGAAGTCATCCACAATCACAAAACCATACTTGTTACCACCGATGCTTGTGTATGTAGTTGGCCCAAATAAATCCATGTGCAACAACTCAAATGCCTTGGAAGTGCTCATAATGCTCTTCAATGGATGAGTGTTGCCTACTTGCTTTCCGGCTTGACATGCACTACATAGCTTATCCTTCTCAAATGTGACATCCTTCAAGCCTCTAACTAAGTCATGCTTCACTAACTTGTTCAATTGCTTCATGCCAACATGACCAAGTCTTCTATGCCATAACCAACCCATACTTGATTTGGTGAGCAAGCATGTTGAAAGTTGAGTGTCACTAGCATTGAAATCAACCAAGTATAGATTCTCATATCTAAAACCCTTGAAGATCAAATTAGAGCCATCAACACTAATTATCTCCACATCATCAACACCAAATATGCACTTGAAACCAAGATCACACAATTGAGCAACCGAGAGAAGATTGAAGTTCAACTTTTCAACTAGGAGCACATTGGAAATGCTATGATCATTTGAGATTGCAATCCTTCCAAGAGCCTTCACATCACCCTTGCTATTGTCACCAAATGTGATACTATCAATGCCACTATCATTTGATTTGAGAGAGTTGAACATTCTTGAATCACCGGTCATATGTTGAGAGCACCCACTATCAAGCACCCAATGCCTTCCTCCGGCCTTGTAATTTACCTACAAAATAAATTAATGTTTCTTAGGTACCCATACTTGTTTGGGTCCTTGGAGGTTAGTAACTAAGCTCTTTGGTACCCAAATGGCCTTCTTCTTTGGACCCACAATTGGTGTACCAACAAACCTAGCATGCACACCTTTCTCTCCCTTGGTAAGCACATAACAAGAATTAAAAGGAATGTAATCCATTTTAGCATGAAACTTGTTGTTCTTGTTCATTTTATTACAATTAATCTCTAGATACCCAACTTGCTTGCATCTATTGCAATAACGACCATTGCTCTTCACAAAGCGAGACTTTGGAGTAGCAAAGGCCGCCTTGCCTTTCTTGGGAGTATAGCCCAAACCCTCTTTGTTAAGAGAGAACCTTTGGCTACCCAAGCATTTTAGCAAGCGGGCATCCCCACCATAGGCATTGCCTAATGCGCGGGTGAGATCATCCACCTCTCTCTTGAGAGTCTCATTCTCAACCACAAGTGATGAATCACTAGTAGTAGAGGTAGAGTTGGTTGTGGTGGATGATGATGAGCTACATGAAGCATTAGTAGGACCAACAAATAAAGAATCATCAATAATATCACATGTTAGTCCAATATCACAAGTGACAATCACTTGCTCCTCCTTAGCTTCCTTCATGAGCTTCTCCAACTTGAAGTCCTTCTCCTTGATGAGCTCAAGTAGAGAGGAGTGGGCTTCCTTAAGCCTAGTGTGAGCAACTTCAAGGTCCTCGTGGTCTTCCTTTAGACACTCATGAGAGGCCTCTAGCTCATCAAAGGATTTCCTAAGAGCTTTAAGCTCTTGTTCAATTCCTTTGCACTCCTTACTCTTTTTGAGAGCAACAAGCTCTTCCATCAAGGCATCATTTTCATTGCTCTTGGCAATAAGCTCTTGCTCCAAGATTTTGCACTTCTTGGTTGTCCTCTTGTAGCCCTTGCTCATTTGATCTATTATGCCTAATAGATCATCCTTGGAGTAGTCCTCGTCCTCCTCATCATCACTCCTACAACCATCACTAGCATAAGAATCATCATCACTATCATCATATTTTACCTTGGTAGGCTTGGCCATAAGGCATGTCGATGTAGTGTCGAAGATGGATGGCTTGTTGGAGAGGGCGATGCTTGCAATGGCTCGCCGAGTGGTCCTCTCATCATCACTAGAGCTATCATCATCACTATCGGAGTTATCACTATCCCAAGTGACCACATAGCCACCACCCTTCTTCTTCTTGTTGATAGTGAAGCTCTTCTTCTCTTTCTTCTCCTTCTTATCCTTCTTGTTCTTCTTCAACTTTAACTCCCCATCATGATATCTTTTGTCTTCATAGGGGCACTTTGCCACTACATGATCGGGGCTATTGCAATTGTAGCAAAGCACCTCCTTTGCCTTCATGAAGTCCCTTCTCTTCCTTGCACCATATCCTTTCTTCTTCATGAACCTCCCCATCTTGTGCACTAGGAGGGCCATGGTCTCATCATCGAATGGATCATCATCGCTCTCCACCTTGTTCTTGCCCTTAGAAGATGAAGCCTTGAATGCAATGGGCTTCTCTTGCTTGACCTTGATCTCCTTCTTCTCATCTTCATCTTCAACATCATCATATTGAGCATCGGTCATGACATCTCCAAGCACTTGGTTTGGAGTCACCTTGTCCAAACCCTCTCTTTGGATCATCTTCCTCAAGATAGCGAACTTCTTAGGTAAGTTCATCAAGAACTTATGTGAGAAGTCCTTGTCCTTGACATCTTCTCCTAGGCTCTTGAGATCATTGACAATAACTTGTATCCTATAGAACATCTCCGGTATGGACTCATCATCCTTCATCTTGAAGCTTGCAAATTTATCCTTGAGCATATAGAGCTTGGCACTCTTTACCGTTGAAGTGCCCTCATATGTTTCCTCTAATCTTGTCCACACTTCACTTGCCATCTCAAGATCCTTGATTTGCTCAAAGACCTTTGCATCAATCCCATTGTAGAGAGTGTTGAGAGCCATAGTGTTGCATTGGTTGTTGATGCGGTCATTGTTGGTGAGGTTGTCGGGATCAATGATAGCATAATCATGATGTGTCACCTCCCAAACCTTCTCATTGATAGAGCCAAGATATTGCTTCATCTTTCTTTTCCAATGATCAAAAGATGAGACACCATCAAAGAATGGAGGCTTGCCCCCGACATGGTTGAACACAACTTGAGCCATCTTACACCGAGGTTGTTAAGCCTTACAAACGGTGACCACGGCTCCGATACCACTTGAAAGGTCTTGATGGCTAGAGGGGGGGTGAATAGCCTTTTACAAAAAATTCTACAAAGACAAGCTAAACAAGTTTATCAATACAACAAATAGCGAGATGCGAGTTTTGCTTAGCCTACGGGGTGTTTGCAAGCCACCTATCCAATTCACAATTCTAGTATATTTGCACTCAACCGCACAAGTCAAACCGAGAAGGAAACTACAACTAGCACGCTACACAAAAGAGCTACTCTAGCAAAGTAACTAAGAAATTAATACAAGAGAGAGTTAGAAGGGTATCACCGAGGGGCGAAGTATTGAGCCAACCAAACAATATGATCAAGAGATGAATTCCACAATACACAACCACCGGGATCGATCAATCACAATAAGAATGATGACACAAAGATTTATCCCGAGGTTCACGTGCTTGCCGGCACGCTAGTCCCCGTTGTGTCCCTCTTCACCACGTGGTTCGGTGGCTAATCGGTCTCACACCGAGCCTCTCAAAAGGCGCCACAAGAACCTACCAAATGGCAAAAGGTTGCAAATGACACGAGCAATCCACTAATGTTGCCTTTGGCGCTTCGCCGAGGTAGGCACAAACCCCTTACAATCACCGGAGGTGGCCAAGAACAATCACCAACTCTTGCCAACTCCTCCAAGCTGCTCCAAGCCGTCTAGGTGGCGGCAACCACCAAGAGAAACAAGAATCCCGCAGCAAATCAACCACCAAGTGCCAACTAGATGCAATCTCACAATGCAAATGCACTTGGATCACTCAATCTCACTTTGAATATGCAAAGAAGCAAGAGAGATGAGTGGGAGGGGAGTTGCTTAGCTCAAAATGCTCACAAGTATGTCAAAAGTCCAAGAGAGAGAGCCTTGAGCCGGCCAACGAGTATATATAGACGTACCTCTTCGAATATAGCCGTTAGGAACGAGATCCAGCTGAAATCGCGCTGACCGGACGCGCTGGTCCAACTGACCGGACGCTCCGGTCGCGTAACGGCTAGTTATTGAAACACCGACCGGACGCGCCGGTCGCAACGACCGGACGCGCTGGTCACGACCGGACGTGCCGGTCCCGTGACTGACCGGACGCGCCGGTCAACACTGAGTCGCGCAAAACGAACCATCGACCGGACGCGCTGAAGAACTGACCGGACGCCATAGTGCCCGCGTCCAGTCGGAGTCCAGTAAGCTCCCTGGACGACCGGACGCGTCCGGTCGCCTGTGACCGGACGCGCTGCGCGTCCGATCAACCAACTGAAAAACGCACAGACGCTGAACGCTGACCGGACGCGTCCGGTCAAACAGTGACCGCGTCCGGTGCAGCGTCCGGTGCAGCGTCCGGTCACCACTGTGACCTCCGTTCGCCTCCGTTTGATTTTCGTTTGATTTCCGACTTTCGGCGTAGTGGAAAATAGGCATTTCATTTCCCCGAAATCGCCTGAATCCCGCGCTCGCACGCTCGGTGGGAGGGAGAGAGGACCCCAAACCCTCTCTACCGCTTAAACTCCAACGCCATCGCAAATGTGCTAACACCACCAAGTGATCATCACCATGTGCATGTGTGTTAGCATTTTCACAATCATTTTTCGAGGCGTTATTAGTGTTATCCAAATGCATATGATCATGAAATGCACACCTAGAGGCACTTAGGAGTTCAATAGCCGCGTCATTCCCCTCTTTATAGTATGGCTATCTATCCTATAATGTAACCACACCCACTAGGTGTCTTGGTTACTAAAACACAACCCTTAAGCATATACCTTTGCCTTGATCGCGTAGGGTTGCGTCCAAATCCAAGTGTGGCCATCATGATCACCATGTCCATCTTGCCACCAACCTTGGAATGTACTAATCCTCATATGCTACATACAACTTAGGCATAGGATTAGTACTTAGGCATTGTCACTAATTACCAACACCAAACATAGAGCTTTCACCGAGGTGATCGACCTCTTGACCCACTACCAAGGAAGGTCGGCAGGGTTCACTATGAAGTCTTTCAAAAGTTCGTCTAACATGTTAGGGCCGCTAGGTTTCAGTGGCAAGCAGATGTAGATCCCCCTTCCCAAATGGCACAAAGACACACAGCCTATGCACATAGGGACAAGAGCCAAACTATACCTGAGTCGTCAGACCCCTTTTGCGCCCTTTCGGGTAACCTCTAACATGCTAGAAAAGGTCTTCATACTTGACTAAAGCCATAGCTATGTGGCCCCAACAGTTGTACTGTATGTCCCAGCTTTTGCTAATGAATAAGTCCTTAGGTAGGGCCGGAGCATCATGGTAAACAAGAGCTCCCTCGCCCTAAGTTCAGTTACTAGAAGCAAATTTTAACAAGTGTTGCATATAATCATTAGTCATTGTTCAGGTCAAGTATATAATTAGTTGGAGTGCTAGCAATTACCCATATGCATAATTGACCCATCGGTGACAAGATCACAGGATAACAGAGGCTAGGATGTCCTTACGGTTATCAAATTGACACATGCACATGACTTTTAATTAAAAGGTGAATAGGACAACAAGGAATTTCCCATATTACACTTGCCTTGCTCGTATTGCTCCTGCTGATTCAGATTATCACCAAAGTACTCTTGGTCACCGGCGTAGTACTCACCATCTATACTCGAACAACAGGCAACAACACGCATTCCAAGTTCAATCATGCAAAGCAAACAAGAACTATAAATTAGAATAGTACACCAACAGAGGTAAATCAATATAAAAGGTTTATAAAGTGAATCTACTACACCATCTACGATCACACAGACACGAAAATCACATAAATCGGAGCTAGAATGAACAAGTTATGAATTAATTAAGATTTCCTATAACATTTTTAATAGATTTTATCTAACCATGAAATTTAATAGCGAGTAACATGACTAACAGTAGTATAATTATGTAGATTATGTCGCTACGATCCTAACGCAACTTGAACGGATCAATTTGGAGTTAAAACGAGAAAGATATGATGAAAATATGAACTGGATGGCAAAACTGTAAATAATGTGAACTATTTATGAATTAAAATAAATCGCGAAAATCGGATTTTCTTGAATCCGGCCGAGGACTGCGGGTTCTATTACTAAAAACCCGAGGGGCTCATTGCGAAAACTGCCACTGAAAGGGTACGGGGCGCTCTGGGCCGTTGGATCCAAGATGGACGACTCGGATTAGAACATGGAGGAGGGGAGGCAGCGTCCGGCCGGAGAAGATGACTGTCACGGTGGCCCTCCATTGCCGGCGGCGACTGAGCTCACCGGTGCAAGCAAAATAGGCCCTAGAGGCCACGGTTTGACCAACCGAAAGCAGGGGGATGATGCGGGGGCGATGGCGACCTCGCCCGTGCCATTTTCGTGGCCAGGAAGAAGCCCGCGCGGTGCTTGCCATTGACGGCGGCGAGGAGAGCTCGCCGGTGCACATGAAAATGGCCCCAACAGCCTCGGTTCGATGCGGTAATCGCACGGGAAGAAAGAGGATGACGAGGGGGTCTCACCACGGGTGGACAGAGGCGGCGAGACGAGGAGAGGACAGAACCCGAACTTAGCGGCTCGAGCTAGGGTTTTCGACGGCTGCGAGCTCGTCTGGTGGCATTGAGATGGGGAAGGGGATGAGCAGGGGGGTGCGGTGAGCTTTATAGCGTGGATTGTCGTGGAAAACGGGCCGAACTGTGGAGAAGAGGGAGTCGGTTGCGCGGCTTGGCTCGGCAGCGAGGGGATGAGGATGCCTTCGCCTGATTCGGCAGGAGGTTGGGGATGCCACTGTAGCACCGGGTCCCTCATGTCAGTGATGGAGAGCATGGGGGCCAGCGTTCAGCGTGCCAAGGCGAAGGGGAAGAGCGCGCTGCGGCTTCGGCCGCTACTAGGCCGGCCCAAGATGATGCGCGCGCGGGTCCGCGGGGGAAGCAAGAGAGAGAGGCCGGTCGGTTGGAATGGGCCGACGGCGGAGAGGGCCGAAAGCCAAGAGAAAGGGGGGAAGATCAAGGAGAAATGTTTTTTATAAGATCATTTTGAATTTCCGTTTCAAAAAGATTTTGAATTCCTTTTTAAACTCAGTCAAAACCACTCATCACATAAAAAATATGCAACAACATGAGTGCATAAACATGTGTCTACCCTTATATTTGCTTTTAATTTCACAAAAAATATTATTTCCCTAAGTTAAATGCTCACACAAATACATAAATAAATCAATTTCATCTATTTTGAAAAAATGCAAAATTTTCGGGTGTTACACTCCCACATTGGCTTCCATGTCGGAGTGTCATAGATCTCGGCGATAAAGATGAAGGAAGCTTGTAGGCGTCAGCTTTAGGAGTTTGGTAGGTGAGCTCAAGGCGATGGACTCTAAGAGCTCTTCCACTGAATGCTATGAGTGGTGACATGCCCTACACCGTGGGGTGGTGAAGGAGTGGGTGGCGGTAGAGGGGAGGTCGGAGGCGGAGGATAGGGTGGCGATGGAGATAAGGTCACAGGAGGAAAAAAAAGGAAAGGTAGCGAAGGGGAGGTCAGAGCCGAACGGCTAGAGGTTAGTAAAGAGGCGAAGACGTGGGTGTGGGAATAGAGGCTGAGTGAGGAGGGGCCGCAAGGGTGAGCAAAAAGCCCGAGAAGCACCTCATGCTTGGCTTTTTGCTTTATGGATTTGATATCGTAAAATTAGGAAGTGCCACTCAAAAAAAGCTATTATTGAGAAGCCTGGCGTTTGGGATTGTTTTAGCTTATTTATGATTATCTGAGAGCAGATACAACCATAGCCACAGTGGCAGAAAGAACAATAATTACTTCTCATGTCGGCGGGCACTGTCTAGATAGCAGGCAAGTGACTTTTTGCGCCAAATAAAGGCGTGACACAAAGCGAAGCCGTAACTAATTAAGATTCATTATATCTAAAAAAAGGTAACCTATGATCTCCAAACAAGCTAAGCGGCAGTGACCGGCCGAATTGTTGCTGGAGGGCGATTAGTGGCACTCACCGGTTCCGTGTGGTGCCGCTGGCGGAAGGAGCACGAACACTTTCTTGACGTAGCATAACAATGGTGAATTGGCGGTTGTTGAAATTTAAAAAAAAATGCTCAAAAAATTGGTGATCTGATCGCTTCAATTTAATCTCTCCCTTCTAGAGTCCCCTCGCAAAGATTGCAGTTATTTTTTTAATAACTATCATTAAGCCACCGGTTAGCTGACCACACGCGACGTCACTTGCAGCAGCAACTCCGAAACGACGAAAACGTTCGTGTCCAAAGACGCCATGTGTCAGCTGCACGCACATGCACAAGCTGATGGAAGCTTATGTCAAGACCGTCCTGCTGCCTGCTGGTTGTGGTCGGGTCGGCATCAAAGCAGCGCCGATTGTACTCTTACGCCCTGTTTAGATGCTTCAAAATTATAAAAATTTTACAAGATTTCCCATCACATCGAATCTTTAGACGTATGCATGAAACATTAAATATAGGTAAAAAAATAACTAATTATACAGTTTGGTTGTAAATCACGAGACGAATCTTTCGAACCTAATTAACCCATGATTGAACACTAATTGCCAAATAAAAACGAAAGAGTTACTGTGCTTCTAAAAATTTTACACCTCCATCTAAGTACACCGTTATTTCTGTGCTTCACTGCTTTGTTACTGCTGTCGTGCCATGCCGGCCGGCTGGGGCCCCGACGAAGAAGAGATGGATAAGATAGCAGTCATGTTGCTCACTGATCCAGGGACACCAGGAGCTATAGCTAGCTATATGTGACATGGATATATATATATATATATATATATATATATATATATATATATATATATATATATATATATATATATATATATATATATATATATATATATATATAGAACTATTACCCTACAGCTGGCTACAAAATAGCTTATTCTGTAGCCACTTTGAGTTACGATAATTACTATGCTAATTTATAAGATTATAGTAACTCCTTCCTATGTGATTTACTATAATATTATGGTAAATATTTCCATATGTTATAGTAATCCAACTATCGTAAATATATACTGACATTGTCGTAAATTAGTATATAAAATTATCGTAAATAGAGGTGGCTACAAAATAACTTATTTTGTAGCTAGCTATAGAGTATACTCTCCCTATATATATATATATATATATATATATATATATATATATATATATATATATATATATATCCAATCCAAACGCGCTTGGGTCTAGAGATTCCTTTTTTATATTTTTATACGTACATATGTACATTAATAATATCATTCTTACTATACTACAAGTACAGTAACTTTATTTGAAGGCATATACAACCACTAAAAGATGATGTTTTAAAGGTGTGTACAAACCAACATGACGTGTTACAAACGGGCGGGCCAAAATCACCGCTTGGAGGCACCGTCAATTAATTGTGATAGAGAAAGGAAGATGGACATTATTAGAAAAAAACATCTAAATTATTTTACATCTTAGGGATCCATAGTGTAAATTAAGGGCTTGTTTGAGAACCCAGGAATTTTACAGAAATCGAACAAGAGTTTTATAGGAATCAATTCAATTTCAAAAAAAAATACAGGAACTAGAATCAGTTCGATTTCACAAGAAAAATATAGGAAAAGAATTTTTTTTCACGTTCCAAATAGGCCCTAAGAAACATTATAGATGCTTTATTCAAAAAATAAAGCCGTTTTTCAAATAATTCACTATCCTAACACTTGTTATCTTCTACTGCAACTAAAAAGAAAGAAAGGAAGACCGTGGCTTCATGCGACAATCGTTTGGTGTCGCCCTGCCCCGTTCGTGCGACCGTCGGTTCCGTTTGGTGTCGCCCTCTGCCTCCGCGCCGTCAAAACAGGAAGCTTCCCCCGGCGTGCGATAGTTGTGCGTGATCTCCTCCAATTACGCGATACCTCCAATCACGCGATCTCGTCACACACATCCAATCACGTACAAAGCCTCCTCATCCAATCAGCCTCCCTGCCGCGGCGAAGCCACCTCCTCCAATCAGCCTCCCCGCCGCAGCAAAGCCGCCTCTCCGCCCTCCACGAAAGCCACACGCTGTGCGTTCCAAGTGAGTCTCCTTCCTTCCCCTCATGATCTCTTCGCCGTGCCGTGGCCTTTGATTCGATTTGGATGCAAGCTGATGCGGTCTGTGGTTGGGGTTGGGTGTCAGTAGAGATGGGGAACCTGTGCCTGTACGGCTACACAAACGAAGCGTGGGAGGTGGCGCTGCCAGTGGAGGAGGTGCCCACGGTGCTGCCGGAGCCGGCGCTCAGGATCAATTTCGCGCGCGACGGGATCAACCGTCGTGACTGGCTCGCGCTCGTTGCTGTCCACTCCGACTCGTGGTCATCTCCATCACATTCTACTATGCCGCGCAGCTCAACCGCAGCGATCAGTACGACACAATCCCCTCACCCCCACACACAATCTCGCCTCTGTTTCTCTCAAGGTCCGATTCTTCCTTGCTGCAGTCACTTGTTCCTTCTTGTGGTGTGTGTTGTCTGTGCTCATTGATACATATGACATGCATACATGTGCTGGGGCTTTCTCAGATGTATTCTGTGAGTTGAAGTGGATGTTAGGATATGCATGGTGTGCTGTGCCCTCTGTATGCATGTCATTGTGCGAACGTGTTTGGATCCGACATTTGTTTTGCCAAGTAACTGTTCAGATCTGGGCATTCTGCAGAGGTTTCGTGGAATATAATTAATTTGCCAATTTTTGATTTATAAAGCAAATGAGTTTGTTCCCATGTAGCAATTTAAGGAGCTGTGCTTTTGAATTGTTTACTATAGTCGTGCGAATTACTAAGTTATATTAGCTTATAAAGCGACATTTTGCTGAATTTGGGGAGGATATCTGTTTATCTGTGCTGTTGTTAGCATGATGTAAACTTCTGAGCCTATGTGAAGCTTAGTGGAGACCCTTCATTGTCATCAGAATGTTCATATGTTGCTGGACTAAATATGCCTCAGAAATATTCAGACGCTTAAAGCCTGCTCTGTCGTTTTAAGCTGATCCCATTTTTGGGAATGAATTTCTTCCAACATGTTTATAAGTTATTGCAGCATAAAGATATGAAGATACCTCCATGTAAGAAATTTCCAGTTTGTTATTTCTAAAAGACTTCTTGCTCTGACTTCAAGGGATTGAAACTTTTTCTGTGATGGTATGGGCAACTGTCAGTGGTACTGGCTCTTGGGAGATGCTGCTCTAGACAACCAGTTCATGAGGTTAGTATCCTTTGTGTTGACCAACAGGCAACAGCAAGGACTTGAGCCTCTACTACTTATGCATATACATGGAAATGTATTTCAAAGTTTCATTTGGCATCAGAATTATTTCAAAGGTTCGGTTCGGAAACAAACTGAGAGAGAGGATGAGGATAGCAATGGTGTGATGTCCGGTTTGTGATCGGTTGGTTCTTGCAGCTGCAAACAGCTTCTCGATTCATTATTTCTTCAGGAGCAGCATGGACAGAAGAAATCAAGCAACTCCCATGGTGGGTCTCTCTTTCCCTCCTCTGTCTCTCTCCTCTTCTACTCCTGTTCGTCTCCAGGATTATATATATTCCTTTGCTTATTTTGTATACATGCCATAGTTGGATTGCTTTAGTTGAGCAGTTTTGTTTTGAAATCTCTATATATGTATATTTGCATCTTGGTTCTGGCGTGGCCTGTAAGCCTGTTGTTCTTAGTCAGACAGGCCATCAGTTCACCATACTGTATTTTCCCATGGATCGATCACTTTGAAAGTGTTTTGGTTGGTTAGTTCATAGAATTCTAATCTAATTCAGAAGAAACACACGAGGAAGAAATGGCCAAGCAATCTTGTTCTGAACTCAGATGGAAGTCTGTTAGCGTCTATCAGTATGGGCATCTAGATATTTTCTTACGGTGACTTTTCCATCTGTGACGGGTTCGGCTAGCTGTGCCATGCTCGGACATGAGACGTGCTCTCTATTTGTGTTTGTTTCTGATGATCATGTATCTTCAATTTTGCAGGGCCATGGAGGATTAAGTAGAATATTTCTGACATTATAATATGTGTTGAATACTTCAGGACTATTGAGATCAAGATTGACAGCCTCTTTTGTGGATGGCAAATGCAAACAAGAATGACACCTTGAATCAACAAGAAATCATATGTTGCTGGGTTCATACCAATTCTTATTGAATCTTGATCATATATTCCTGCCGATAACATTGCCCATCATCGAGTCATCTTGATCTTGGTTTGCACTGATGCTCAGAGATGTGTGTCTCCTGTGTATGTGCAGTGCAGCAGGAAGGTAGCAAGCCTTGCCAACAACAGTGCTAGCCTTTGTTGGTTCCAGAACTCTACTGGTTTCCTTCACCAGTAGTGCGATCCCTAGATGAGGCCAGCCCAAAGCCTCGACGTGTAACACCCCTGGGTGTTAAGCATGCATTATCATTTCAAAACATAAGCATTCAACATCATTGCATGTTTAACATTGTTTGGATTGTATCACTTTTCAAATTTAACTTGAAAAACAAATAAATGGAAACCCTAAGTTTAAAATAAATGTTAAAAGTTGGTGTACTTTTTAGAAGTAGCAATTTTAAATAATCTAGAATAAATCAACTTGATTATTGGAGCAAAAATTTGGATTCAAATTCTCCTCAAATTCTGTTTTTGAAATTATTCTAAATAAATGAGTTTGATTTTTAAATTAGCTTTAAATCTCAAATTTAAAATCTATTGGGAATTTTGAAAAATGTTCTATATGAAAGTTGTAGAGAATAAAATTTTGAACAACTTTTGTTTTGGGACAAATTTCTGAAAACTTCGTTTTCATCTCCAAATTTGAATTTCAAACAGAGATTTAAAAATCTAGAATTTATTTGAAAAAGAAAAACTGGATTTTCGTTACTGGGCTCCGGCTCCACTTCTCGGCCCACGGCCGAAGCCGGCCCAGCCCGCGCCCGCGTCGTCCCCTCCCGCTCGCCCGCGCGCGCGCGCCCGCGCATGGCGTCGTGGCGCCGCGGCAGCGTTCGGCCGCCGCGTGGCCGTACGCCGTCGAGCCGAGTGACACGCGCCCTGTGGCCCCCGCAGCGTCCACGCCCGCCTACTCCCCCTCCGCGCGCTCGTCCGCCTCGCTGCTCCCTCCATTCTCGCCCGCAGCATCAGCCGCAGAGCTCCGCCATCGCTATTGCCGGCTCCCGAGCTCCGCCACCGCCCTAGCCTCCGCTCCGACTCACCGCCTCTGCCTCCGTCTTCGCCATCGCTGCGCCTCGTCATCGCGCATCCGGTGCTCGCCTCGGCCCGCGCTGATTCGGCCTCCACCCGCGGTAATGCCTCGCCGGAGTTCCGGCCAAGCTCACCGGAGTAACCCGCTCCGTGGACCGCACCCCTCCGCACCACTTCTCGCCCTTTTCTCGAGCGCACGAGCACCGCACTTACATCGCGAATCTCACCGACCTCACCGCACGACCTATCTCGGTCGGAGCTGGCCGGCCGACGGCGTCCCGTGCCGCCGAGCCGCCATGCTCGCCGGCGAGCTCTATGCCGAGCTCGTCTGGCCACCCACTAGGCACCACTGTGTTCGCGTCGGTGTGAGGATCACATTGGTGACCTCCCCGTCGTCGGAGGACTCGTCGGCGGCGAGATCATGGCCGTCAGCGCCGCCTCTGGCCGACACCGGCTGACGGGTGGGCCCGTCTGACGCATGGGTCCCGCCTGTCTGTCTCAGTGTTTCGGTCTCGGGTGTCACAGCGGGGTGTGCGTAGCATTTAAGTCCGGTTTTGAATTTCGGTTTTAAAGAAATGGATTTCCAGAAATTCTGAGAAAGCTTCCAAAAATTCTATCTCAATATTTATAGCTCCAAAAATCATGAAACAAATTTTGAAATGTTCCTTGTGAATAGATCTACAGTTTAAAAATATCCCATGTTATTTTTGTGACACTTTACTGTACATTTTTATTTAATTGTTATATATGCTGTTATCTTAGAAAAATTGTAGTAAATCAACTAATAAAGGGAAAAATGTGATTCTTGTTGCATTAATCTTCTTTAGTGATGTACTTTCTAGGAAAAATGCTAGTGAAGTATGTTCTGTGGGAAATTTTTGAAGTGTAGTTCAAATGTCTTTATTTGATAATATTTGTTATTTTTAGTAGAAAGCAATATTTGTATATAACATACTTATGATAATTTTTGTAGTATGTTAGTTTACTGTTGGTAACCTAGGAAAAATGTGAAATCTGTTGTTTGATACTTTTCCTAGTATAAAACAATTTCATGCTCACATTTAGGCTATAATTTGTTTATTTTTTACAGGTAGTTTTACAGTTCCATTTACCATGAAAATTTAGTGGTAGCTTAGTTAGGGTAAGAATACTCTACTGTAATTTTTGTAGATTTTTATCTACACCAGAGATAGGTGTTGCAGTACAACCCTAGTTAAATAAGGAATAAATGATTATTCTTTATGAGAATTTAAGAAAAATAAAATATGTTTGGTGTATCTTTGAAGCATCACTAAGTCTTGCTGATGTTGTGAGTGAGTTAGGGTGGTAAGGTTTGGTTATTTAGGGTCACTTGCTTGTGTCAGGTGTATGATGATTAGTGTAATCAAATTGAGTAAACCTTGGGGTACATGTCCTTGGATGACGTGGACTACCTTGTAGAAGATGAAGTTTTGTACTAACTGCTCATTCCATGTGCTCGTCTGCATCTCATGTGACTTCATCATTTCATCATAATCCGATGCATCATTTGCATGTACTTATGCACTTGCATCATACAGGATCGCAGGAGGAGTCGCAGGCAGCAGTACCGGAGGAGCAGGCTTGGACGGACCAGCAGGAGCCCCAGGCACAGGAGGTGCCCGAGGAGGAAGAGCCAAGTGAGGAACTGCCAGAGTGCGTCGACCACCATCCTAGCTCGTTCGAAAGAGGCAAGCCCGGAGCATTATAAGTCTCCTATTTTATAAAAGCTATATCTTACTTACCTAAATTATAATTATATATTGTTGCATTAAGTTATAGGAGTTGAGTGAAACCGTTGTTGCATTACTATCCTTGTCCACCAGAGATACTGTTACCTTATTAGGTCAGGATCGAGTAATTTGCTTAGCCATGCTTAGATCGGTAGAAGTCGGGTGATTTCCTGTCACCTGCGAGTATAGGCGAATATCTGGCTATGGTTAGCAGTATTTGTGAATCTTGATAAGTAACCAAGTGGTGGTGAATAAATGGAGACCGGGCGGAGTCTTATAGGGTTTTGGACTATAGTGATTCCGTCTGTGTCGATTAAGGACCGATCGTTGCTCGTCCCTCTTGTCATGTTGAACGCATGCCTCACATTTAGCTGGCCGAATAAAGTACCTTTCGACCGCGAAGCTAGCGACACTTTTCGAGCCGGGATAAACTCGGGTTGGCAGACTGGTGTTGAAGGGGGTGTACGGGGACGCGAAGAGTAAGCCCAAGGTGCGTCCTGGCAGTCGGGCGGTCCCTGGGTAGTGCGATCCATGATTGTTATCCCGCGGCTTCTTGGAAAGTGTCATTGGTGATCTACGCGACCCTGACGGGGGAAGCATGGTTTGTGTGAGGAATAAATCTCCAGCTGGATAGGAATTCGATTCGAATCGCCGTCGCTCCCGGTTAGTGAGCACTTGACTCGAGCTACGGCATCGTAGTGTTAATGATGGAACACGGATGGTTATGTGGTTAATGTTGGAAATGATAAACCTGAGATGGTAACCTTTGATGCTAATGGGTAATCAAGTGATTGTTTTAGTAATAGGTGCTTACCTAGCATGAATAGGTTATCATAAAATGATGCTAAAAGTACTTATTTTTAGTTATTCACAATTAACTTATGCCTTTCGCAAATGAGTCAAGCCAGTACACTATATAAAGCCTTGCATGCTCCTTGGTGTCATGTTATTTCTGGTTTATGACGGGTAAGTCTAGCTGAGTACATTCTCGTACTCAGGGCGTTGTTCCCATTGTTGTTGCAGATGGTCAGATGTACTACGGGTACTGCTCCAACTGTCTGTATCCGGCGATGGGTGACAACTAGGACCTTGGGCAAAGGTCGTTCTGATTATCTTATCTACTGCTTTTGTGGACCATGACTATCTACTGGCACTGTAACTAAACTAAGTGTGCGTGTGCGTAAAACTATTTGCTTCCGCTAACTTATGTTGAACTATGTTGTAATAACTTTTATTTCTGAACTCTGATGTATCTTACTTTATGGTCAACTGTATGTATCGTGTGAACTGTGGCTGCTAAATCAGTACGATCTTGGTTGTATGTTGGTTGGTTTGAAATCCTTCGCGATTTCACGGAATCTCGAGTTATACGGGCTTAAGTTTGTTAAATTAACCGCCTCGGTGGTAGATTTTCTTACTTAATCTCGTATAATTACGTTGATCCGTTACAGCTGGCATCGGAGCATGGTTTAGCATGTTACTGTTCACATGAGTATTTAAAAACAAAACGGTGTTTTCAGATGAGCTTTTGAACTTAAAAGTGTGCCAGTGGTCATATCCTTTATGCCCGATAAGGACTCTAGGTGGCTTATTTAAGTACTAACTTGGGGGTTTGCATCATATTTAAATTTCGTCGCTCATACGGCGTGCTATTGTATGAGTGCCATTCACTTGAGTGGTAATGTATGGATCAATTACCTCTACGCCTTGGTAAGTGAGAGTTGTGAGTGCATGGTCGGATACACTGCCGATCTAGGGGAGTGCTTCAGTGATTTCGAAATACTCACGTGCCACGCGCATGTTTGTATGAGGGTATCATTGGTGGGAAATTCCGTCATGCAGTGACGATGCCGTCAATAGGACGATGATTCGGGTAGTGGTTACCGTTATACTCGTATCTGGGGATGCGTGTAGAGCGAGTAACTTACTTTACTGCTTTCTTGCATGTTTTCATACTGTGAGGTTTGGGCTGAAGTGATTTTCTGCAGGTACATAACAGCGCTTTCGAGTAGCACGTATTAGTTACGTTACAAGAGATCGTTGTATGCCACCGTTTATTCCGTTAGTAGTTATTAATTTTCTAAGTTTGTGAGGACGTACGGAACGTGCATGCATCATGTTATGCATTTCATTCATGGCATTGTTCCTCCCCTTATAAGTTGCTTATCTCATTTCGATAAAAATTGCCAACTTAAAAATTTGTTCTCACCCCTGTAATAAAATTTTGCTACAGATGGCACGTACCAAGCAGACAGCCCGCAAGTCCACCGGCAGAGCTCCCCGTCATCAGCTTGCTCCGCGCACTCGCCAGCGCCACACTTTTCTTGGAGAGTTTGGGATGCCTACGCTCTTGTGGAGAGTGCTCAGTTATGTAGGCTATCCTGATGGTATGGAGCCCCGCTACTTTTGGTCAAATGAGCGGATGGGCGAAGGACTTTTGGTGACTGTGGAAGTAGTAGTTCGTCCCCGAGGTGATGGTTCTGAGTGGACCGGTTGGCGTTTTGAGTCAACTGGCAGGACCCCTGAAGAAGCCGCTGAGAGGGCAGCCTTTGGGATCCTGAGGGATATCATGGATCGCTTTCCTCAGGAGTTGGCAGCAGCTATAGTGGGAGTCTTTCCGAGGGGCAACCCCTCCACTGACTCGTGGCAGCAGGCAAGGGGCAGATCTTTGGAGATTAGCGCAGCAGAGGCACAAAACAGTGACAACCCTGCTATGAGTGCCATGTTCGCAGTAATGAGAGCCTTCGATGGAGTGGAAGGTAGTCTGAGACGTGTTTCTAGTGCTCTTGGTCAGGCTCGTGATGACCGCCGTCAGCTTCAGAGAGATCACGACGCCGAGATTGAGAGGCTCACTGCTGAGATGGCTCAGCTGACTCGTTAGAGAGATCAGGCCACTCAGAGGACTGTGGTCTTTGAGGGAGATGTACGTGCACTGAGAGAGCAGCTTGAGCGACTGACCACCGCCCACAGGAATGCTGAGAGCATGTTGGCTCATGTGCTCCATCAGAGGAATGAAGCCTGGTCCGCAGAGAATGTGTTGAGAGCTAGGCAGTTTGAGCTAGAGCAGCGGTTGGTCGATGCAGAGGAGTACAATGATAACTTGCATGAAGAGGTCCATAGGCTGAACAATCAGCTTAACCCTTATGACCTCCCTGGCGCAGCCGAGATGGATTTGGATGTAGACGAGGATCCTGCAGAGCCCGTGGCGCCAGCCAAGGAGCACGACGACGCTGCAGTTGGCGGCAACGCCAACGTCTCTGACCTAGACAGCGACCACGATGAGTAGGCTAGTAGTTGTTGCGCTAGCTACTAGGTCCCGCTTGCATGATCTTTTGCGTTGTTGGCACTTGAGCATGTAATAATGAGTAGAAGACTAGAGCTTGATGTAATGTTGGAAAGCTTGGATGTGTTTGTGACGATGTCCGAACGTCAAAAGTCCAGTGTATGTAGGCTGGCAACTTGGTTGTAATGAACGCGATGTGTGCGCTTTAAGTAATATAATTAGTGATGTTGTGTTAATTGGAATGACTTATTGTGCCCCTGTTTTATTGTATGAATTTGTTCTCTCCAGTGAATTCAGTTCGGCATAATTTTTCATTCGGTTGCAATTTCTACAACATCACCTAATAATTACTGTTGCTGAAACATGCAGATGCCGAACACTCGCCGTACCGTGTATGGTGCCGCCGAGGCTGGTGGCAGTGCAGCTGCTAATGATGACCGTGATCCACCACCGCCTCCTCCACCCTACACGGCAGAACAGTTTTTCGCCCAATTCCTGGGAAGCCAACGCAACATGGAAAGCATGCAACAGAATATGGAAGCTGCGCTGCGCAGTATCGCAGATAATACCCGACGGGGGATAAACCAGGGTGGCCACGAAGCAAACCAGTATAGCAGTTTTAAGGACTTCATGGATACTCGTCCACCGATCTTCAAGGAAGCCACAGAACCTTTAGATGCAGAAGAATGGATTAATACGATGGAAGATAAGTTTCGTGTTCTGAGGATGACTGAAGTGTTGAAGACTGAGTATGCAGCTCATCAGCTTCAAGGTCCGGCAGGAATGTGGTGGAAGCATCACCGCACCACTTTTGCTCCCCACGCCCATATCACTTGGAAGGAGTTCACTGACGCCTTCCGTGGAACATACATTCCACCAGGTCTGACCGAGATGAAGCTTGGGGAATTTCTGGCGTTAAATCAATGCACAAAGACTGTGACTCAATATCTGCATGCATTCAATAACCTGAGCCATTATGCTCCTGATATGGTGAATACTGATGCCAAGAAGATCGCTAGTTTCAAGAGAGGCCTGAGTCCCAAGATGATGAAACATGTGGGTACAAACATGAGGACTAATTTCAATGACTTCGTTAGTGACTGTCTGAAGCAAGAGAAGAACAACAATGTTTATGCCGCTTCCAAGATCCGTAAGAGGGCTTTTGAATCGGGTTCATCTCAGTCCAGGGCCCCAGTGACCAACCGCCCGGCTTATCGATCGCCCGTCCCCGGTGCAAGGTTTAGGCCACCGCAACGGAAGAATCAGAATGCTCAGCCATCCCAGAGAAACCAGAAGCCGTTCAAGATGGCCTTGCCTCAAACAAAGACAGGACAAGGCAGTTCATCGGGAACCGTGGCTCAAGTGAAGGGACCGTGCTTCAACTGCAACCAACCTGGGCACTTTGCAAAGTATTGTCCCTATCCCAAGAAACAGCAAACGCAATATCAAGCTTGTGTGCACCACACCACTGTGGATGATATCCCTGAAGGAGAACCGGTGACAGCTGGTATGTTTTCTATCAACAATCATCCTGCAGTAGTCTTGTTTGATTCCGGATCGTCTCATTCCTTTGTAAGTCAAGCATTTGTTTAAAGGCATGAGCAAAAGATAGTTGAATTGGAATGTGCATATAAAATTAGTTCAGCTGGGGCTGATCTGTTGACTAATCAGATAGTTCAGGGAGTAACCCTAAACATAGCAAACCGGCAATATAAGCTTAATCTGATAGTCATGCCAGGGTTAGTTTTGGATGTGATCATGGGTATGAACTGGATGAATCGCATGAGAGTTGTAATTGATGTTGGAGGAAGGAGTATCTCTCTTAAGGAACCCAACGGGGAAGGCACCTTTCGGGTGGTCCTACCTAGGAGGGTAGACCTAGCTAGCACATCTTGTGCGGTCCAAACTACTCTGCTAGCCCAGATTCCAGTGGTTTGTGAGTTTCCAGATGTGTTTCCAGAAGAGTTACCTGGACTGCCGCCAGACCGAGATGTCGAGTTTGCCATTGAGTTAATTCCAGGAACAGCACCGATCTCGAGAAGGCCTTATCGAATGCCTCCCAATGAGTTGGCAGAATTGAAGAAACAACTTCAGGACTTGCTAAAGAAAGGGTTGATTCGTCCCAGCTCGTCCGAATGGGGATGCCCCGCTCTGTTTGTGAAAAAGAAGAAGGATAACTCCTTATGCATGTGCGTAGACTATCGGCCACTGAATGCCGTGACAATTAAAAACAAGTATCCTCTTCCTCGGATTGATATCTTGTTTGACCAATTGTCTAAAGCCAAAGTGTTCTCTAAGATAGATTTGAGATCAGGGTACCATCAGATAAAGATTAGGCCGCAAGATGTGCCTAAGACTGCATTCTCGACCAGGTATGGTTTGTACGAGTATCTTGTCATGTCTTTCGGACTGACAAATGCTCCTGCATACTTTATGTACCTGATGAATTCGGTTTTCATGCCCGAATTGGACAAGTTCGTGATAGTGTTCATTGATGACATACTAATATACTCAGAAAATGAAGAAGAACACGCAGAACACCTCCGGATAGTCTTGACTAGACTCAGAGAACATCGACTGTATGCTAAGTTCAGCAAGTGTGAGTTCTGGCTCAGGACAGTTCCTTTTCTTGGCCATGTGTTGTCGGAAAATGGCATTTCTGTAGACCCTAGTAAAGTTCAAGAGGTTATGACTGGAAGTCACCAACTTCAGTTCACGAAGTTCGTAGTTTCCTTGGTTTAGCCGGTTACTACCGTCGCTTCATACCAGAATTCTCGAAGATTGCCAAACCAATGACCAGCCTGTTACAGAAGGATCACAAGTTTGTATGGACGGAGGAGTGCGAAGCAGCTTTCTGTACTTTGCGGAAGTTGTTGACCACTGCTCCCGTTCTGGCCCAACCAGACATAGAAAAGCCGTTTGATGTATTCTGTGACGCATCCAAAAATGGGTTAGGATGTGTGCTGATGCAAAATGAAAGAGTCATTGCTTACGCATCACGACAGCTGAGGAAGCATGAAGTTAACTATCCTACCCATGATTTAGAGCTTGCAGCAGTGGTGCATGCTCTAAAGATTTGGAGGCACTACCTGTTGGGTAATGTGTGTAATATCTTCACGGATCATAAGAGTCTCAAATACATCTTTACCCAATCTGAGTTGAACATGCGACAGAGGAGATGGTTAGAGTTGATAAAGGACTACAATCTGAACGTGCACTATCACCCTGGAAAGGCTAATGTAGTAGCAGATGCACTGAGCAGAAAATCTCATGCAATTGATGTGCAACCGTTGTTTGAAGAAGGGTTCAATTTCATCCAGCTGTGTTGCATAATATTCAAATCAGTTGCACTCTGGAAAGCCAGATCATTGGTGGTCAGAAAACAGATAAGGGAATCTTTCATATCAAAGAAAAGATAAAGAGAGAACCCACCAAACACTTTCGCTTGGATGAACAAGGAGTGTTATGGTTTAAGGATCGACTGGTAGTACCTAAGGATAGAGAGCTCAAAAACAAGCTGATGGATGAGGCCCATCGTTCTAAGCTATCTATTCACCCCGGAAGTAGCAAGATGTACCAAGATTTACGACTCCATTATTGGTGGACTAAAATGAAAAAGGAGATTGCAGCATACGTTGCTCGATGCGACATGTGTTGTAGAGTTAAAGCTCTTCACATGAGACCTGCAGGACTCCTACAACCTTTGTCGGTACCCGATTGGAAGTGGGATGATATAAGTATGGACTTTATCACTGGTCTCCCCACCACACAGAAAGGCCATGATTCCATTTGGGTAATAGTCGATCGCCTTACTAAGTCGGCTCACTTTCTGCCAGTTAAAACAAGTTTCCGACCACCTCAATATGCAGAAAAGTATATTGCTGAGATTGTCCGATTGCATGGAATACCAAAAACAATAGTGTCTGATCGAGGTTCGCAGTTTACCGCTCACTTTTGGGAACATCTTCATCAAGGTTTGGGCACTAGTTTGATTCGTAGCACGGCTTACCACCCACAGACTGATGGGCAGACAGAAAGAGTTAATGCAGTACTGGAAGATATGCTTAGAGCTTGTGTGTTATCATCCAGAGGTTCATGGGAATCCTGGTTACCGTTGGCAGAATTTGCTTATAATAACAGTTACCAAGAGAGTATCAAGATGGCACCATTTGAAGCTTTGTATGGCCGGAAGTGTAGAACACCGTTAAATTGGGTAGAGCCCGGAGAAAGAAGGTTTTATGGGATTGATTTTGTAGATGAGGCAGAGAAGAAGGTCCGTGTTATTCAACAAAACATGCAAGCAGCGCAGTCTCGTCAGAAAAGTTATGCGGATAAGAGAAGAAGACCATTGGAATTCCAAGTAGGTGACTATGTCTATTTAAAGGTTACCCCAATGAAGAAGAAACGGTTTGGAATCAAGAAGAAACTATCTGCTAGATATATAGGGCCATACCAGATCTTGGAGAAAAAGGGCCCCGTGGCATATAAGTTACAGTTACCAGAAGAGATGAGTTCGATCTTTCCCGTCTTCCACGTATCCCAATTGAAGAAGTGTCTACGTGTTCCAGAGGAGAGAATACAACCTCAGGGTATTCGGATCAAGGCAGATTTGGAATATCGCGAGCAACCAGTCCGAGTCCTGGATACCAAGGACCGAGTCACTCGGAACAAAGTGGTCACCACCTACAAGGTTCAGTGGAGTCATCATGATGAGAGCGATGCTTCTTGGGAAACGGGAGAATATCTTCAAACTGCTTATAAAGATTTTTACGATAAATGGTTCGTAACTCAAAATCTCGGGACGAGATTCTTATAAGGGGGGAGGGCTGTAACACCCCTGGGTGTTAAGCATGCATTATCATTTCAAAACATAAGCATTCAACATCATTGCATGTTTAACATTGTTTGGATTGTATCACTTTTCAAATTTAACTTGAAAAACAAATAAATGGAAACCCTAAGTTTAAAATAAATGTTAAAAGTTGGTGTACTTTTTAGAAGTAGAAATTTTAAATAATCTAGAATAAATCAACTTGATTATTGGAGCAAAAATTTGGATTCAAATTCTCCTCAAATTCTGTTTTTGAAATTATTCTAAATAAATGAGTTTGATTTTTAAATTAGCTTTAAATCTCAAATTTAAAATCTATTGGGAATTTTGAAAAATGTTCTATATGAAAGTTGTAGAGAATAAAATTTTGAACAACTTTTGTTTTGGGACAAATTTCTGAAAACTTCGTTTTCATCTCCAAATTTGAATTTCAAATAGAGATTTAAAAATCTGGAATTTATTTGAAAAAGAAAAACTGGATTTTCGTTACTAGGCTCCGGCTCCACTTCTCGGCCCACGGCCGAAGCCGGCCCAGCCCGCGCCCGCGTCGTCCCCTCCCGCTCGCCCGCGCGCGCGCCCGCGCATGGCGTCGTGGCGCCGCGGCAGCGTTCGGCCGCCGCGTGGCCGTACGCCGTCGAGCCGAGTGACACGCGCCCTGTGGCCCCCGCAGCGTCCGCGCCCGCTGAAAGCTCTATGTTTGGTGTTGGTAATTAGTGACAATGCCTAAGTACTAATCCTATGTCTAAGTTGTATGTAGCATATGAGGATTAGTACACTCCAAGGTTGGTGGCAAGATGGACATGGTGATCATGATGGCCACACTTGGATTTGGACGCAACCCTACGCGATCAAGGCAAAGGTATATGCTTAAGGGTTGTGTTTTAGTAACCAAGACACCTAGTGGGTGTGGTTACATTATAGGATAGATAGCCGTACTATAAAGAGGGGAATGACGCGGCTATTGAACTCCTAAGTGCCCCTAGATGTGCATTTCATGATCATATGCATTTGGATAGAACTAATAACGCCTCGAAAAAATGATTGTGAAAATGCTAACACATTCGCACATGACATGATCACTTGGTGGTGTTAGCACGTTTGTGACGGCGTTGGAGTTTGAGCGGTAGAGAGGGTTTGGGGGTCCTCTCTCCCTCCTGCCGAGCGTGCGAGCGCGGGATTCAGGCGATTTCGGGGAAATGAAATGCCTATTTTCCACTACGCCGGAAGTCGGAAATCGAACGGAAGCGAACGGAGGTCACAGTGGCACCGGACGCTGCACCGGACGCTGCACCGGACGCAGTCACTGTGCGACCGGCGCGTCCGGTCAGTATCCAGTGAATGCGCGGTTTTTCGGTTGTTTCTTCGGACGCGAGGCGCGTCCGGTCACAGGCCACCGGACGCGTCCGGTGGTCCAGGGAGCTTACTGGACTCCCACCGGACGCGGTCACTGTGGCGACCGGTCGGTTCACCAGCGCGTCCGGTGGTTGGTTTGTTTTGCGCGACTCAGAGTTCACCGGCGCGTCCGGTGAGTCACGGGACCGGCGCGTCCGGTGGTGACCAGCGCGTCCGGTCGTTACGACCGGCGCGTCCGGTCAGTGTTTCGAATTTTAGCCGTTGCGGCACCGGCGCGTCCGGTCAGTTGGACCAGCGCGTCCGGTGAGCGCGACTGCTGCTGATTTCAGTTTCTAACGGCTATATTCGAAGGGGTACGTCTATATATACTCGTTGGCCGGCTCAAGGCTCTCTCTCTTGCACATTTGACATACTTGTGAGCACTTTGAGCTAAGCAACTCCCCTCCCACTCATCTCTCTTGCTTGTTTGCATATTCGAAGTGAGATTGAGTGATCCAAGTGCATTTGCATTGTGAGATTGCATCTAGTTGGCACTTGGTGGTTGATTTGCTGCGGGATTCTTGTTTCTCTTGGTGGTTGCCGCCACCTAGACGGCTTGGAGCAGCTTGGAGGCGTTGGCAAGAGTTGGTGATTGTTCTTGGCCACCTCCGGTGTTTGTGAAGGGTTTGTGCCTACCTCGGCGGAGCGCCAAAGGCAACATTAGTGGATTGCTCGTGTCATTTGCAACCTTTTGCCATTTGGTAGGTTCTTGTGGCGCCTTTTGAGAGGCTCGGTGTGAGACCGATTAGCCACCGAACCACGTGGTGAAGAGGGACACAACGGGGACTAGCGTGCCGGCAAGCACGTGAACCTCGGGATAAATCTTCGTGTCATCACTTTCATATTGTGATTGATTGATCCCGGTGTTCGGTTATCTTGGTATTCATTGTTAATCATATTGGTTGGCTCAATACTTCGCCCCTCGGTGATACCCTCCTAACCCTCACTTGTATTACTTTCTTAGTTATCTTTGCTAGCTAGTTAGCTTTGCTAGAGTAGCTCTTTTGTGTAACTTGCTAGTTGTTGTTGTAGTTACCTTCTCGGTTTATCTTGTGCGGTTGAGTGCCCATTTACTAGAATTGTGAATTGGATAGGTGGCTTGCAAACACCCCGTAGGCTAAGCAAAACTCGCATCTCGCTATTTGTTATATTGATAAACTTGTTTAGCTTGTCTTTGTAGAAAGTTTTAAAAGGCTATTCACCCCCCCTCTAGCCATCTAGACCTTTCAAGTGGTATCGGAGCCGTGGTCACCGTTTGCAAGGCTTAACAACCTCGGTGCAAGATGGCTCAAGTTATGTTCAATCATGTTAATGGCAAGCCTCCATTCTTTGATGGTGTCTCTTCCTTTGATCATTGGAAAAGGAAGATGAAGCAATATCTAGGCAATATACATGAAAAGGTTTGGGATGTGACCAATGAAGGATACATTATTCTTGATGAAGAAAATCTCACTCCAAATGACCGTATCAACAAACAATGCAACACGGCGGCACTTGACACAATCTACCGTGCCATTGATGACAAAGTATTTGAGCAAATCAAAGATCTTGAAAAGGCAAATGAGCTTTGGATAAGGCTTGAAGAAACATATGAAGGCACTTCAACGGTAAAAAGTGCCAAGCTATATATGCTCAAGGACAAGTTCTCCACTTTCAAGATGAAGGATGATGAATCCATCCCGGAGATGTTCTATAGGCTCCAAGTCATTGTCAATGATCTCAAGGGGCTTGGAGAGAAGGTTGAGGACAAGGACTTCTCACACAAGTTCTTGATGTGCTTACCCAAGAAGTTTGCCACCTTGAGAAGAATGATCTTTAGAGAGGGATTGGACAAGGTCAAACCAACCAATGTGCTTGGAGATATAATGACCGATGCTCAATACAATGATGATGAAGATGAGGTAGAAGAGAAGAAGGAGACCAAGGTCAAGCAAGAGAAGCACATTGCATTCAAGGCTTCATCTTCTAAGGGCAAGAGCAAGGTGGAAAGTGATGATGATGATCCATTCGATGATGAGACCATGGCCCTCCTAGTGCACAAGATGGGGAGGTTCATGAAGAAGAAAGGATATGGGGCAAGGAAGAGAAGGGATTTCATGAAGGCAAAGGAGGTGCTTTGCTACAATTGCAATAGCCCCGATCATATAGTGGCAAAGTGCCCCTATGAAGATAAAAGATATCATGATGGGGAGTTGAAGTTGAAGAAGAACAAGAAGGACAAGAAGGAGAAGAAAGAGAAGAAGAGCTTCACTATCAACAAGAAGAAGAAGGGTGGTGGTTATGTGGTCACTTGGGATAGTGACAACTCCGATAATGATGATGATGAAAGCTCTAGTGATGATGAGAGGACCACTCGACGAGCCATTGCAAACATCGCTCTCTCCAACAAGTCATCCATCTTCGACACTACATCGACATGCCTTATGGCCAAGCCTACCAAGGTAAAATATGATGATAGTGATGATGATTCTTGTGCTAGTGATGATTGTAGAAGTGATGATGAGGAGGATGAGGACTACTCCAAGGATGATCTATTGGGCATAATAGATCAAA
Organism: Saccharum spontaneum; assembly: GCA_022457205.1. Classification (NCBI taxonomy): domain Eukaryota; kingdom Viridiplantae; phylum Streptophyta; class Magnoliopsida; order Poales; family Poaceae; genus Saccharum; species Saccharum spontaneum. Next base: position 39,238,812 of record CM039598.1, on the reverse strand, counting down.
TGAGCAAAGGCTACAAGAGGACAACCAAAAAATACAAAATCTTGGAACAAGAGCTCATTGCCAAGAGCAATGAAAATGATGCCTTGATGGAGGAGCTTGTTGCTCTCAAAAAGAGTAAGGAGTGCAAAGGAATTGAACAAGAGCTTAAAGCTCTTAGGAAATCCTTTGATGAGCTAGAGGCCTCTCGTGAGTGTCTAAAGGAAGACCACGAGGACCTTGAAGTTGCTCACACTAGGCTTAAGGAAGCCCACTCCTCTCTACTTGAGCTCATCAAGGAGAAGGACCTCAAGTTGGAGAAGCTCATGAAGGAAGCTAAGGAGGAGCAAGTGATTATCACTTGTGATATTGGACTAACATGTGATATTATTGATGATTCTTTATATGTTGGTCCTACTAATGCTTCATGTAGCTCATCATCATCCACCACAACCAACTCTACCTCTACTACTAGTGATTCATCACTTGTGGTTGAGAATGAGACTCTCAAGAGAGAGGTGGGTGATCTCACCCGCGCATTAGGCAATGCCTATGGTGGGGATGCCCGCTTGCTAAAATGCTTGGGTAGCCAAAGGTTCTCTCTTAACAAAGAGGGTTTGGGCTATACTCCCAAGAAGGGCAAGGCGGCCTTTGCTACTCCAAAGTCTCGCTTTGTGAAGAGCAATGGTCGTTATTGCAATAGATGCAAGCAAGTTGGGCATCTAGAGATTAATTGTAATAAAATGAACAAGAACAACAACAAGTTTCATGCTAAAATGGATTACATTCCTTTTGATTCTTGTTATGTGCTTACCAAGGGTGAGAAAGGTGTGCATGCTAGGTTTGTTGGTACACCGATTGTGGGTCCAAAGAAGAAGGCCATTTGGGTACCAAAGAGCTTAGTTACTAACCTCCAAGGACCCAAACAAGTATGGGTACCTAAGAAACATTAATTTATTTTGTAGGTAAATTACAAGGCCGGAGGAAGGCATTGGGTGCTTGATAGTGGGTGCTCTCAACATATGACCGGTGATTCAAGAATGTTCAACTCTCTCAAATCAAATGATAGTGGCATTGATAGTATCACATTTGGTGACAATAGCAAGGGTGATGTGAAGGCTCTTGGAAGGATTGCAATCTCAAATGATCATAGCATTTCCAATGTGCTCTTAGTTGAAAAGTTGAATTTCAATCTTCTCTCGGTTGCTCAATTGTGTGATCTCGGTTTCAAGTGCATATTTGGTGTTGATGATGTGGAGATAATTAGTGTTGATGGCTCTAATTTGATCTTCAAAGGCTTTAGATATGAGAATCTATACTTGGTTGATTTCAATGCTAGTGACACTCAACTCTCAACATGCTTGCTCACCAAATCAAGTATGGGTTGGTTATGGCATAGAAGACTTGGTCATGTTGGCATGAAGCAATTGAACAAGTTAGTGAAGCATGACTTAGTTAGAGGCTTGAAGGATGTCACATTTGAGAAAGATAAGCTATGTAGTGCATGTCAAGCCGGAAAGCAAGTAGGCAACACTCATCCATTGAAAAGCATCATGAGTACTTCCAAGGCTTTTGAGTTGTTGCACATGGATTTATTTGGGCCAACTACATACACAAGCATTGGTGGCAACAAGTATGGGTTTGTGATTGTGGATGATTTCACTAGATATACATGGGTATTCTTTCTTGTGGACAAAAGTGATGTATTTGACATATTCAAGAAGTTCATCAAGAGAGTGCAAAATGAGTTTGAGACCACAATCAAGAAAGTGAGAAGTGACAATGGAAGTGAGTTTAGAAATACAAGAATTGATGAGCTATGTGAGGAGCTTGGAATCAAACATCAATTCTCGGCCAAGTATACACCTCAATCAAATGGCCTAGTTGAAAGGAAGAATAGAACTTTGATTGATATGGCAAGATCAATGTTAAATGAGTATAATGTGAGTCATTCATTTTGGGCCGAAGCAATCAACACGGCTTGTTTCTATAGCAACCGCCTCTATTGCCACAAGTTTCTAGAGAAGACACCATATGAGATCTTAAATGGAAGAAAGCCCAACATTGCATACTTTCGGGTATTTGGTTGCAAATGCTATATCTTGAAGAAGGGCACTAGATTGAGCAAGTTTGAAAAGAAATGTGATGAAGGATTCTTACTTGGTTACTCCACTACTAGCAAAGCTTATAGAGTTTGGAATTTGGCTAGTGGTTTACTTGAGGAAGTTCATGATGTTGAGTTTGATGAAACAAATGGCTCTCAAGATGAAGAAAATAACTTGGATGATGTGAGAGGAACTCAATTGACCAATGCTATGAAAGAAATGGATATTGGTGATATTAGGCCAAAGCAAGTGATTGATGTGGATGACAACAAAGATCAAGTGCTCCAAAGTCCAATTACACAAGCTAGTGGGTCTCTAATGCAAAATCAAGCTAGTACATCATCTCAAGTGCAACAAGATCAACAAGTGGCTAGTTCATCATCTCCAACTCATGATCAACATCAACATCCAAGCAATCAAGTGCAAGTGCTTCAACCAACCAACATTGCTAGAGATCATCCATTAGATTCCATCATTGGTGACATACAAAGGGGAGTTCAAACTAGATCAAGATTGGCATCATTTTGTGCTCACTCTTCTTTTGTGTCAATGGAAGAACCCAAGGACATTGATAAAGCATTGAGAGATCCGGATTGGGTAAATGCAATGCATGAAGAACTCAACAACTTCAAGAGAAATGAAGTATGGGAACTAGTTGAAAGGCCTAAGAATCATAATGTCATTGGAACAAGATGGGTCTTTCGCAACAAGCAAGATCAAGATGGAATAGTAGTAAGGAACAAAGCAAGACTAGTGGCTCAAGGTTACACACAAATAGAGGGTCTTGACTTTGGTGAAACTTATGCCCCGGTTGCAAGATTGGAAGCAATTAGGATCTTACTTGCCTATGCTTGTGCTCACAATATCAAGCTATATCAAATGGATGTGAAGAGTGCATTTCTAAATGGGTACATTCAAGAGGAGGTGTATGTGAAGCAACCTCCCGGCTTTGAAGATGACAAGAAACCCAACCATGTATACAAGCTAAGGAAAGCTTTGTATGGATTGAAGCAAGCACCTAGAGCATGGTATGAAAGATTGAGGGACTTCTTGCTATCTAAAGGATTTGTCATGGGCAAAGTTGATACAACACTATTCACCAAGAACATTGGGAAAGACTTGTTTGTGTTGCAAATATATGTTGATGATATCATCTTCGGTTCAACCAATCAAGATTATTGTGATGAGTTTGGGAAAATGATGGCAAAGGAATTTGAAATGTCAATGATCGGTGAACTTAGTTTCTTTCTTGGACTTCAAATCAAACAAATGAAGGAAGGAACATTTGTGAGCCAAACCAAGTACATCAAAGATATGCTCAAAAAGTTTGGCATGGAAGATGCAAAGGGCATTACAACTCCAATGGGCACTAGTGGAAGTTTGGATAGTGACAAGAGTGGCAACATGGTGGATCAAAAGCTATATAGATCAATGATTGGTAGTCTACTCTATGTGACGGCATCAAGGCCCGATGTGATGTTTAGTGTATGTATGTGTGCAAGATTTCAAGCCTCACCAAGAGAAAGTCATTTGAAGGCAACAAAGAGAATATTGAGGTATTTGAAGCATACACAAGATGTTGGATTATGGTATCCCAAAGGTGCAAGCTTTGAGCTAGTTGGATATTCGGATTCCGACTATGCCGGTGACAAAGTGGAGAGAAAGAGCACTTCCGGGACTTGTCAATTGTTGGGAAGATCACTTGTCTCATGGTCATCCAAGAAGCAAAATAGTATTGCACTATCTACCGCCGAAGCCGAATACATCGCCGCGGGTAGTTGTTGTGCACAAATCTTGTGGATGAAGGCAACATTGAAGGATTTTGGAATCAATTTTAAGAATGTGCCATTGCTATGTGACAATGAAAGTGCCGTGAAGCTAACCAACAATCCGATTCAACATCAAAGAACAAAGCATATTGATGTTCGTCATCATTTTATTAGAGATCATCAACAAAAGGGTGACATTGCTATTGAGAGTGTGGGCACCGAAGATCAATTAGCCGATCTATTCACCAAGCCACTTGATGAGAAGAGATTTCACAAGCTAAAGAATGAGTTGAACATACTTGACTTCTCCAACATGAGTTGATGCACCCCAATGTTATGACATGCCTCTCCTTCGAGCCCCAAGGTACAATTGGTTGACATGTCATACATTCTATGCTAAGGACTTGTTTAGTGCATCTAGTCATGATCTACATGTTCTAGGCTCATTCATGAAAATCAAATGAATTTGAAGTTTATATGGTGCCACTATTGTTTCCATGACATGTATGATCTAGTGGTAGCATATAACTTGTTTGCGAGCTTGTGATCCTAAGTGTTTAATCTAGATCACTTGTCTAAATATTTGCTTCAACATGGTGCATGATAACCCTTCTAGTGAGGTGTGAAGAAGCTTGCCCTTGGATCAAACCGAAGCATTTTATTTATGCAAGCAATCTAGGTTGAACCACAAACTTGATCCTCACCCCATAATTCAACATGATAATCTATCTAAAATTGGTCCCTTGTGGTCATTGGTGCCAAAGGGGGAGAAAAAGTTGTTCACAAAGATAGAGAAGCACAAAGGGGGAGAAAAATGTTGTTCACAAAGATAAATCCTAAAATGGGAGAATTGATAAAAGAAGGGGATCAACTAAAATTTTTGAACACACAAGTAGGGGGAGCAAGCTCTTAAACATGAATGTTGCATTTCTTTGTGCACTTCATATGTATGATGCATAGTCATGCATTTCTTTTTCTCCGATACATTGCTTGTGTGGTGTTTTGCTAGTATACAATTGAATGGTGTATTGAAGTACTAGCATGAATAGGAAGTAGTTAGATTTTTCTTGCTTCATATCTTTCTAAGTGGTACTAGAACCTTGCTTATAATATTGATCTCACGAGGTTTCTAGTTATGTTTGTGCTTTTCCAAGTGATATCTAACTACACAAGGTGCTAAGATGGTGTTTATCGCTACTCCGATGGTATCACGCTTCAAAGGTCTATAATCTAAAACACTTAGCACCTATTGGTAGTCAATGCTCCTAATCTTTCCTATCTAACATGTATGCTTCCAAAATCCAAACATATAGCATACATGTAGGGGGAGCCATTGCTATCAATTTGAATTGATGTTCACTTGTCCATAATTCTTACACATGGTAATATACTTGGACAATGTGACATGGGTTCAATCTAAATTTTATCATAATATCTTTGTGAAAGGGTTGTCACCAATTACCAACAAGGGGGAGATTGAAAGCTCTATGTTTGGTGTTGGTAATTAGTGACAATGCCTAAGTACTAATCCTATGTCTAAGTTGTATGTAGCATATGAGGATTAGTACACTCCAAGGTTGGTGGCAAGATGGACATGGTGATCATGATGGCCACACTTGGATTTGGACGCAACCCTACGCGATCAAGGCAAAGGTATATGCTTAAGGGTTGTGTTTTAGTAACCAAGACACCTAGTGGGTGTGGTTACATTATAGGATAGATAGCCGTACTATAAAGAGGGGAATGACGCGGCTATTGAACTCCTAAGTGCCCCTAGATGTGCATTTCATGATCATATGCATTTGGATAGAACTAATAACGCCTCGAAAAAATGATTGTGAAAATGCTAACACATTCGCACATGACATGATCACTTGGTGGTGTTAGCACGTTTGTGACGGCGTTGGAGTTTGAGCGGTAGAGAGGGTTTGGGGGTCCTCTCTCCCTCCCGCCGAGCGTGCGAGCGCGGGATTCAGGCGATTTCGGGGAAATGAAATGCCTATTTTCCACTACGCCGGAAGTCGGAAATCGAACGGAAGCGAACGGAGGTCACAGTGGCACCGGACGCTGCACCGGACGCTGCACCGGACGCAGTCACTGTGCGACCGGCGCGTCCGGTCAGTATCCAGTGAATGCGCGGTTTTTCGGTTGTTTCTTCGGACGCGAGGCGCGTCCGGTCACAGGCCACCGGACGCGTCCGGTGGTCCAGGGAGCTTACTGGACTCCCACCGGACGCGGTCACTGTGGCGACCGGTCGGTTCACCAGCGCGTCCGGTGGTTGGTTTGTTTTGCGCGACTCAGAGTTCACCGGCGCGTCCGGTGAGTCACGGGACCGGCGCGTCCGGTGGTGACCAGCGCGTCCGGTCGTTACGACCGGCGCGTCCGGTCAGTGTTTCGAATTTTAGCCGTTGCGGCACCGGCGCGTCCGGTCAGTTGGACCAGCGCGTCCGGTGAGCGCGACTGCTGCTGATTTCAGTTTCTAACGGCTATATTCGAAGGGGTACGTCTATATATACTCGTTGGCCGGCTCAAGGCTCTCTCTCTTGCACATTTGACATACTTGTGAGCACTTTGAGCTAAGCAACTCCCCTCCCACTCATCTCTCTTGCTTGTTTGCATATTCGAAGTGAGATTGAGTGATCCAAGTGCATTTGCATTGTGAGATTGCATCTAGTTGGCACTTGGTGGTTGATTTGCTGCGGGATTCTTGTTTCTCTTGGTGGTTGCCGCCACCTAGACGGCTTGGAGCAGCTTGGAGGCGTTGGCAAGAGTTGGTGATTGTTCTTGGCCACCTCCGGTGTTTGTGAAGGGTTTGTGCCTACCTCGGCGGAGCGCCAAAGGCAACATTAGTGGATTGCTCGTGTCATTTGCAACCTTTTGCCATTTGGTAGGTTCTTGTGGCGCCTTTTGAGAGGCTCGGTGTGAGACCGATTAGCCACCGAACCACGTGGTGAAGAGGGACACAACGGGGACTAGCGTGCCGGCAAGCACGTGAACCTCGGGATAAATCTTCGTGTCATCACTTTCATATTGTGATTGATTGATCCCGGTGTTCGGTTATCTTGGTATTCATTGTTAATCATATTGGTTGGCTCAATACTTCGCCCCTCGGTGATACCCTCCTAACCCTCACTTGTATTACTTTCTTAGTTATCTTTGCTAGCTAGTTAGCTTTGCTAGAGTAGCTCTTTTGTGTAACTTGCTAGTTGTTGTTGTAGTTACCTTCTCGGTTTATCTTGTGCGGTTGAGTGCCCATTTACTAGAATTGTGAATTGGATAGGTGGCTTGCAAACACCCCGTAGGCTAAGCAAAACTCGCATCTCGCTATTTGTTATATTGATAAACTTGTTTAGCTTGTCTTTGTAGAAAGTTTTAAAAGGCTATTCACCCCCCCTCTAGCCATCTAGACCTTTCACCCGCCTACTCCCCCTCCGCGCGCTCGTCCGCCTCGCTGCTCCCTCCATTCTCGCCCGCAGCATCAGCCGCAGAGCTCCGCCATCGCCATTGCCGGCTCCCGAGCTCCGCCACCGCCCTAGCCTCCGCTCCGACTCACCGCCTCCGCCTCCGTCTTCGCCATCGCTGCGCCTCGTCATCGCGCATCCGGTGCTCGCCTCGGCCCGCGCTGATTCGGCCTCCACCCGCGGTAATGCCTCGCCGGAGTTCCGGCCAAGCTCACCGGAGTAACCCACTCCGTGGACCGCACCCCTCCGCACCACTTCTCGCCCTTTTCTCGAGCGCACGAGCACCGCACTTACATCGCGAATCTCACGGACCTCACCGCACGGCCTATCTCGGTCGGAGCTGGCCGGCCGACGGCGTCCCGTGCCGCCGAGCCGCCATGCTCGCCGGTGAGCTCTATGCCAAGCTCGTCTGACCACCCACTAGGCACCACTGTGTTCGCGTCGGTGTGAGGATCACATTGGTGACCTCCCCGTCGTCGGAGGACTCGCCGGCGGCGAGATCACGGCCGTCAGCGCCGCCTCTGGTCGACACCGGCTGACGGGTGGGCCCGTCTGACGCATGGGTCCCGCCTATCTGTCTTAGTGTTTCGGTCTCGGGTGTCACAGCGGGGTGCGCGTAGCATTTAAGTCCGGTTTTGAATTTCGGTTTTAAAGAAATGGATTTCCAGAAATTCTGAGAAAGCTTCCAAAAATTCTATCTCAATATTTATAGCTCCAAAAATCATGAAACAAATTTTGAAATGTTCCTTGTGAATAGATCTACAGTTTAAAAATATCCCATGTTATTTTTGTGACACTTTACTGTACATTTTTATTTAATTGTTATATATGCTGTTATCTTAGAAAAATTGTAGTAAATCAACTAATAAAGGGAAAAATGTGATTCTTGTTGCATTAATCTTCTTTAGTGATGTACTTTCTAGGAAAAATGCTAGTGAAGTATGTTCTGTGGGAAATTTTTGAAGTGTAGTTCAAATGTCTTTATTTGATAATATTTGTTATTTTTAGTAGAAAGCAATATTTGTATATAACATACTTATGATAATTTTTGTAGTATGTTAGTTTACTGTTGGTAACCTAGGAAAAATGTGAAATCTGTTGTTTGATACTTTTCCTAGTATAAAACAATTTCATGCTCACATTTAGGCTATAATTTGTTTATTTTGTACAGGTAGTTTTACAGTTCCATTTACCATGAAAATTTAGTGGTAGCTTAGTTAGGGTAAGAATACTCTACTGTAATTTTTGTAGATTTTTATCTACACCAGAGATAGGTGTTGCAGTACAACCCTAGTTAAATAAGGAATAAATGATTATTCTTTATGAGAATTTAAGAAAAATAAAATATGTTTGGTGTATCTTTGAAGCATCACTAAGTCTTGCTGATGTTGCGAGTGAGTTAGGGTGGTAAGGTTTGGTTATTTAGGGTCACTTGCTTGTGTCAGGTGTATGATGATTAGTGTAATCAAATTGAGTAAACCTTGGGGTACATGTCCTTGGATGACGTGGACTACCTTGTAGAAGATGAAGTTTTGTACTAACTGCTCATTCCATGTGCTCGTCTGCATCTCATGTCACTTCATCATTTCATCATAATCCGATGCATCATTTGCATGTACTTATGCACTTGCATCATACAGGATCGCAGGAGGAGTCGCAGGCAGCAGTACCGGAGGAGCAGGCTTGGACGGACCAGCAGGAGCCCCAGGCACAGGAGGTGCCCGAGGAGGAAGAGCCAAGCGAGGAACTGCCAGAGTGCGTCGACCACCATCCTAGCTCGTTCGAAAGAGGCAAGCCCCGGAGCATTATAAGTCTCCTATTTTATAAAAGCTATATCTTACTTACCTGAATTATAATTATATATTGTTGCATTAAGTTATAGGAGTTGAGTGAAACCGTTGTTGCATTACTATCCTTGTCCACCAGAGATACTGTTACCTTATTAGGTCAGGATCGAGTAATTTGCTTAGCCATGCTTAGATCGGTAGAAGTCGGGTGATTTCCTGTCACCTGCGAGTATAGGCGAATATCTGGCTATGGTTAGCAGTATTTGTGAATCTTGATAAGTAACCAAGTGGTGGTGAATAAATGGAGACCGGGCGGAGTCTTATAGGGTTTTGGACTATAGTGATTCCGTCTGTGTCGATTAAGGACCGATCGTTGCTCGTCCCTCTTGTCATGTTGAACGCATGCCTCACATTTAGCTGGCCGAATAAAGTACCTTTCGACCGCGAAGCTAGCGACACTTTTCGAGCCGGGATAAACTCGGGTTGGCAGACTGGTGTTGAAGGGGGTGTACGGGGACGCGAAGAGTAAGCCCAAGGTGCGTCCTGGCAGTCGGGCGGTCCCTGGGTAGTGCAATCCATGATTGTTATCCCGCGGCTTCTTGGAAAGTGTCATTGGTGATCTACGCGACCCTGACGGGGGAAGCATGGTTTGTGTGAGGAATAAATCTCCAGCTGGATAGGAATTCGATTCGAATCGCCGTCGCTCCCGGTTAGTGAGCACTTGACTCGAGCTACGGCATCGTAGTGTTAATGATGGAACACGGATGGTTATGTGGTTAATGTTGGAAATGATAAACCTGAGATGGTAACCTTTGATGCTAATGGGTAATCAAGTGATTATTTTAGTAATAGGTGCTTACCTAGCATGAATAGGTTATCATAAAATGATGCTAAAAGTACTTATTTTTAGTTATTCACAATTAACTTATGCCTTTCGCAAATGAGTCAAGCCAGTACACTATATAAAGCCTTGCATGCTCCTTGGTGTCATGTTATTTCTAGTTTATGACGGGTAAGTCTAGCTGAGTACATTCTCGTACTCAGGGCGTTGTTCCCATTGTTGTTGCAGATGGTCAGATGTACTACGGGTACTGCTCCAACTGTCTGTATCCGGCGATGGGTGACAACTAGGACCTTGGGCAAAGGTCGTTCTGATTATCTTATCTACTGCTTTTGTGGACCATGACTATCTACTGGCACTGTAACTAAACTAAGTGTGCGTGTGCGTAAAACTATTTGCTTCCGCTAACTTATGTTGAACTATGTTGTAATAACTTTTATTTCTGAACTCCGATGTATCTTACTTTATGGTCAACTGTATGTATTGTGTGAACTGTGGCTGCTAAATCAGTACGATCTTGGTTGTATGTTGGTTGGTTTGAAATCCTTCGCGATTTCACGGAATCTCGAGTTATACGGGCTTAAGTTTGTTAAATTAACCGCCTCGGTGGTAGATTTTCTTACTTAATCTCGTATAATTACGTTGATCCGTTACACGACGTATGTGCCATGAACTATCCTTCATTCGCCTCACCGACGCATCGTCTAGCACCGAGTGCCAGCAGGAAGGTGAACTTCAATGCCCCCTGTATCTGTTAACTATTTGAATTTGGTTGATTTAGCACATTTAGATTTATCAGTTTCCTCTATATTTATTAACTGTTTGCTCAAGAATCTATGAGCACAATGCAAGAGGTTTCCAATTTATGACATGTAGTCGGTTCATGCATTTAGAGTTTTCAATATACCTAGATATCCAGTGAGACATATTCTTATATGTCATGACTGGTTCTTTAATATTACATAGTGCCTGTTTTTTTAATCTAATCTCTGACCCCTTGAGTTTTGATATAATATTAATGTCTTAGGTGTTATGAAATCCGCATGAGGCGTGACATGGGTACTTCCAGAGAAGTGACATGTCTGTGTTTTGTCTTGTCACTGTCATTTTTATATAGGATTAAACAAAATTATTTCTTTTGGGGCATTGGGCTCAAATAATTTTAACGGCACACTGCCTGATGAGCTGGGGAAATTGACAAAACTTCAACAGAGGTGAGTTGTCTATTCGGTTGCTTTACATGTGTTCTACATAACCATCTATGCTTTCTTCACTGTTTAAATTGATAGCTATATGCAAGACATAGCTGAAAATTTTTATCCATGTTTGAGTTGCAGATACACAAGAGTTATTGTCTGCTATATGAGACTTGTACAGAGTGATGCTTGGGATCTTTTCATTTTTGTTGGTTTTGCAGGCTGACTTTAGGTAGGTGACTCCAAGTGTGGTGATCCGGTGCTTAGCCATGATGGGCTATTCCCCTTATTAATGCAGCTTAATGAGCATGCTAAGTTGTCAATGGTCACGAATATCACACAGACTCTCTCCAACTTGTGCCATGTTTTTCTATCAATGTTTCTTAGGGGTTTATAATTTGCGCTATGAGGACTTCTCGTAGTTGCGTCGTGTAATTCTACTTTCTCTTAATGAAAAACTGCCACAGTGGTACGGCCATATTTTGGTAATAATAGTATAACATGTTTTTAAATTATTGTGATATTTTGGTATGTGAAGGGCATCAGCGTGCAGCAACAGGTGCTGAACCAGGTGTACTCCCCGGAGGCCGATGCATGGTCCTTCGTCCTCGACGGCATGGTCACCGGGTGGCGGAGCCCAGCGCGTGCCACAACGGCCGGTTCTACGCGCTGACTGCAAGGACAGCTACCGGTTGAGGGCGTACGACGAGGCCGCAGACGCATGGACAACCTGCGTCGATAGCAAGCAGCACGGGGAACGTGACTGTGTTAATTTCACGAACGTTGCCTTTTGGATTAAATGTCACTCATATTTAATTTTATAGTATTGTTATTTTATCGTGTGATTCATGTATTTTTAGTAAAACAGTTTAGCTGTCCCGTAGCAACGCACGAGTACGTTACCTAGTATATATGTCAGTCATGAGAGCTAAGCATCCTTTAAGCTTTTACAGCAGTCATATTTTTCTTCCTCTACGCTGTGCGCAACCTAGTTCAAAATAACGGGCTGAATGTAGTCCGGCCTAGCTCGTTCGGCTCGTTACAGTAAACATATTTATTTAAGTTCATTCAAGTCATCTATCCTTTTACTTTATAGCTGTATACCTCATTCATTTAGTTCCGGTTACATGATCATTTAGGTTCAAGTCATTCATTTGGTATGGGTTGTCGTATTCTTGTAGTTTTACTCTAATATTTAATTAATAGCGTTACTTTTTGTTAGGAGTGGCCTAGTAGAGGTATGCCCATCGATAACAAGATGTGTGGTGACTTCGTCAGCACAAAAAAAAAAAAAATCCTTCTTTGGAAGGTGCACATAGAACAGAGTGTGTGTATGTGCTCACAGTAGTCAGGATATGTACATGTGTATAAGCCCTTTGTATATAAATTATGTTCAAATAAACTTGATAAATAATAGCCCACGCAATCCGAATTAACGCATGTCACATTTATGTTTCAAAAAGACACAAGCATTTCATGTTATCTTTCTGGGGTCAACGTGTTGCCACAGCTGGACTCCTTGTTTGCTCGAGAAAAATCCATTCACCATCCAGAGGCAGTGTATTTAAGCACTGGGCAGGATTCTATTGATGATTTCTTCTCATGTTACCATCACGATGATGCATATCATCGTAAACACTGTTCACGTATAGACAATGCTGATCTCCGATCGCATTGCAAGCGGTGTTGCATATATATACTCCTCCGTCCCTATATAACTGTTGTTTTCGCTTCTCGAGAAACAATTTTGATTATATATATATATATAATATTAATATTAATATTTACGGTATAAAATTAATATCATTAGATAAGTCGTTGAATCTATTTTCATAATAAGATTATTTAAAGATACAAATGTTGCACACATTTTCTACAAATTCAGTCAAATTAACGGCATGGAAACTAAAAGCGACAGTTATTTAGGAGCGAATGGAGTAGGTATGTGCCAGCAGTCCGGGATTTTTGAGTATACAAAGCTCTGAGCAAATTCACATCGAGTAGGAGATTGCACTCAAATTTACCTTTTTGTTTCACACGTTGTTAAAAATAAATTATATAATTCTTGCAAAAGCAGAAACATCAAGTCATCAATTCAATAAACTCCAACAGCATTGATAAATAATTATTGCCCACCTCTGCCATCATAAAAGTAACTTAAGGACCCTCATATATGTATTATATACCTATATCTAGCATAAAAATTAACCTAGTGTAATATATAGTATTTATCCAATTTTCATTAGTTATGATCCTAAATTTATCATTGATTTTTTTACACTACCAACTCCAAGAAGAGGTTGTACTCTCTAAACCGATTTTTTGCAAAAATCATAAAAATGGCCCTCTAATAATAAGTTGGTAAAAAAAACTCCCTACAAGTAGAAATTGCTAAATCTCTATCTATTATCTGGTTTGTTCGTTGCACACTTGCACTCTTTATGATATTGTATTTTGCTAGTTTTCAGGCAAAATGATTATCTTTAAAACATCGCTGCACTTTCATGGAGAAGGGAATCGATCATTGAAGGGAGTCAAATACTGTGAAGATAGAAACTACCACCCAACCACTAAGCATCTCACAGTCAAGATTTTATTTTGTAACATGCGTCTGATTGCATAATTGCTGCTGGATTATAACTTACTGTGCTGTGAATGCAAAGTTTATGTCTGAGAGTTCA
>CM039598.1:39142247-39224896 GCA_022457205.1 Saccharum spontaneum | reverse complement strand
TATTATTTTGAGCCAGACCAGCAGTATCATTAGGAAAGCTTTGATCAAGGCAAGTATAACATGGGACCATCCTTGTTGTCCTATTCACTAAAAATACTATTCATATGCATGTGTCTTCCTTGACAACCATAGAGATTATAACTTAGCAATTGATATCTTGTTTCCTTGTCACCTATGGGTTGTGCATTTGGGTAGCTATTGCTAGTGCTTAATTATGAACAATGATCTTGTAATTTGACTAATGGAATAAGCGACCAACCTTTAATGATGATTTTATTAGTGTTGAAAAGGGAGCTAGAGCAAGGGGTTATATTGTTGCTCTGGTTTTCTCTCCGTAAGGACTTATCTGTACGTGATCATCCGGGACATACAGTACAGCTGTGAGGGCTATATAGCTCTGGCTCTAGTTGTTCAAGAGACCTTTTCTAGCTTGTTAGTGGTTACCTTAAATGGCGTAAGAATGGCTTGCCACGTTGGGTGTAGGACAACCTCTAGTCTATGAGTATAGCCGAGAAGGAATTGTGTCATTTAAAAAGGGGGCTTCCTACATCTGCCTGCCGAGTGAATCTAATGGCCCTAACTTGTTAGACGAACTTTTGAATGACTTTATATGGTTTTCAGTGTTTTGGGAGTAATTAACCCATGCATTTGGAAATCATGACTCACAGTGAAAGTGTACACCTCTGCGCAGAGTTAAAAACTGGTATACTAGCCGTGCCCACGGATACGAGCGGCCTTGGAACATTTACAGATAGCTGATCACCATTGTTATATCATGCTTAATTACCGTTGATTATTATTATGCTCATGTTAATGCTATTTATTATCCTTATTACAATTGATCATTGGTTCATTAATGGGATTTGGATTACCTTGATGCTACTCAATTGCCAATTATATAATGAATAAAAGCTAAACGCAATCAAATAGTGTCTAGCCTTTTTGAGCCTCATGAACCCTGTGTTGTACTTGTTGAGTTTGACATGGACTCACTCTTGTTATTTCCCGCACACCTCAGTGTGTAGTGAGGTGCTGCTCAGAAGAAGGATAAAGAGGTAGTAGAGTTTCTAGAAGTCTTTCAGAAGTGTTTGGCATACGGAGCCACTAGTCAGCCGTCCCTGAGAAGAATGGAGCCTAAAGTTTAGTCACCGTTCCGCGATACTCTGATGTAAGTGTTAATATAGCTATGTATATGTTATATAATAACAATGTTTCTGATACTTTTTTCATTCTGACATATGTGTGGACTTCCTGGGCACACATATGATTGGCCTGGTTTTGTTCTTTAGAAAACCTGGTGTGACAGAGTGGTATCAAAGCGGTGTTGACTAGACGTATGCCAAGTAGCACTAGACGTATTCTAAAACTCATTTTACTATAAAACTATTTTTGGTCATCCCTTGACTCATTGATTTTGACTATTAACTCTTCCTTGTCTTGTTGTATCCTCTCCTTGATAGCTTCCTTTGAGCTATTTTTGCTTATCCCCATTGGTTTTTGTTTTGTTGTTTTAAAAAAAATTGATTCCATCTGATTCAAAGATTCGATGGCCTTCCATCATCCATACTCTTCCCTTAGGATGACCACCATTATTGAAGAAGCACGTGTAGTACCGATGATGTGATTGGTGCTTTGTTTTGCCTGATGTGTGCTTGTCTTGTTTGATGTGATGCATGTGTGTCGTCTCTATTCTTGTGTTTCAAAGGAGGCCTGAAATCCTCTTGAGAATTAGCTCAATCTATGTTAGAGTGGAGTAGTATGCTCTCTTGACCTACCTAACCTTCGATCAATCCTAATTCTTGTTGTCTTTTCCCTGTATCGTCCATGCCTACTCTTGGATTCCATGCTTTCTCCTTTATCTTAACCCAACGAAGGATAAACATATAATGAACGCATCGATAGTAGCAAGTCTTCAAGAAAGAGATGTGTTCAATGACATCGCCAAGTGGAACAAGATCTTTGTTAAAGTGGGGTAGCATCTGCTCTCAACAACAGCAAGTCCTGAATATCTCAAGCGACGAGGCATGAAGAACTAAACATCAAACTTTATCTTTCTTGTCATCTTTTGGCCATTCTCGATCCATGTCTTATATCTCATCAACATAAATCACAGAAGCATGAAGACTTGAAGATTAGCGTTATCTATCTCTCTAGTCTCTTTGAATCTCGTTCCTACTTTATCTTGTCTTTTCAGAACAGTCTGTCTTCCTTAGCTTATACCTCTATTTTTGGACGCCCAAAGATCATGGATAAATTCTAGACAATAGTAGACTTCAATATCTTTCTCTGACCGTAAGAACCACCCTAATATCTATTATGGTTTGGGATTTATGAAAACCACAAGGTGACACATCTGTGCTGTCAGCAACCTGGAATAGTTTCTATTGTGCACAGTTTTTGACTACTTTAACTGCAGAATCTGGAGAAGTGTTCTATAAGAAAGTTGTAGTAAATTTGATAAGCTTTCCAACGGTATAAGCTACAACATCATTGGATTCATAGAACTTGAGTTATAACTGTATTTCTACACTGCCATTTTTCTACTCGTGAGGAAGTGTAGGTTACTTGTTTTTGCATATGCTCATGAATCTCTTTGGGATGCCAGAAGGACATATTGGTAGTCATCACTCAAAAACAAATGCAAGCTATCCTTTGGTGTTCTCTAGTTGATCTCTTCTTAAGGGGTTTGCCGAACTAAAAGACGATACAAGATGGAGGTTTATATGTTCTGTTTCGTCACCTGGAAGCATCAGCTATCTACATGGTTGCAAAGTCATTATCAAGCGCAGGTATCCTTTCTCAGAGTGGTAACCTGTTAGAACCATCTACAAGAATCGTAAGGGTCTAAAGGAGACATTTACCAAGTTGGTTTTGAGTTTGTGGCATCATCATTGGATAGGAGTTGATGAAGGAAAAGTGAAGACTTGCAGATCAACTTTATCTTTCTCCCCTCCTTGACTTAACAGGAATCTCGGGACGAGATTCCTGTTAAGTGGGCTAGAATTGTCACACCCAAAATTTCCTATTTTGGATTGTGCATGAAAAAAACCAAATAAAATAAATGATTTCAATGTTTGAATAAATTTATTAGATAAGTTAAGTTGCTGCTAATTTAAATATAGAAAATTGTGGTTTTAAACTTTTTCATATTAATTTGATAATATGGTGTTTGTGTGATGCTTGTCTTTGGTGTTGGTGAGTGATATTATTTTCAAAATACCATAGGATGACGTTTACTTCTCACCAGAAATTTTTTTGGTATTTTCTGGATTTAAAATTTTAATTTTTGTGAGCTTAATCTTTTTCTTTGATCTCTTCATCCATCTTTTCATGAGCTCAAACTCATTTAGTTGAGTTCCTTATCTTTCCAAGAGTCTCCTGGATTTTTCCCGTGATTTTTCTGAGCTCCGAGCTATTTTTCACGGCCAAAAAGATAATTTTAGATTTTCTGAAATTATTTTATTCACGGAATTAAAATAATCCTGAAATTAAGAAAATCCGAAAAGTTTCCAAACCCTACAACTATATATATGCCGGCGTAGTCCTCGATGCCGTGATTTCAGAATTACAACCCTTATCGCGAGCCGCCGCACGTAGCTCCCTCCACCTCTCACCTAAGTTCTGCATTTACAGCTTGCGTTCCGGCGAACTCTCCGACGAGCTTTTCCGGCCAAACTGTCGCGTCCCGACGCCAGCCACCACCACCAAGAGGCAGCCCTCGTCGTTCTCTACACCGTGGTATATCCGTTTGCGCGAATTCATCACCGTTTCATCGAGTTCCCATCTCATCTTGCTCCTCTCCGGCGAGGTTTCACCATGGCTGACCGAAGCTCCTCCAAACCCAAGGTAGAAGATGATACTATTTACAGTTTTGTCACTGATCTTGTTTTGATCATAAAATCTCCGTTTTAACTTTGATTTGACCCGTTCAAGTTGCGTTAGGTTTGTATTTCGAGCTCTACATGTTAGTATAGCTGTACAGTAGGTTTGGGAAATTTAATTTTCGAGTTTATATTAAAGTAATAATTTATCTATAGGAAATCTTACAAAATTCATAACTTTCACGTTTTAAATCCGAATTTCGTGAAGAGTTTTACAAACTTTTTATACTGTCTTGCTACTGTTGGTGTACTGTTTTAATTATGTCTCTTTGTTTGCTTCGTGTATGATTGCTCGGATGATTGTGCGTTGATGCTTGATGATCCAATATAGACGATGCGTAGTTTCTTGATGATCAGGAGTATTATTTTGAGCCAGACCAGCAGTATCATCAGGAAAGCTTTGATCAAGGCAAGTATAACATGGGACCATCCTTGTTGTCCTATTCACTAAAATTACTATTCATATACATGTGTCTTCCTTGACAACCATAGAGATTATAACTTAGCAATTGATATCTTGTT
The DNA here is from genome assembly GCA_022457205.1 of Saccharum spontaneum. Taxonomy (NCBI): domain Eukaryota; kingdom Viridiplantae; phylum Streptophyta; class Magnoliopsida; order Poales; family Poaceae; genus Saccharum; species Saccharum spontaneum. Next base: position 39,220,493 of record CM039598.1, on the reverse strand, counting down.
TCCTTGTCACCTATGGGTTGTGCATTTGGATAGTTATTGCTAGTGCTTAATTATGAACAATGATCTTGTAATTTGACTAATGGAACAAGCGACCAACCTTTAATAATGATTTTATTACTATTGAAAAGGGGGCTAGAGCAAGGGGTTATATTGTTGCTCTGGTTTCTCTCCGTAAGGACTTATCTGTACGTGATCATCCGAGACATACGGTACAACTGTGAGGGCTATATGGCTCTGGCTCTAGTTGTTCAAGAGACCTTTTCTAGCTTGTTAGTGGTTACCTTAAATAGCGTAAGAATGGCTTGCCACGTTGGGTGTAGGACAGCCTCTAGTCTATGAGTATAGCTGAGAAGAAATTGTGCCATTTGAAAAGGGGGCTTCCTGCATCTGCCTGCCGAGTGAATCTAATGGCCCTAACTTGTTAGACGAACTTTTGAATGGCTTTATATGGTTTTCAGTGTTTTGGGAGTAATTAACCCATGCATTTGAAAATCATGACTCACAGTGAAAGTGTACACCTCTGCGTAGAGTTAAAAACTGGTATACTAGCCGTGCCCACGGATACGGGCGGCCTTGGAACATTTACAGATAGCTGATCACCATTGTTATATCATACTTAATTACCGTTGATTATTATTATGCTCATGTTAATGCTATTCATTATCCTTATTACAATTGATCATTGGTTCATTAATGGGATTTGGATTACCTTGATGCTACTCAATTGCCAATTATATAATGAATAAAAGCTAAACGCAATCAAATAGTGTCTAGCCTTTTTGAGCCTCATGAACCCTATATTGTACTTGTTGAGTTCGACATGGACTCACTCTTGCTATTTCCCCCACACCTCAGTGTGTAATGAGGTGCTGCTCAGAAGAATAATAAAGAGGTAGTGGAGTTTCCAGAAGTCTTTCAGAAGTGTATGGCATACGGAGCCACTAGTTAGCAGTCCTTGAGAAGAATGGAGCCTGAAGTTTAGTCACCGTTCCGCGATACTCTGATGTTAGTGTTAATATAGCTATATATATGTTATATAATAACATTGTTTCTGATACTTTTTCATTCTGACATATGTGTGGACTTCCTGGGCACACATATGATTGGCCTGGTTTTGTTCTTTAGAAAACCGGGTGTGACACCCAGTGTTGCGCCATTTGCTCATCCAATGTCTTTCTATTGATGCAGGATGGAGGTCTGGAGAACACATGGCTCATTGATTCTGGATGTTCACGCCACATGACCGGAAGCTCAAAATGGTTCTCCAGCCTCAACCCCGTGCAATGTAAGGAGTATGTCACATTCGGGGACAATAGCAAAGGTAAAGTGCTTTCTCGTGGGACCATTCGGGTCAATGAGAGTCTTGTCTTGAAGGATGTTGATTTAGTTTCAAACTTGCATTTCAACTTGCTTTCTGTTTTGCAACTCCTTCAAGATGGCTTTGAAGTGCGCTTTAAGACCGGCTTGTCTCGAGTTCTTGACTCTCAGTGAAATCTTGTTTGCTAGATTGTTCCTTTTGGCCGTGTCTTTCGAGCTAATTTTTCTCATTCCTTTGGCTCTTCTCGATGTTTGGTGGCCGAATCCTCCTATGAGCTTTGGAAGTGGCATAGGAGACTTGGTCACTTGAGCTTTGACTTACTAGCTAGGTTGAGCTCACTTGATCTAATCCGAGGATTGCCCAAGTTGAAATTTGAGAAGGATTTGGTGTGTCACCCTTGTCGTCACGGGAAGTTGGTTGCTGCTTCTCATCCACCTGTGAATCAAGTCATGACCAAGGAACCCAGTGAGCTACTTCACATGGACACAGTTGGTCCAGCTCGAGTTCGATCAGAGGGTGGGAAGTGGTACGTTCTAGTGATCGTGGACGATTTTTCTCGCTACTCTTGGGTGTTTTTCATGGAGGGTAAGGATGAGGCTTTTTCACATGCTCGGGATTTGATTCTTTGGTTGCAAAATGAGTTCCCTAAGAATGTCATGAGAGCGATTCGCAGTGACAATGGCATAGAATTCAAAAATACTCATTTTGAAACTTTTTGTGCTTCTTTAGGCCTCGAGCATCAGTTTTTCTCTCCCTATGTCCCTCAGCAAAATGGTGTTGTTGAGCGCAAGAATTGGACCTTTGTTGAGATGGCTAGGACGATGCTCGATGAGCATAGGACTCCTAGGAGATATTGGGCCGAAGCGATCAACACTGCGTGTCATGTTTCCAATCGCATTTTTCTTCAAGCCTTCATGAAGAAAACTGCTTATGAGCTGCGATTCGGTCGACTACCCAAGGTGAGCCATTTTCGAGTGTTTGGATGCAGGTGCTTCATTTTGAAACAAGGTAACTTAGACAAATTTGAGTCTCGATCCTCGGATGGTGTCTTTCTTGGTTATGCATCACATTCTCATGCATATCGAGTACTTAATCTTGAAACTAATCGAGTCATAGAGACTTGTGAAGTCACTTTCGACGAGACCATGCCTTGTTCTGTTCTTATCTTTGAAAGTGTAGGTGATCAGGAGATTAGTGAGAGCATCTTCGTTGAGGAGAATGAGGAAGATGCTGATTGGGGAGATGCAGAGCCGACCTCTTCGGTTGTTCCAGTTGAGTCTGCGACAACTACTTTGGCTCACGGACCAGACCCATCTTCTTCCACTACATGGGGTCCGCACGAGCCGCCTCCTTAGCCTACGCCGGCTGCACCTAAGGAGGCCCCAACAGCTGTTGAGGGGGAGGCGACATCTTCGAGGGAAGCCCCTCGGTACATCCAGCGTCGCCACCCACCTCAAACCATGATCGGCGACATTAGTCAGCGTGTTACACGCTCAAGGTCATATGAAATCTCACATTTCGCTCATTCTGCTTTTGTCGCTAATTTCGAGCCACAAAATGTGGGACACACACTTTCTGATCCCGATTGGGTCAATGCTATGCACGAGGAGTTACAGAACTTTGAGAGGAATGAAGTCTGGTTCTTAGTTCCACCTCCACCTGAGTGTCACCCTATAGGTACAAAATGGGTTTTCAAGAACAAGCAAAATGAGGATGGAGTGGTGGTGAGAAATAAGGCTAGGCTAGTGGCTCAGGGGTTTTGTCAGAAAGAGGGAGTAGATTTTAAGAAACCTTTGCTCCTGTGACCCGTATCGAGGCTATAAGGATGCTCTTAGCTTATGCAGCTTCGAAAGGGTTCAAGCTGTATCAAATGGATGTGAAGAGCGCCTTTTTGAACGGGTACATAGAGGAAGAGGTGTATGTGAGACAACCCGCTAGCTTTGAAAATCCCAAGTATCCCAACCATGTTTACAAACTCCACAAAGCCTTGTATGGATTGAAACAAGCCCCGAGAGCCTGGTATGAGCGTTTGGAAGCCTTCTTGCTTACTAAGGGCTTTAAGATGGGTTCCGTAGATAAAACTTTGTTTTTCCTCAAGCAAGGCACTGACACACTTTTGGTTCAGATTTACGTGGATGATATCATTTTTGGTGGTTCCTCTCATGCTCTTGTTGCAAAGTTTTCTGAGACTATGAGCAGATAATTCGAGATGAGCATGATGGGCGAGTTGACATTCTTCCTCGGGCTGCAAATCAAGCAAACATATGAAGGAACATTCGTGCACCAAGGCAAATACACCAAGGATCTTTTGTGGAAGTTTGATATGGGCGAGGCCAAGCCTCTTTCGATGCCCATATAGACCACGACGACCCTGGACGAGGACAAGGAAGGAGAAGCTATGGACCAGGAGTACCGAAGCATGATCGGTTCGTTGCTGTACTTGACGGCGACGAGACCAGACATCCAGTTCGCGGTCTGCTTGTGCGCACGCTTTCAGTCTTCACCGCCCACATCGCATCGTCAAGCCGTCAAGCGGATCATGAGGTACCTTCGTTTCACACCCGAATTTGGTCTTTGGTTTTCGGCTTCCTCCTCTCTTTCTCTTTGTGGTTACTCTGATGAGGATTATGCTGGCTGTCGTACTGAGAGGAAGTCTACTTCTGGGACTTGTCAGTTTCTTAGGTCTTCACTTGTGTCTTGGTCCTCTCGCAAGCAGTCCACTGTAGCCCAATCCACCACAGAAGCTGAGTATGTTGCTGCTGTTGCTTGCTGTTCCCAATTGCTTTGGATGGTTGCTACTTTGCGAGACTATGGCTTAGAGTTTAGGCGAGTGCCTTTATTCTGTGATAGCACCAGTGCCATATGTGTAGCCAAAAACCCCGTTCTCCACTCCAAAACCTAGCACATAGAGGTCTGTTTTTACTTCTTGTGAGACCACTATGAGAAAGGGGACATTGACCTTATTCATGTTGACACCCACAACCAACTCGCAGATATCTTCACCAAACCCCTTGACCAAGCCTAGTTTGCTCGCTTGCGAGGAGAGGTTGGAGTTTGCTTCCCTTTTTAGTTTGGAAAGTTTTGGATCTTGTATTCTAGCTTTGGTTTTCTTTTTAGTTTAGCTTTTGATTTTGCTTTTGTATCATATTTGCATATCATATCATCATGTTTTTATTGCATCTTGAGCTTGATCCTTATAGTAGCTAGATTGACACTATGCTCTTGTTGGGGATGTTATGGATATACATGATGTGCTTTTCTTAGGCTCACTTTGATCTCTTGATATGAGCTAAAAATGCCTTTTTCAATTGTGAACTTGAATAACACTTGATGAAACTTGAAACATGTTCACCACTACTTGTGGCAACTAGCTTGTATAGGTGTGTCGAGAACCCTTTTTGCTTCATATATATGCTTAGTTGCTACGGCTCATACCTTGAGTTACATACTTGCTTGAGAAACTTGAATTTGTGCTAAAACCAAAAAAACAAGGTATGAAAAGATCAGGATAGGTCTTTGCTATCCCATGTCAGAGTATCGAGACAGCTCCTTATTGCACTTAAGGGTGAACTTGAGCTTTGTAATGGATACCGAGATCATTGTCTTAAGCTTCTGATTGCTTTTGGCATAGGCTTGACATGATTGATAAGTCAGGTTTTGATGGCATCGATAACCTCCTGCACATATTTGTTTGACAAACTTTTGTGATAAGCTGCATAACTCCGATAAAATTCAATTGATATCTAAGAATTTGATCAAATCACAAGTTTGTCTCATGACATGATGTGTAACTTTGTTTGGGGTAGTTCACTTTGCATACATGTGTGGCACAAGGTTGATCTCCTGTCTATATTTGCTATGTGCTCATTTGGTGGTGAACCCTCTTTTAAATTGCTCAAACTTGATCAAACTTGCTACAATGCCATATTTCATCTCATTTGATCACTTTGAGCATTTGCTAGCACTTGTATTTGTTGATATGTATACATGATAGCATCAGCTAGAGCATCTTTTCAATCTACTTGCTATAATTTTAAAGCTTCTGCATTTGTGCATTTCTGCATTCATAGCATGTTTTGAGGGGGAATTGTAATCCTTGGGCTCTAGCTTGATAAGTGCATGTGTCAACAAGGGGGAGAGATATGTCACACTCACCATGTCAACAAGGGGGACAAGGTGTCAACAAGGGGAGAAGGTTCCAATTCCACCCAAAGTAGAGATATGCATTCATTTGAGTGAGATTGCATTTGTTCAGGGGGAGTTGCACTTGAGTTGCTTTTGCTTGCTAGATGTGTTGAGCCTTTGCCTCTTCTAGAGGGTCTAGCAGTTTTTTAGCTTTTCGAGCTTTGCTAGTGGTGTTGAGCCCATTGCCTCTTCTTGAGGGCTAGCTTTGTTTTACTTGGTTGCGTCGAGCCGTTGCCCATGTCTTTGGGGACCAAGTTTTGCTCATTTCAAATGACCTGTTTCGACTTTTCTTTGGCTTTTGGTCATTTGGTTGAGCTCTTTATTTTCTCTTCTTCTTTTTTTTCTTTTGCTCAAGCTGTTCGTGTATTGGTGTTGACAATGCACTCATCAAGGGGGAGATTGCGAACACAAGGTTGACAAGTACCCTTGTGTGTTCGTTTTGTGATGAGTGATTGTCAATGTGATCCACGAAGTAGGTTGAGTGGTGACTAACCCTACCATGGTGAAAGCTATGTGTGCGGCATATCTCTTGGCTCGTGGTGTACAGGTGTGGAGCACGGAGGCGGTAGTTGACGGCGAGGTGAAGGTCAAGGAGGATGTGCCGTGGCAACGGACCGGGAGTGGTGAAGGGCGGACGTGAGGCTTAGACCGAGGGACCAAGAGGCCGGGTGACTAGCCATGGTGGCTGACACTTGGGACATCGACGAGTGCAAGTGTACATGGTGATGAAGACGGCGTCGGCCAAGTCAAGATGGAGACGATGGCGTCGTGTGTTGACGGTCCTTAAGTACCAAATATAGTTATCAAATAAATAAAGAAAAGGATCCAAATGCAACCAACACCTAGACTTAGGGTTTTATCTGACAGAATTCCACGAGTTTTGGTGTTTGTCTGTTTCTGCAGGGGGTTATCAGAAAATACGGAGGAAAGGCCCACACGTCGGGTTTACATAGAGATAATAACGTGTTCACCGATTTTCTATCATCTAGAAGACTCCAAAAGCCACGAGAACGAACGGGAGGCCGAACGGGCCCGGAGGCAGGGCGCCCGCCCTGGCCTGAGAGCCAATCAGGCTCCGTCTCGCGGATTATGCTCCACCGACCTAAGGGATCAAGGAAAACCGTGCGATTAATGTCGGTTTGATCCGACGGCCCACGTTCACTTGAGGGGGCTATATAAGCAGGACCCCTAGCCCCTGGAGGAGGCACTCCCTCATTCTCAATTCTTCAAACCCTAATCTCAGGAGGAGAGTCTCTGATCAAGCCCTAGAGCCACCACATCAACTAGATCTCTAGTATAGCATAGCTACATAGGATTAGAACTAGAAGGAGTCAATCTTTGATTGGTTTCCAGATCTGTCAAGAGGATTCTTGGTAATTCCTTTACTGTTCTTCATTGTTCATCTTTGTTCTTCAATATTATGAATACAACTTTGTTCTATTTCAATATATTGATTATGACTATGCTCTACTTGATTATATTTGCGATTATATTATTCTTAGTTTATCGTAGTTATACGCTTGGCTTAGTTAGATTGGAATTATATACATGTTTAGGATCGTATAGCGTTTATCCATCGGATCCATGGGTAAATGATAAATATTGTGTAGGCGTGGTGCTTAGACCATATTTATCTGTGATTGCACCTTATATGCCGGATCGTGGGGTGGTCCGCGATGGTGACAGTTTCGTTGGTTCTTATATAGTCCCCCTCCCGTGTGTAAGGCAGGCAGAGCAACATTATTACGGGGGAGTGATTGCTATGTTTCTCATCTTCCTTGATAATATCACTATGCATGGGCGTAGTCCTTTCTCGCAATGATTGCCAAGTGTACTTGCACTAACTATGATATGCTAGACTTTATAGTTAAGAATAACTTAGGAAATATCCTTGTAGTTCGTACTAATACCATGCTAATGACTTGCTAGAATATCTGTTGAGGTGCTTATCATTATTATATGTGGCTAGCTGATCAGATTAATTATCTTTGTCACCATTCATAGTTTATCTATATTTTATGTGACACTTACCCCTGTATGCAAGAGATAGATGAATGCTCTCACTTATACATGCAATGATTGATACTCATTCCTATATTCCATTCCATAATCAACATTGATGTTAGTAATCCCTTCCCAGTGGTAAAAATATAAATAACGATACCTGGAATACTTTCCGGTTAAAATGCTACATCGGTATTAATCTGTGCGCTTGCAGATCTTATTTATTATTTATTTAGAAGAGCAGTTGCATATTTCAATACCGCGTCTCTCATGTCATGCTGGGGATGACAACTTGGCTTAAGTGGCATGAGGGATAGGTTCGGCATTTTTGGCGCCGTTATCAGAATTAGAAAACTAAGTCTACTTTTGGTAATGATGTTAAGAATGCCCAACAAGCATTTTTGGCGCCGTTGCCGGGGAAGGTTGATTTACTAACAAGGAATGAATACGGAATCTGAGTCATCATTCGCATCATTAAGTGATTGAGATCATCAATTCTCCCATACAGATTTACCCCTGTATTTTTCCATTCTTATTGTTTTGCAGGGTGATGTATGAATAGAGGACATCTTCCAGAAAATTTTGTTGACAACCCCGAAGCATTAATCAGAGGGGCAGGAGCCAAGCTCAAGAAGTCAACACTTCGACGCAACACTTCATCCAATCCAGAAGACCGCCGAAGTTTCATCCGGAATTTGTCAACAGAGTTCGCAGCCATGGCGAACAAGACGATCCGCGAGTTCTCAGCTCCCACTACGGACAACATCCGCACTGGACCTGCCGCGGCCATCGACAAGAACTTTAAGCTCAAGCCAGGGCTCATCAACATGGTACAAGCCAACCAGTTTTGTGGGAAGCCGCACGAAGATGCAAGTGCTCATCTCCAACACTTCCTGGAGATTTGCAGCACATTCACTTTATTAGATGTTCCCAGAGACGCCATACTACTTCGCCTTTTCCCATTCTCACTATTGGGGAGAGCGAAGCAGTGGTTCTACGCGACGAAGGATAAGAACACTACGTGGGCACTCTGCTCTACGAACTTTCTGGCTAAGTTCTTTCCCATGGGCAAGACTGTTGACGGTTCTTAAGTATCAATTATAACCATCAAATAAATAAAGAAAAGGACCTATATGCAAGCAACACCTAGAATTAGGGTTTGATCTAACAGAATTCCACGAGTTTTGCTGTTTATCTATTTCTGCAGGGGGTTATTAGGAAATACAGAAGAAAGGCCCACATGTCGGATTAATGACGGGATATTAACCGAACACGTAATTATCTTACATCTAGAAGATTCCAGAAGCCACGGGAACGAACGGGAGCCGTAACGGGCCAGGACACAGGGCGCCCGCCCTGCCCCCGGGACCAATCAGGTCGAGTCTCGCAGATTATGCTCCACCGCCTTTGAGGATCAAGGAAAACCGTAGGATGAAGGTCGGTTTGATCCGACGGTCCAGATTCATCCAAAAGGGCTATATAAGCAAGGCCCCTGACCCCTGGTGGAGAAGACCCCAATTCATTATTCAGTTGCATATCTCTAGTTAGGGTTTAGAGAGAGAGGTTCCCTCTAGGGTTCCCACCTCTTAGGGCTTAGCATCCAATGTGAAAGTAGAATTAGTTCTACTAGATTGAGAGAGATAGAGTGGAGGTGTAGATCGGAGGAAGCCGGCCTGTCGGTGTCTATTCCGAGGTTGTACCTGCGGGATCAAGTTCTCCTAACCCGAGGCTTGTTCTTAGGATTCTTCAGTATTTCGACTTCTAAATTCTAGTAAGTTCTTTGTTTTATTGTTCTTTGGTTTATGAGTTTACTTTGATCTCTTCGCGTAGAGTTTAGAGTAATCATCTCTAGCGTAAACGTGGTGTTTAAGCTAGGATACTCATAGATATCCCCTCGTCTAGCCGGACCATGGTAGTAGCGAGGAACGTGACAATTCCGAGTTACCTTTGTATTCCATATCCCGTTAGTAGGATCGATAGGGTTTATAGGTGCGGGTTGAACATCCTTTGTGGTGTCTAGATTCCGTAAACCTCCCCAATAGAACAGTAGATCATCCTTACCAAGGTTAGAAGAAGAGTGTGGTTGTAGTCTTCTCTATACATCACTCACATCGAATCATAGTGGTTGTAGCCTAAAGGTTAGTAGTAATAGATTTGGTTAGTCAGATGCACTCTTTCTCCTAAAGGTAAAAATATAAATACGATACCCAGGATAACATCTCGGGTGAAGTGCTCACCGATATCCGTGCGCGTGCGGATCCTATTTCCTAATTGCGTTACCAAATATCAACAAGCATTTCTGGCGCCGTTGCCGGGGAGAAAGACGGTTTGCTGAGATAACCTTGAATCTTACTACTAGCTTGTACCTATACTTTTATCTTTCTTTATCTTTTTATTTCTTATCTTTTCTTTATTCTTACCTTATGGAGAACCAAGATTCTAAATCAATCTATCAATTTGCAACACCTTCGGAAACTGACCTTTTACCATGGGAGTCATCACAGCCTATCCAAACATCCCAGTATAAGTTAAGTTCAAGGTTGATTGCGATGATTCAAAATTTATCTTTTTCGGGAAAGGAAGATGAAAACCCTTACCTTCATATTAGAGATTTTGAGCAGACATGCGATTGTCTTCGCATTGATGGCATCTCTGATAAGACTTTACGTTAGAAGCTTTTTCCTTTTTCTTTAAGAGGAGAAGCTAGACGATGGTATAGTCAGAAGGTAAGTCAACAGCAAGGTGAATGGGGAGTTTTAAGAGCCAACTTTTGTCTAGATTTTTATTCCCTTGACCGTACTGGTGACCTTAGACTCGAAGTCCTATCTTTTAAACAAAAAGATAATGAAACTTTGGGGAAATCCTGGAAACGTTTTTCTGATCTTTTAGAATCTGGTCCAAAACTTTTGCTTGAAGACACTGTTCTTTTATTTCACTTTTTTCGAGGTCTTCAGAAAGATAATAAACAAATGCTGCATACTATGGCTAGAGGTTCTTTCTTTCGTATCCCTACTGATGAAGCTAAGGGGATCTTGAATAGAATCCTAGAAGCTGAGATGGATAATGCCCTCCATGATAAAACCTACGAAGCCGAAGTAGACACTCTGCCAAATTTTTCATCTACTTTAGCTATCCCAGGTTCTGAGCCACAAAAGGAAGAAATTCTACCATCTGATTTCATGCTAGACATAGAATCCGATCTCTTTGCCGATTTTGGAAACATTTCAAACTACCATTCTATAGACCAATCCCAAAACGGCCAATTTAGCATTTGTTTACCAAGTGAACGTCAATTGAGAGAGCTTATCTCGGTTATGAGTAGCGAATGGTTAGAGGAGTCAGAGCTTTCCTCTGAAGTAATCCGAGTGGACACACCCTCTATAACTATACGCTGTGCTTATAATTCTGATCAATTTAACGCTCTCTATAATCCTGTTGTGGGGATCAATATTATGTCCGAAGCTTTTGCACTTAATTTATTTGGGAAACTTGTTTTAACCCCCACAACAAAGGTCATAAAGGAATCTTCGGGACGATTAGTCCCCAGTCTTGGAATTATTAATGTCCTACCCTTTATGGTAGAAGGCTCCATGGTTCATTTGAACTTTTATATCTTTGATATATGGGGTTTCGACCTACTGATTGGACAACCTTTTAGAAGACTCCTTTATGAAGGTCAAACTGGAAAGCTCCACATTTCCTTGGGAAAGGATTTTAAACTTCCAATTACAATAACTCACTCCTTGAATAATAAGACCGAGCCATATCTTTTGCCTGATCCTATGGAGGAGGTAAAGGCTGCATCTCTAGAACTTTTAGATGATCCAGACTTAGAAGAGGAAGCCCCCTTCTTCACTGAAGAAGAGGCCGAACCTTCTGAACCTGAACCCTTAGATGAGTTTGCAGAAACACCTAGACCCCCCATAGAACTCAAAACTTTACCACCCGGTCTTACCTATGCTTTCCTAAACAATAATCCAGAGTTTCCTGTGATCATTAGTAATAAACTCACTCAGGAACAAACTCTGCGATTAATGACCATTCTTGAAAAACACCACTCTGTTTTTGGCTACTCACTTCAAGATCTCACAGGAATCAGTCCTATGATTTGTACCCATCGTATTCCGACAGATCCTTCTGTTACACCCTCTCGAAAGCCTCAACGTAGACTTAACAACGCGATGAGAGAGGTAGTTAAAAAAGAAGTTATAAAGTTGCTGCATGCAGGGATTATATATCATGTGCCGCATAGTGAGTGGGTAAGCCCTGTTCAAGTTATGCCTAAAAAGGGAGGCATGACTGTTGTTACTAATGATAAGAATGAGCTAATTCCACAAGGCACCGTCACTGGGTGGCGGATGTGCATAGACTATAGAAAACTTAATAAAGCCACGAAAAAGGATCATTTTCCTTTGCCTTTTATAGATGAGATGCTTGAGCGGTTAGCAAAACACTCGTTTTTCTGTTTTCTAGATGGATATTCAGGGTATCACCAGATCCCTATCCATCCTGATGATCAAAGCAAAACCACTTTTACATGCCCATATGGAACGTATGCTTATCGTAGAATGTCTTTTGGGTTATGTAATGCACCAGCTTCTTTTCAAAGATGTATGATTTCTATATTTTCTGATATGATTGAAGAGATTATGGAAGTTTTCATGGATGATTTCTCAGTTTATGGAAAAACTTTTGATAGTTGTCTTGAGAACTTAGATAAGGTTTTGCAAAGATATGAAGAAAAGCACTTAATCCTTAATTGGGAAAAATGTCATTCTTTGGTTAGGGAAGGAATAGTTCTAGGACACCTAGTGTCTAAAAGAGGTATTGAGGTAGATAGAGCTAAAATTGAAGTAATTGAACAACTACCTCCACCTGTGAATATAAAAGGAATTCGAAGTTTTCTTGGCCATGCTGGTTTTTATCGCAGATTTATAAAAGACTTTTCATTTATTGCGAGACCACTTACTCTTTTGCTAGCCAAGGATGCTCCTTTCGAATTTGATGATGCATGTCTAAATTCTTTCAATTTATTAAAGCAAGCACTCATCTCTGCACCAATCATTCAACCCCCTGATTGGTCGTTGCCTTTTGAAATTATGTGTGATTATGCTGTGGGGGCAGTTTTGGGACAAACTAAAGATAAAAAGCATCATGCAATTGCTTATGCAAGTAAAACTTTGACAGGAGCTCAACTTAATTATGCAACCACTGAAAAAGAGCTTCTGGCTGTTGTTTTTGCCATTGATAAATTTAGATCTTATTTAGTTGGAGCTAAGATAATTGTTTACACTGATCATGCTGCACTAAAATATTTGCTCACTAAGAAAGATGCTAAACCTCGCTTAATCAGATGGATTTTATTACTCCAAGAATTTGACTTAGAAATAAAAGATAAAAAGGGAGTAGAAAATTCTGTTGCTGATCACTTGTCTAGAATGTACTTTAAGAATTCACAGGAACCCCCCATTAATGACTCACTCCGGGACGACATGCTTTACGGGATTAACAGATCTGACCCCTGGTATGCAGATATTGTTAATTTTATGGTTTCAGGTTATGTACCACCCGGGGCAAACAAGAAGAAGCTTATTCAGGAAAGTCGTTCACATATATGGGATGAGCCATATCTCTTCCGAGTATGCGCTGATGGCCTACTTAGAAGATGTGTGACCACTGAGGAAGGATTGAAGATCATCGACAGATGTCACTCATCACCATACGGAGGTCACTATGGAGCATTCCGTACACATTCAAAGATCTGGCAATGTGGATTCTACTGGCCTACGATGTACGATGACACGAAGCAATATATCAGAAGATGTGGGCCATGTCAAAGGCACGGAAACATAAATACAAGGGATGCCATGCCACTCACCAACAACCTTCAGATTGAACTCTTTGATGTCTGGGGAATAGACTACATGGGTCCATTTCCCCCATCTAAGAAGTGTGAGTTCATCTTGGTGGCGGTTGATTACGTCTCCAAGTGGGTAGAGGCACTACCTTGCAAACATGCCGACAATATCAGTTCGAAGAGGATGTTTGAGGAAATCATATTTCCAAGATTTGGAGTCCCCAGGATAGTGATAAGTGATGGAGGATCACACTTCATTGACAAGCGCTTCGAGCACTATCTATCAAGACATGGAATCCCTCACAACGTCGCTACTCCCTATCATCCTCAGACAAGTGACCAAGCAGAGACTTCTAACAAGCAAATCAAGAACATTCTTCAGAAGACGGTGAACGAGATGGGAACGGCATGGAAGGACAAGTTACCCGATGCACTCTGGGCTTACCGGATAGCATACAAGACCCCAATTGGAATGTCTCCATACCAATTGGTATACGGAAAGACCTGTCACCTACCTGTTGAACTTGAGTTCAAGGCACACTGGGCCATAAAAAGATGGAATATGGACCTAGATATCGCCGGAAAACATAGAAGAATGCAATTATCGGAGTTAGAAGAATGGCGGGAGAAAGCATATCACAATTCGAAGATCTACAAAGAAAGAGTCAAAAGATGGCATGACAAGAGGATCAAGAAGAAGGAGTTCTCACCCGGAGATAAGGTATTACTTTTTAATTCCAGGGTGAAGCTTTTCGGGCATGGAAAGCTCCGGAACAAATGGGAAGGACCATTCAAGGTAATTCATTCATCATCCCACGGAGCTATCACACTTCAAAATGACGAAGGTACGTTATTCAAGGTAAATGGTCAACGTCTTAAATTATTTTTAGAGCCCAATAAAGAATTAGAAGAAATAGACGTGATCAATTTTTACCTTCCAATTAAAAATTAAAGCGCGACGCTTTTAATCTTAGGAGGCGTGAGCGTCGCTGAGCTATCTAGATTAGATCTTGGGGCTATATATGTCTTAGTTATTATTAGATTCGATTAGGTTCGCTTATAATCAGTTTAGATCTATTATATTCGGTTATTATTATTATTCGGTTGTAATAAATGCCTCAAGATTAATAAAGATTATTATTAGTATGTCTTGTGTGTCTCTACTTTACTTTTGTGCAAGAAAGCAGAAAACAAGTATGGGGGAGATTCCCTGACATGTCACACACACTTCGATCGCACCACTCCATGAACCAGGTACACACTCTGCACACTTTTATTACACACTTACACACTCACCTTAGTTTGTGCAGAATTTTATCTCTCTAAACATGATAAATTAAAAGGATAAAAATGCTTATAATCATGATCAATCTCACTCTGTGATATTTCCTAGAAACCTGCAATTATTAAAATTATTTCAAAACCCTGTGTTGCTAAAAGTCATTGTGGAATAAGAGATGGTAAGGGTATAAGTACCATATTCTTAGTATCTTTAATGCTTGGAGAATTTGTTTTAAAAAATCTCTAAATTATAGCTACCATCCTCAAGTTTTATATGCCTGCTAAACATGAAAATATTAATTAAAGCTATCTGCTTTGGATTGAGTTTGTTCAAAACAAGTTAGACCCTTGTTGAGAGATTTATCATACTCCTAAGATCAAGACATTTTTATTCAGAAAGATTCACTCTTCCGAAGTATTATTGCGTTAGAGGCATGGGCTATGCAAAATTATGAATATATCGAGGAAATAAAAAGGAGCAAGTGCTCGATAACCTCGTGGAAAAAAATGGACAAGTGTCCGGCAGTAGAATTAGGGGTACCTCGGTATCCACCCAAAATGAAAAAAAATGAGATATGATAAAAATATGATGGAAAGAAAATGATAGCCCATGGTCCCTCTAATAAGCAATATGCCAGTAAGAGTGACAAGTTTTTAATTTTCAAAATCTTTGATCTAAGAGTATGGCATTCTTCTCCTCGGATCCGGTTTTGACCATACAATAAATGCAAGGTATGTATGCTTAAAGAATTATTTTTGCAAAATCAAAACAGCCTCAGAGAGAAATATAAAAGATAATGAGTGACTCTGAGAGCACCTATGAGGATAAAGGTATGCTAAGTTTTTCTTTTCAAAAATATGTAAAAACTCCAAGTGATAGGGATTAAGAAGAAGAAAGGCTCTTTACTCTGACCATATATTTCCCTGACTATAAGTGCACAGTAGATTTTTACAACACCCTGCAGGTATGAAAGAATGTTTCAACCCCAGATGTTTTATTAACCAACCTTTTCTCGAGGACTAGTAAAAGCCTAAGTATGGGGGTGTTTGTTGACGGTTCTTAAGTATCAATTATAACCATCAAATAAATAAAGAAAAGGACCTATATGCAAGCAACACCTAGAATTAGGGTTTGATCTAACAGAATTCCACGAGTTTTGCTGTTTATCTATTTCTGCAGGGGGTTATCAGGAAATACGGAAGAAAGGCCCACATGTCGGATTAATGACGAGATATTAACCGAACACGTAATTATCTTACATCTAGAAGATTCCAGAAGCCACGGGAACGAACGGGAGCCATAACGGGCCAGGACACAGGGCGCCCGCCCTGTGCCCTAGGGCGCCCGCCCTACCCCCGGGACCAATCAGGTCGAGTCTCACGGATTATGCTCCACCGCCTTTGAGGATCAAGGAAAACCGTAGGATGAAGGTCGGTTTGATCCGACGGTCCAGATTCATCCAAAAGGGCTATATAAGCAAGGCCCCTGACCCCTGGTGGAGAAGACCCCAATTCATTATTCAGTTGCATATCTCTAGTTAGGGTTTAGAGAGAGAGGTTCCCTCTAGGGTTCCCACCTCTTAGGGCTTAGCATCCAATGTGAAAGTAGAATTAGTTCTACTAGATTGAGAGAGATAGAGTGGAGGTGTAGATCGGAGGAAGCCGGCCTGTCAGTGTCTATTCCGAGGTTGTACCTGCGGGATCAAGTTCTCCTAACCCGAGGCTTGTTCTCAGGATTCTTCAGTATTTCGACTTCTAAATTCTAGTAAGTTCTTTGTTTTATTGTTCTTTGGTTTATGAGTTTACTTTGATCTCTTCGCGTAGAGTTTAGAGTAATCATCTCTAGCGTAAACGTGGTGTTTAAGCTAGGATACTCATAGATATCCCCTCGTCTAGCCGGACCGTGGTAGTAGCGAGGAACGTGACAATTCCGAGTTACCTTTGTATTCCATATCCCGTTAGCAGGATCGATAGGGTTTATAGGTGCGGGTTGAACATCCTTTGTGGTGTCTAGATTCCGTAAACCTCCCCAATAGAACAGTAGATCATCCTTACCAAGGTTAGAAGAAGAGTGCGGTTGTAGTCTTCTCTATACATCACTCACATCGAATCATAGTGGTTGTAGCCTAAAGGTTAGTAGTAATAGATTTGGTTAGTCAGATGCACTCTTTCTCCTAAAGGTAAAAATATAAATACGATACCCAGGATAACATCTCGGGTGAAGTGCTCACCGATATCCGTGCGCTTGCGAATCCTATTTCCTAATTGCGTTACCAAATATCAACAAAGACCAATGCTCTCCGTGGGAAGATTACAAGTTTTCAGCAACAACATGATGAATCCGTTTCAGAAGCATGGGAGCGCTTTCAAGATTACATCCTAGAATGTCCCCATCATGGAATGGAAAGCTGGCTACTTATGCAGACTTTCTATCATGGGCTCATCACTAGTGCTCGTGAGACCATGGATGCTGCAGCTGGAGGCGCATTTCTATCACTCACCATACCACAAGCTACAGCCCTTGTGGAGAAGATGGCGTCCAACCCAGGTTGGAACGAAGAGAGGACTCAAACACGCAAGAAGGGTGGAGGTATGCACCAGCTCAAGGAGGTAGACATGCTGTCTGCAAAGCTAGACCTACTCATGAAAAAGCTCGATGACAAAGCTGGAGACAAAAGAGAAGTCATGAACGTCTACGACTCTCACATGACTTGTGAGGAATGTGGAGACACTGGACACTCAGGCAATCACTGCCCTGAGATGCTTGAGGATGCAAGGTACATCAACAACAACAACAACTACAACCGTCCTCAACAAAATCAAGGTTGGAATCAACAGAGGCCTAACTACTCAGGTAACTACTCAGGTAATTATCAAGGTAATAACTCTTACAACAACAATAATAATTTTCCACCCCTGAGAGAGTTAGTGTCTAATCAAGGAAAGCTAATGGATAACTTGTCTAAGAAATTGGCATCCAATGATAAAATACTAGAAAACATAAATAATAGAATGGATAATTTCTCTACTGCCATCAAAAACCAAATTAGCTTTAATAAAATAATTGAATCTCAGTTAAATCAAATAGCTACTGCTGTTCCTGCTACTAACCCCGGTATACCATCACAACTGGAAGGATTAGAATCTGCAAATCTTGTAGACATGTTTGATGCAGGTAACTATTGGAGTAATCCCGCTGTCGGAGTACATAATGACCTTCTGCCAGTCAAGAGAGGCGATCCAGGACGCCCCGCCATCCCGATCTCCATCGGCATGGTGGACTTCCCAGAAGCACTCTACGACTTTGGCTCCAGCGTCAACATTATGCCCAGGGTACTCTATGAAAAATTCTTTACATATCCTTTATCAAAAACAACTATGTGTTTGCAGCTTGCAGATCGGACACTAAGCTTTCCTAAAGGAATATTAAAGAACATGTGTGTCTGAGTTGGTACCTCGTACGCTCCAGTTGACTTCGTGGTGATAGAGACCAGGTCCGATGAGAGGTCACCAGTTATTCTGGGAAGGCCATTCCTGAACACCTCGGGAGCTGTCATCTACGCCAGCGCTGCGAAGATCAACTTCAACATCAAGGGGAGGAAGGAGACATTTTCCTTCAAGAACAAGATTACACAAATCCCAGAGCAACCCCAACATGAACCAAGGAAGAGGACCAACAGGAGGATCAAGCAGAACAAGAACAACCAAGGATGGACCGAATCAGCTAAGATGGTCACTGCAGTTCAAGGAGGTCAAGATGGTCGACTCAAGTCGCCCTTCCTGAACAAGAAGGACGACCCAGGTATGCCAAGCATTGAGTGCTCAATCAATGGATACTCCTTTCAGAAGGCGCTCTGCGACACTGGATCAGGCGTCAACATAATGGCCACAGTCACCTATCAGCTCTTGTACGGGACCATGCCCTTAAAACCAACATACACTCAGCTCCAGATGGCAGATCAGACATCCCGAAAGGTCGAAGGTATAGTAACCGATGTTCCGGTTAAAATTAACGATCATTTTGTCCATACAGACTTTCAGGTCATTGACATGGGAGACGACGAGTACGATCCACCCATCATCCTAGGAAGACCGTTCCTAGGCACCGTCAAAGCAATCATCTACATTAGAACCGGAGAAGTCCATATGCATTTCCCCTCTGAGAAGGTACGCCGCTACTTTAATGACCCTAACTATATAGTTGAAGATTCTAAGCAGGTCAGGACAAGAAGAAGGCGATGTAACCGTAACCAAAGGAGGCAAACCATCAAGGACGTATGGGCAGACTATGAAGGAGAGGTCATAAGGCCCGAGGATACACAACAGGAGACCGAAGCACCAAGTCGGGTATGGAAGGCGAAGACAGTTACACAAGAAGAGGAGGCGCTGCCGGAACCACCGTCTACGCCACCCAAATCCCAGGACAACTAAGAAGAAAAGAAGTCCTGTTCGGAGGACTTAAAAACACCGAACGCCGTGCCAAGAGGTAAACTTGGTAGTTATCATTTTCCCTTTAATTATTGCTCAGTTAATCATGTTCATTCTGTCTAAAAAAATGTTGAAAACAGTAAGCCCCATGTGAGTATGCGAGTGGCATAAAACCCATAAGTACATTCACTGTGGTGGCATAAAAAAAATAATATATATTTTTTCTGTTCTATAAAAATGAAAATAAAAATAGAGAGTGACATTTATCAAGGAAGCTCAAACATGATAAAGGCTAGATATTTATGCTAACGCTTAATCAAGTTCCACGAAGCTTTGTTGTCTATTTGAGCTCCACAGAATTCAGGAAGACTAGCAGATGAAGGACATCCTAATCGCTGTCAGGGTGCTGCCGACATTCAAATACACCTATGCACCTGCTAGCTACATCAGAAGAAATTACGTCAAGATCCAGCTTGGGGGAGAGCACCCTCATTTATCCCGATAAGTATTTTTATCTACAGTTATACCTATGCTTTATTAAAATAAAAAAGATGCATAATCATGAAAACCCAAATAAATATTTTGTGTTTATATATATTTGCTTAGTTTAATAAATAAATAAAGTAGCTATGCTAAACTGAATCTTGAAAATAAAACTCTAGCATGGATATGATGAATAGTTGCTCTGCCTAATTTTCAAATTTGTTTTCTGTCTAGTTTAGACATAACTGTTATAATTTAAAACTGGCTCTAAACCTGAACTAGTGGGAAGAGAACTTGATCTGAAGTCTAAGTTGTTAACGGATATGATGTGGGAAGGTTGAGCTGCTGTTTATCTGTTCCTAGAGATGCTAGAATTCTGGAGAATTTTATCTTTGAAAATCTTTAAAATGTTGCATGATGAGTTCCTGTATGATGAGAGTTTAAATTCCTACCACAGCCATATATACATGCTTGTTAGATTAAGAGCCGCACTTTTACTACTTACTGCTTATGAGCATTGAGTGTGGTCAAGCTGTGTAGACCCTTAGGAACTTGTCATGTGGTTAAAATCAAGATTCACTTGCACGTTCACTCATATATGCTGCTTCTACTCCGGAAGTACGCATCCACATATATCCACTCATTTCCATCTCCAGATTCACCCAAAATTATTCTACTCCTGACCCGGGAGAGAATAGCCAAAAACATTATCCCATTCCTGTTATTCCCTGTGAAGTTAACGCTCAAGTCATTTCTACTACCACTTGCTATATTTTCAAAAGAGGGAGATTGCTCTAAAAAAATATAAAAAACGAGGAAATAAAAAGGAGCAAGTGCTCGGAACCTCGAAGAAAGAAAAAGTGAGACGAGAGGTAAAAATGGACAAGTGTCCGACAGTAGAATTAGGGGTACAATACCCACCTGAGAGAAAAAAAAAGAAAAAAAATAGAGCATCTCATTCCCCTCAAAAGTTTTAAAAAGCAAGAAAGGTATGTATTCCCTCAAAAAGAGCATTAGACTTTTGTTATCACCATACATCACTCATTCACCACACATGCACATCTTGATTTGACTTATTGACTTGTTTCTCTGGATCCATGGTTTGACTATGCAATAAATGTTCTATGAGTATGTATACTGTATCTCCCACCTATGAGCTCCAGATATCAAAGCCTTATTAGAGTAGGGTGAGAGAGAAGGCAATGTCACTACGCCTTATACCATAAATACCACATACTTTGAGAGAGAAGGCATATACCATTACTGCCTTGGTAAGGATCCAGAAATACCACAAAAGAGAGACCCGAGAAAGTCATACAAGGAATCTCTGAGTTTTATTTGAAAAATTTGCAAAAACTCCAGGGCTATAGCTGATCAAGAATAAGAGACATGGCGTTTGACTAGACCGTTCTATCTTTTAACCACTCAAGATGCAGGTGACGGTTGCAAGCCCCATGGTGAAAGATAAAATGAGTAAGTTTTAAGTCTTGACAGTTTACTCTAACTCAGGGATGAGACCTTATTTGAAAGCATATGTACCGTCAACGTTCAAAGGCGTTGCAGCAACTTCCGATCCATAATGAGTCTATCCTTGCTTAGGGACGAGCAAGAGGTAAGCTTGGGGGAGTTTGTTGATGGTCCTTAAGTACCAAATATAGTTATCAAATAAATAAAGAAAAGGATCCAAATGCAACCAACACCTAGACTTAGGGTTTTATCTGACAGAATTCCACGAGTTTTGGTGTTTGTCTGTTTCTGCAAGGGGTTATCAGAAAATACGAAGGAAAGGCCCACGCGTTGGGTTTACATAGAGATAATAACGTGTTCACTGATTTTCTATCATCTAGAAGACTCCAGAAGCCACGAGAACGAACGGGAGGCCGAACGGGCCCGGTGGCAGGGCGCCCGCCCTGCCCCCTAGGGCGGCCGCCCCGGCCTGAGAGCCAATCAGGCTCCGTCTCGCGGATTATGCTCCACCGACCTAAGGGATCAAGGAAAACCGTGCGATTAATGTCGATTTGATCCGACGGCCCACGTTCACTTGAGGGGGCTATATAAGCAGGACCCCTGGCCCCTGGAGGAGGCACTCCCTCATTCTCAATTCTTCAAACCCTAATCTCAGGAGGAGAGTCTCTGATCAAGCCCTAGAGCCACCACATCAACTAGATCTCTAGTATAGCATAGCTACATAGGATTAGAACTAGAAGGAGTCAATCTTCGATTGGTTTCCGGATCTGTCAAGAGGATTCTTGGTAATTTCTTTACTGTTCTTCATTGTTCATCTTTGTTCTTCAATATTATGAATACAACTTTGTTCTATTTCAATATATTGATTATGACTATGCTATACTTGATTATATTTGCGATTATATTGTTCTTAGTTTATCGTAGTTATACGCTTGGCTTAGTTAGATTGGAATTATATACATGTTTAGGATCGTATAGCGTTTATCCATCGGATCCATGGGTAAATGATAAATATTGTGTAGGCATGGTGCTTAGACCATATTTATCTGCGATTGCACCTTATATGTCGGATCGTGGGGTGGTCCGCGATGGTGACAGCTTCGTTGGTTCTTATATAGTCCCCCTCCCGTGTGTAAGGCAGGCAGAGTAACATTATTACGGGGGAGTGATTGCTATGTTTCTCATCTTCTTTGATAATATCACTATGCATGGGCGTAGTCCTTTCTCGCAATGATTGCCAAGTGTACTTGCACTAACTATGATATGCTAGACTTTATAGTTAAGAATAACTTAGGAAATATCCTTGTAGTTCGTCCTAATACCATGCTAATGACTTGCTAGAATATCTGTTGAGGTGCTTATCATTATTATATGTGGCTAGCTGATCAGATTAATTATCTTTGTCACCATTCATACTTTATCTATATTTTATGTGACACTTACCCCTGTATGCAAGAGATAGATGAATGCTCTCACTTATACATGCAATGATTGATACTCATTCCTATATTCCATTCCATAATCAATATTGATGTTAGTAATCCCTTCCCAGTGGTAAAAATATAAATAACGATACCTGGAATACTTCCCGGTTAAAATGCTATGTAACACCTCAAGTGTT
Organism: Saccharum spontaneum; assembly: GCA_022457205.1. Lineage (NCBI taxonomy): Eukaryota > Viridiplantae > Streptophyta > Magnoliopsida > Poales > Poaceae > Saccharum > Saccharum spontaneum. The sequence continues at coordinate 39,197,849 of CM039598.1, read as the reverse complement.
TAGTCCTTAATTGCATTGCATTTGCATAAGCATGACATGCATAATTCATGTTTAGTATTTCATGTAATGCAATTCATGTGATGTTTAGGGCTTGCTTGATTGATTTCATAAAGTAATGGTTAGTTGGTGTAACAAAAAGGTAAAGTCATCAATCATGACCTACAACACCTTAGCTATACTTAGAGTAACATTTGGATCAAGGTTCATGTTGACCAAAATTACAAAATTGCCCTCCATGACAAGTTTGACTTCCATTTGACCATAGAAGGTTCTAGTTTGACCAATTAGAAAGTCTAATTTAGAGACCTTGCATGGAAGAGCACCCTTAAGCAAAGTTGTAGAGAAATTCATGGGGAACAAAAGTCTCAATATGACCATCTCATGAAAATGACCACAACATGCTCAAAAGTGGCCCACAAGTCAGCTAGTAGTGTAATTCCAGGACTTAGAATTTTTCTAAGTCTGGAATTGGACTTTACAGTTTCACTGATGCCTACTTTAGAAGCTTGTAGTTTGCAAACCAAGCCAAACTAGCCTTCACTCATATTGACAAATTTGTAGATCACATGTAGCCCTACAACTTTGCCAATATCACCTAAGCCTGGTTCTCTATGGTTCAAGAGATATTGGGCCATGAAAATGACCTGTCAGTCGGCACCTTTGACTGAAACTTGGTTTCAGTTTCTTTGAGCACTACTTTGAGGCCATATAGTTTCAAATATAGGCCGAACCAGCCTAAGCACCAATTGACAAAGTTGTTGACCTCACGAAGCCCTACCAATTTGATGTTATAATCTTCTCCTAACTCGAACCGGTTTAGAAGATAATGAGTGACAAAGTTGCTCTGTCAGTCGGCCATCGTCGCGTTGCAATCGTCGATTCAGTCAGCCGGCTCGTCTGTCTGCCGTGGCCGACCGGAGCCAGGACAGCGGCGACGCGTGGGAGCTCGGTGGCGGCCATGCGTCGGTTGCGGCCCCACCAGTCAGATCACACGGCCCTCAAAGGCGCCACGAAGCCGCACCGGTCGCTCACTCGTGCCTCGGCTTCTCCTTCGCCTCCCTGAGCCAGAGCGGAGCACCGAGGTGCCATTGCCGCCGCGTCCCTTCCCCTCGCTCGTGCGCCGCCGTCGTTGCGTCTTGGCCCGATTCCTCCCGCCAGCGACCTCGCCGCGTCTTCCTCTACCACCTCCACCCGTTTCCGGAAGCATTTGAGTGAAGGTGAGGCCACATTGCTCGCCTCCGCCGCCGCGACCGCGTTCGGGACCTCGCCGGAGTTCGAGGCCGCCGCGGTCAGAGCAGCCTAGCCCTTCTCATCCCTTCCTTTTCGCTTAGTCGGTTGCCAGTGACCCCGGGAAGCTTGGAGTGGGTTCGGTTGAGGCGGTAGGGGCTCACCGTCGCCGGCGTACCGCCGCGCACCTCCACCGTCCCGCCATGACCGACGGCGAGTGCCTTGCCGTTGCCCCGCCACCCCATTCTTGCCATCAATCGACGTAGTTCGATGACGTGGTCGTGCCCGTTCATCCCGTTTCGCCGGCCGGCTCACCGACGGCGAGTACCGGCGACCACCGCCACCTCCTCCGCCTCTCTCTCTCTGATCAGTGGGGCCGCCGGGTCAGTCACACGCGCGCGCGGGCGGGAGAGCCGAGCGGGCCGAGCGCGTGCGGGTTTGGAATGTGGGCCGGATTCATTCCCGGGCCGGCCCAGTCGTCCGAAATAGAAATGGATTTTATTATTTTGATACTGATTTTTGTAATACTTGGAAAAATAGGAATCTAGGGTTTTAGTGATCCAAAAATCATGAAATAAATTTTGTTAGAATCTACTGGATGTGTAGTATTTTAGAAAAATATAGATCTGGCTTGAGATGTTTAAATTCTGTAAGATTTTATTAGATCCTTTAAATGTGTTTTGGAATGTATACAAATTTGTTTAATTTATAGCTTGAGCTGTAGAGTTCCATAAATTATGAAATTTGGTGGGTAGGTTACTCTATGCTAGTCCTAGCTATGGTAAAAATTTGGGCATCAGTACTTAAGTAATTTTCAAGTTATAAGGCTATCATTTTATTCTAGGAAATACTTGAAGTAATTTTTATAATTTTTCTACATGTGCAATGTTATTGTAAATTTTTGGAGAATGTCTTGGTACCCTAGAGTGTCTAAGAAAAATATGAAATCTGTTGTTTGATACTTTTCAATATGATTTATGATTTATGCAAAAATCAGCCTTTTGGGCTTGTGAATTTTGTATAGGGAGTTTCTGTGAATAAAACTTGTTCAAATTTTTACTGTGGTCTATTTAGAGGTCAGAGAGTCCCCTGTAATTTTTGTAGAATTTTAGGAACAGTTTACATATATGTTTGAAATTCTACCTAAATAATTAAGTAAATTAAGAAATGGGGTTAAATGAATATTCTAGTTGACTCCACTTTACTTTCTGGTGTTTTTATACCTAATGTGATCTGTTAGTAACATTGGTTTGGTTTTAGGAGACTTTGGTTATATCAACAAATATTTAACCTTTGTAATTTTAGGGTTTATGGACAGTTGGAAGTATTTCCCAGTTTGACCCTTGATAAAATTGGTTGTTGGGAAACTTGTAAATACCAAAGTCACAGTAAACTTGATGAACTAGCTTGTGTCAAAATTTGGGAACATTTGGCTTAGTAGTTTGAGAGTTACTGTTGTTTTAAGTGGCAGTTCAGAATCTGCTACTCTCTGTTTTGAGAGGACAGATTCTGGAACTTGTGAAGTTTGATGTGGAAAACTTAGGAGTTTGGGGTTGAGGTCTGAAAATGAATTGTAGAGTATTTCTTAGGCTTTCCAGATTGTCCTAGATCATATCGTTTGGAATTGTAAATCTTTAGTTATGATAAAAACAAGTAGCTGCTGTCCAGTATGCTCTATTGTGATGCCTTGTTGATTGATATGGTGTGATATCCTAAGACAAGTTACTTTTGTAATTGTTAGGAGTTAGGGCTCTAACTGAAGATGAGCAACTTTATCTTAGGCTAAGTAGACTAGGTGAGTACTCCTCTACCGGAGAGGAAATTTGCACCTACTCTTTTGAAGTGATTTGAATAGAGCGCTAAATTGTCGTAATGCATTTCATTCCGAGCATATTGCATCTTTCATTATGCATTCATGAGATTTATTATGCACTCATGCAATAGGTGTACCGGAGGGGGTAACTCTCCTCGAGTTCGAGCAGACGATCCCCGAGGAAATACTGAATCAACCAGAGGAGCAGACAGAGCCCAGCGGCGAAGGAGACGCCGTTGAAGACCTCCCGGAGTGCCCAGATCACCAGCCTTCCACCTTCCTGAAAGGCAAGCCCCGGTGCATGCTGAACCCATTATTGATAAAAGATATCTTGAGTACTTTTAATTGTTTACTGCATTAAGTAGTAGGAGTTGTATGAAAACAACTGTTGCATTATACCTGTCCTTGTCCAGATACTATGCCCTAATCCTATATTAGGTGTAGGCACGTGTCAATGCTTAGCCCTGCTTAGAACGGTAGAAGTCGGGTGATTTCCGGTCATCCGCGAGAGATAGGACTGGGTCGCGAGTGGCTTATGGCTATCGTGATGGAACCATGCTTTAAAATGAAATTGAGACCGGGCGGGAGTTCGATGGTACAGCTGCAAGACACTTCACGTCTTGGGTGTGGAGCCATGCCCGTCTGAGTCGTTTAAGGACCGATTCGCTGTACGTCCTTGAGTCATGTTGAACGCAGTCTAACACTTAGTTGGCCGGATAAGTCGTTCCGACCGCGAAGTCGAGTAGTATGGTTCAGGCCGGGAATCGAATGGTAGGTTGCTTCTTGGAGGAGAGAAAGGATGTGCTTGGGGACATTGGCGTGAGACCAAGGGGGGGGTTAGAGTCCCTAGCACCTGGCAGAGTGTCGCCCTTGGGGTCGCGACATCATTCGGACCCGCGATTCCTGAACTGTACGAAAGATGACCTGAGCAGCCCTCGCCAGGCGCGTCTCGGTGAGTGTTAGAAATACCCCTCCAGCTGGATAGGAATTCGATTCGAATCGCCGTCGCTCCCGGTTAGTGAGCACTTGACTTGAGCAGCGGCAACGTAGATCTCATTAAGTAAACAGATGGTTAAGTGAATGATACAATGTTGCCACAATCTATACCTGCTATGGAATTATATGAATAATTGTTTGATGATAATCAAGTGCATGTTTAGTACAGGTGCTAAGATAGATGACAGGTAAATGCTAAAAATAACTGCTAGTACAGGTTATAAAAGTTTCAGCTTAAATGCTAAAAATAACTGCTAGTACAGGTTATAAAAGTTTCAGCTACTTATGCCTTTATGCAAAATGTGGTGTCAGCTAGCCTCTTGTGTAAGCCTTGCATAATCCTTGGTGTCTACTTTATTTCTGGTTTTTGACGGGTAAGTCTAGCTGAGTACATTCCAGTACTCAGGGTTTATTCCCTCCTGTTGCAGATGATATGCTTTACCAAGGCTTCTGCAAGACTTGCCTTCACCCCGCTGGGGATGAGGACTAGATCACATGGGCATGATCATCTTTATGTACTTACCTCGTTCTTTTGTGGGATGTTGATCTAACCAAACTGGCAGTATTTAAGTATCTTCAGTGTGTGTAAGACTTCCGCTACTTTCAAACTCAGTTTGTAATAATTGCTACTCCGTGGTGTTAACTTATTTCTGAACTACTTGTGAAATGTAACGTATGATGTGTATGTTGAATGATGCGATCCTGGTTGTAAGCAGTTTGGTTTGAAATCCTTTGTGATTTCGAGTGACTACCGGGATTATATGGGCTCAAGTTTGAAAATTTGAGCGCTTCGGTGCTTGTTTTCGTACTTGTGCTCTTATAATTTGGTCGGTTCTGTTACAGCTGGTATCGGAGCATAATTCAACATTAAGCACATCATTACGAGTAATTAAAAACAAAAGTATTTGTTTGCGAAAAGGGTTAAACTTTAAAAAGTATTTTATAGGTATGCCAGTGATCACATCCCTTAGCCCAAATAAGGACTCTTAGGTGGCTTATTATAAAGACTAACTTGGGGGCCTTGTTTGTTTTTGTTTCGTCGTCCATACGGCGTGATATTGTATGGATGCCATCCAATTGGGTGGTAATGTATGGATCAATTACCTCGACGCTCTGGTAAGTGTGAGTTGTGAGAGCATGATCGTCCAACCGGCGGTCTAGGGGAGAGTAGTTTTGGTGGTTTGCATAATTACATGTTCAAACCATGTAACTATGTAAAAACACTTAATTGTGGGCATCTATCCATCGGGTAGCTTTGATACTGAAATGTATACATCCGGGGATGTGTATATGGAAAGTATTTAGTTTACTGCTTCCTTGTATATTATTTTGGGAATTGTTGGGCTGCAATGGAAATTTTCTGCAGGTACACTAACAGCGTAACGTGTAGACCGATAGTTTCGCTTATATGAGAGAACGTATGTATGCCACCGTTTAGCGTAGCATATTAGTTTTCTACTAAGGTGAGAGGACGTACGGAACGTGCATGCATCATGTTTAATTATATCATACATGTCATTTACTCCCTCCTTAAAAATTTTAATAGTCCCGACTAAAGATAAATTTCGTATCCCCTAAATGATTCTCACTTTAAGTCACATCTTGTTGATACAGATGGCTCGTACTCGGATGACAGCCCGTAAATCAACGGGTGGAAGGGTCCCTCGCCACCAGTTAGCTCCGCGGGAGCCCCGTCCTGAGCCCTCCGAGGTGGAACAGTTACGGGCTGAGCTGGCTGAGGTGACCGCTGCCAGGGATGCAGCACGGCAACAGTTGGAGCAAGTCATTCATGATCGAGATCAAGAAACACTTGCAGTCCAAAGGCTGACAGTGGCCAATCGCAACTGTCAGCGTATGTTGGTCCGTGTAATGGAACAGAGGGATGAAGCCTGGTACGAGGAGAATGTTCTGAGAGCTCGTCAGTTTGAGCTCGAACAACAGTTGGAAAATGCTGAAGAATACAATAACAATCTCCATGAAGAAGTGCACCGCCTGAACAACCAGCTAAATCCTCTGCTACCTAGGAACAACAATGTTGATGAGGAGATGGGTTCCGGAATCTTCATGGCAGATGATGATGATGAAGTAGAGGTCGATGGACCACAAGATGCTCCACCTGCGGAAGCACCAGAGGAAGAGCCAGAAGAAGAAGAAGAAGACGAAGAGCTAGAGCCTGTCAGTGATGAGGACGGCGGGGAGATCCTTGACACGGACTCGGAGGATGATGCCTAGAGTAGTCGTCACGTACCTTTAATGCTAGGATCGTCTTTTGCGCCTCCCTGTAAAGGAGTGAGGCCTTGTAATAATTTGACGTTGGGATGTAAGGTTGAACCGTATGTTTCTTGAATGTAGTTTGCACCTATTAATTTCGACCGCAATGGGATGTCTTATTGTGTTGTGTTCGATGATGGTGTCACGATTAGCTCCCTTCGGTGCCGCGACGAAACCGAGGGCCTCCTATGGCGCGCGACATAAGGTTGTGCTGCTTGGCACGCGCAGGTATCGAGGTGGCTAGTCCTGATCCAACATAGAACTTTCCATTGAGAAGTCTCTTTGTAGTCAGTTTGGAGTAGCCTTTCACAGTCACTAACAATCTTGAGATCAAATCAAAGTACCGGGAAAAAGGTTAAAATCACGTAGATAGCAACGTAAACGATCCGATAACCGTTGTGCTCCCTGTGAGTGAGCCCTTATTGGAGAACGTCTTGATGGATTACCAAGTACGAGTTCGGCAAATGATGCGCTTGAATGGATCGTGCGGTTGTGATGAATTATTGTGTCTTAATTATTATGAGAATTTTATTCTTGAAGACAATTTGACATTTCGCAATAATTCATCTACAAATTTCCCACATCGTCAGTGCTCATTGGCTATGCATTTTGCAGATGTCGTACAATCTCCGTAGAGGTCGTGGAAATGAGGAGGAGAACCAGCCGCCCCCTCCGCCACCCCCTACTCCGGCGGAGTTAATGCAAACAGTGGTTGAGGGGCAGCGGATGTTGGCCGACGCATTGCGCCAAATGGCCAATCGTGAGGCTCGGCATGGTCGTCAGGGCCCGGAGCCAAACCAATACAGTGACTTCAAGGATTTCCTGGATACAAAGCCCCCGCTTTTTAAGGAAGCGGAAGAGCCCCTGCAGGCTGATGAATGGTTGAACACAATTGAGCAAAAGTTTCGTCTGTTACGCCTAACTGATGAGCTGAAAACGGAGTATGCCTCCCATCAATTGCATGGTCCAGCAGGCATCTGGTGGAGTCACTATCGCTCCACGCTCCCTGCTAATGTCCCGATCGCTTGGGATCAGTTTAAGGCGGCATTCCGGGGGAATTATATCCCTCCAGGTCTGATGGCAATTAAGCATACAGAGTTTATGAGGCTGACACAGGGGAACAAGAGCTTAACTGAGTACCTGCAGTCCTTCAACAACTTGGCCAGGTACGCCACGGAGTTCGTGGATACGGATGCCAAAAAGATTGCCAGTTTCAAAAGGGGCCTCGGCCCAAAGTTAATGAAGACTATGGGTACTAGCAAGTGTACCACCTTCAATGATTTCATCAGTGATGCATTGACACAAGAGAACAATAATACTATTTATTCTGCTTCTAAGAGCCGGAAAAGGGCCCTTGAGGCAAGCGCTTCTCAGTCAAGGGCCTCAGCAGCACCCAGGTCTTCTCCACGTCCGCCTGCCCAGAATGCAAGGTTCCGTCCGCCACAGAAAAAGACGGCTGTGAAAACTGGGTTCCGTAAGGCATACACTGTCGCTCTGCCAAAAGGGACTTCTGGTCAGAGTAGTTCTAGTGTTCCTCCTAGCAATATGCCTTGCTGGAATTGTAACAAGCCCGGTCATTGGGCCCGGAATTGTCCGTACCCTAAGAAAAATGTCAATCAAGGTGGTCGTCAGGGGCATGCTCACTACAACAGTATTGAAGAAATTCCATCTGGTGAGGTAGTCACGGCTGGTAAGTTCCTAGTTGACCAACACCCCGCAGTGGTACTTTTTGATTCAGGTGCTTCGCATTCCTTTATCAGTCCTAAGTTTGCATCCAAATTTGCACACAAGTTGCATACTGTTGAAGGTGTGGGTTATTGTATTAGTGCTGCAAGTGGGAATATTTCCACAAACAAAGTAGTGGGGAACCTTAAGTTGGAGATAGAAGGGCGAAGTTATTCGCTTGCTCTATTGGTGTTACCGGGGTTAGACATAGATGTTATCTTGGGAATGAATTGGATGAGTCAGAATGGGGTACTTATTGACACATCTGCTCGGGTAGTTATGCTCAGAGATCCTACCGATCAAAAGGGTTTTCTAGTCCAACTTCCCAGAAAGGTTGAATTGTCGGGAAAAATTCATGCTGTGCAAGCAAAGGCGTTGGCTGAAATTCCCGTAGTAAATGAGTTTCCGGATGTTTTTCCCGATGATTTGCCGGGACTCCCTCCGGATCGGGATGTGGAATTTAAAATCGAGTTGCTGCCTGGTACCGCACCCATCTCTAGGAGACCCTATAGAATGCCCCCAAATGAGTTAGCTGAGCTTAAGGTACAATTGAATGAACTGCTGAAGAAGGGGTTGATCCGTCCTAGCTCATCTCCGTGGGGTTGCCCTGCTATCTTTGTAAAGAAGAAGGATCAAACCTTGCGAATGTGCGTGGACTATAGACCTCTGAATGCAGTCACTGTCAAGAATAAGTATCCTCTGCCGCGTATCGACATCTTGTTCGATCAATTGTCCAAAGCCAAAGTCTTTTCCAAGATTGATCTAAGGTCTGGGTATCATCAGATTAAAATCCGTCCTGAAGATGTTCCAAAAACAGCCTTCTCAACGAGATACGGCCTTTATGAGTATCTTGTCATGTCCTTCGGTCTGACTAATGCCCCAGCGCACTTCATGTGCTTGATGAATTCGGTGTTTATGCCCGAATTGGACAAGTTTGTGGTGGTGTTCATCGATGACATCTTAGTGTATTCTGAAAATGAGGAAGACCACGCGGAACACTTGCGTATTGTCCTCAGCAGATTGCGTGAGCATAAACTGTATGCGAAGTTCAGTAAATGCGAATTCTGGCTTCGGGAAGTACCTTTTCTTGGGCATGTATTGTCCGATGGAGGTATTATGGTGGATCCCACCAAGGTAGAAGAAGTATTGAATTGGAAGGCTCCTACTTCGGTTCATGAGGTCCGGAGTTTTCTTGGGTTGGCTGGCTATTATCGTCGCTTCATCCCGAATTTCTCAAAAATAGCCAAACCCATGACTCGGTTGCTGCAAAAAGACACCAGGTTTGTCTGGACTCCTGAGTGTGATGCGGCTTTTCACCAACTGCGAACCCTCCTAACCTCGGCTCCGGTTTTGGCACAACCGGATATCGAGAAACCTTTTGATGTTTACTGTGATGCCTCAGGCATAGGTTTGGGAGGTGTTCTGATGCAGGAAGGCCGAGTAATTGCATATACTTCACGGCAACTTCGGAAGCATGAGGTGAATTATCCAACGCATGACTTAGAACTGGCCGCAGTTGTTCATGCTTTGAAGGTGTGGCGGCATTATCTGCTGGGCAATGTCTGCAATATCTTTACAGACCACAAAAGCCTCAAATACATCTTCACCCAACCCGAGCTAAATATGCGTCAGAGAAGATGGCTTGAGTTGATTAAAGATTATAATCTCCAAGTGCACTATCACCCAGGCAAGGCAAACGTGGTTGCGGACGCTTTGAGCCGTAAATCTCATTGCCATTCCTTAGTTGAAACTGATTTTCACCGATCCCGCCTGTTACATCCGGCAGTCTTGTACAACATCACTGTCAGTGGTACTCTCAGAAATAAAATCATCGAGCTCCAAAAGACTGATCCGGGTATATTTCACATAAAACGGAAGATGAAAGAGGAAGAAACTAAGCATTTCAGGTTAGATGACGAAGGTGTGCTATGGTTCAAGGATAGATTAGTGGTACCTAAGGATCGAGAGCTTAGAGATCAGATCCTGTCCGAGGCACATTCTTCCAAGTTGTCCATCCATCCTGGTAGTAATAAGATGTATTATGATTTGAAACCACTTTATTGGTGGACCAAGATGCGGAAAGAGATAGCTGCATATGTTGCTAGATGTGACACCTGTTGCAGAGTGAAAGCTGTGCATATGAAAGCTGGGTTGCTTCAGCCACTTTCCATTCCAGGCTGGAAATGGGAAGAAATAAGTATGGATTTCATTGTCGGACTTCCTCCCACAGTCAAAAATCATAACTCTATCTGGGTAATTGTTGACCGTTTGACCAAATCCGCTCATTTCATCCCCGTGAGAGTGGACTATCGTCCCACTGACTATGCTGAGTTGTACTTCAATCAGATAGTCCGGCTTCATGGGATACCTCGTACAATCATTTCTGATCGGGGTCCCCAGTTCACTGCTCGCTTTTGGGAGCATTTGCATCACCTTCTGGGAACCAAGTTAGTGAGAAGCTCTGCTTATCACCCCCAGACATCTGGTCAGACGGAACGAGTTAACCAAATCTTGGAAGATCTGTTGCGAGCATGCGTCATTTCATCCAAGGGTTCTTGGGAAAAATGGCTACCTTTAGCTGAATTCTCGTACAATAACAGTTATCAAGAGAGTATCAAGATGGCTCCATTCGAAGCTTTGTACGGTCGTAAGTGCCGAACCCCACTAAACTGGGTAGAAGCTGGGGAAAGAAGGTATTATGGCATTGATTTTGTCCAGGAAGCCGAGGAACAAGTCCGTACTATCCAGAAACACATGGCTGCAGCCCAAGCTAGACAGAAAAGCTATGCTGATCGTCGCAGAAAACCACTCGAATTTGAAGTTGGGGACTTCGTTTATTTGAAAGTTTCTCCAATGAAGAGTGTCCAACGTTTTGGCGTTAAGCGAAAGCTTGCACCAAGATACGTGGGTCCTTTCCAGATCATAGGCAAGAGTGGAGCTGTTGCGTACAAAATCCAGTTGCCTCCTGAGATGAGAGCCATATTCAATGTTTTCCATGTGTCTCAACTTAAAAAGTGCCTTCGAGTTCCCGAGGAACAAGTTCCGTTAGGAGATATCAGGCTGGAATCCGACTTAACCTATGAAGAGAAACCAGTCCGAGTGATCGATACTCAGGAACGAGTAACTAGAAGTAAAGTGGTTAAGTGGTACAAGGTGATGTGGAGCAATCAGGGTAGTGAGAGTGATGCTACGTGGGAACGGGAAGATTATTTGCGGGATGGTTATAAGGAGTTCTATGAAAAATGGTACGCTTTCCAAATCTCGGGACGAGATTTTTATAAGGGGGGAGGGCTGTAACACCTCAAGTGTTTAGTCCTTAATTGCATTGCATTTGCATAAGCATGACATGCATAATTCATGTTTAGTATTTCATGTAATGCAATTCATGTGATGTTTAGGGCTTGCTTGATTGATTTCATAAAGTAATGTTTAGTTGGTGTAACAAAAAGGTAAAGTCATCAATCATGACCTACAACACCTTAGCTATACTTAGAGTAACATTTGGATCAAGGTTCATGTTGACCAAAATTACAAAATTGCCCTCCATGACAAGTTTGACTTCCATTTGACCATAGAAGGTTCTAGTTTGACCAATTAGAAAGTCTAATTTAGAGACCTTGCATGGAAGAGCACCCTTAAGCAAAGTTGTAGAGAAATTCATGGGGAACAAAAGTCTCAATATGACCATCTCATGAAAATGACCACAACATGCTCAAAAGTGGCCCACAAGTCAGCTAGTAGTGTAATTCCAGGACTTAGAATTTTTCTAAGTCTGGAATTGGACTTTACAGTTTCACTGATGCCTACTTTAGAAGCTTGTAGTTTGCAAACCAAGCCAAACTAGCCTTCACTCATATTGACAAATTTGTAGATCACATGTAGCCCTACAACTTTGCCAATATCACCTAAGCCTGGTTCTCTAGGGTTCAAGAGATATTGGGCCATGAAAATGACCTGTCAGTCGGCACCTTTGACTGAAACTTGGTTTCAGTTTCTTTGAGCACTACTTTGAGGCCATATAGTTTCAAATATAGGCCGAACCAGCCTAAGCACCAATTGACAAAGTTGTTGACCTCACGAAGCCCTACCAATTTGATGTTATCATCTTCTCCTAACTCGAACCGGTTTAGAAGATAATGAGTGACAAAGTTGCTCTGTCAGTCGGCCATCGTCGCGTTGCAATCGTCGATTCAGTCAGCCGGCTCGTCTGTCTGCCGTGGCCGACCGGAGCCAGGACAGCGGCGACGCGTGGGAGCTCGGTGGCGGCCATGCGTCGGTTGCGGCCCCACCAGTCAGATCACACGGCCCTCAAAGGCGCCACGAAGCCGCACCGGTCGCTCACTCGTGCCTCGGCTTCTCCTTCGCCTCCCTGAGCCAGAGCGGAGCACCGAGGTGCCATTGCCGCCGCGTCCCTTCCCCTCGCTCGTGCGCCGCCGTCGTTGCGTCTTGGCCCGATTCCTCCCGCCAGCGACCTCGCCGCGTCTTCCTCTACCACCTCCACCCGTTTCCGGAAGCATTTGAGTGAAGGTGAGGCCACATTGCTCGCCTCCGCCGCCGCGACCGCGTTCGGGACCTCGCCGGAGTTCGAGGCCGCCGCGGTCAGAGCAGCCTAGCCCTTCTCATCCCTTCCTTTTCGCTTAGTCGGTTGCCAGTGACCCCGGGAAGCTTGGAGTGGGTTCGGTTGAGGCGGTAGGGGCTCACCGTCGCCGGCGTACCGCCGCGCACCTCCACCGTCCCGCCATGACCGACGGCGAGTGCCTTGCCGTTGCCCCGCCACCCCATTCTTGCCATCAATCGACGTAGTTCGATGACGTGGTCGTGCCCGTTCATCCCGTTTCGCCGGCCGGCTCACCGACGGCGAGTACCGGCGACCACCGCCACCTCCTCCGCCTCTCTCTCTCTGATCAGTGGGGCCGCCGGGTCAGTCACACGCGCGCGCGGGCGGGAGAGCCGAGCGGGCCGAGCGCGTGCGGGTTTGGAATGTGGGCCGGATTCATTCCCGGGCCGGCCCAGTCGTCCGAAATAGAAATGGATTTTATTATTTTGATACTGATTTTTGTAATACTTGGAAAAATAGGAATCTAGGGTTTTAGTGATCCAAAAATCATGAAATAAATTTTGTTAGAATCTACTGGATGTGTAGTATTTTAGAAAAATATAGATCTGGCTTGAGATGTTTAAATTCTGTAAGATTTTATTAGATCCTTTAAATGTGTTTTGGAATGTATACAAATTTGTTTAATTTATAGCTTGAGCTGTAGAGTTCCATAAATTATGAAATTTGGTGGGTAGGTTACTCTATGCTAGTCCTAGCTATGGTAAAAATTTGGGCATCAGTACTTAAGTAATTTTCAAGTTATAAGGCTATCATTTTATTCTAGGAAATACTTGAAGTAATTTTATAATTTTTCTACATGTGCAATGTTATTGTAAATTTTTGGAGAATGTCTTGGTACCCTAGAGTGTCTAAGAAAAATATGAAATCTGTTGTTTGATACTTTTCAATATGATTTATGATTTATGCAAAAATCAGCCTTTTGGGCTTGTGAATTTTGTATAGGGAGTTTCTGTGAATAAAACTTGTTCAAATTTTTACTGTGGTCTATTTAGAGGTCAGAGAGTCCCCTGTAATTTTTGTAGAATTTTAGGAACAGTTTACATATATGTTTGAAATTCTACCTAAATAATTAAGTAAATTAAGAAATGGGGTTAAATGAATATTCTAGTTGACTCCACTTTACTTTCTGGTGTTTTTATACCTAATGTGATCTGTTAGTAACATTGGTTTGGTTTTAGGAGACTTTGGTTATATCAACAAATATTTAACCTTTGTAATTTTAGGGTTTATGGACAGTTGGAAGTATTTCCCAGTTTGACCCTTGATAAAATTGGTTGTTGGGAAACTTGTAAATACCAAAGTCACAGTAAACTTGATGAACTAGCTTGTGTCAAAATTTGGGAACATTTGGCTTAGTAGTTTGAGAGTTACTGTTGTTTTAAGTGGCAGTTCAGAATCTGCTACTCTCTGTTTTGAGAGGACAGATTCTGGAACTTGTGAAGTTTGATGTGGAAAACTTAGGAGTTTGGGGTTGAGGTCTGAAAATGAATTGTAGAGTATTTCTTAGGCTTTCCAGATTGTCCTAGATCATATCGTTTGGAATTGTAAATCTTTAGTTATGATAAAAACAAGTAGCTGCTGTCCAGTATGCTCTATTGTGATGCCTTGTTGATTGATATGGTGTGATATCCTAAGACAAGTTACTTTTGTAATTGTTAGGAGTTAGGGCTCTAACTGAAGATGAGCAACTTTATCTTAGGCTAAGTAGACTAGGTGAGTACTCCTCTACCGGAGAGGAAATTTGCACCTACTCTTTTGAAGTGATTTGAATAGAGCGCTAAATTGTCGTAATGCATTTCATTCCGAGCATATTGCATCTTTCATTATGCATTCATGAGATTTATTATGCACTCATGCAATAGGTGTACCGGAGGGGGTAACTCTCCTCGAGTTCGAGCAGACGATCCCCGAGGAAATACTGAATCAACCAGAGGAGCAGACAGAGCCCAGCGGCGAAGGAGACGCCGTTGAAGACCTCCCGGAGTGCCCAGATCACCAGCCTTCCACCTTCCTGAAAGGCAAGCCCCGGTGCATGCTGAACCCATTATTGATAAAAGATATCTTGAGTACTTTTAATTGTTTACTGCATTAAGTAGTAGGAGTTGTATGAAAACAACTGTTGCATTATACCTGTCCTTGTCCAGATACTATGCCCTAATCCTATATTAGGTGTAGGCACGTGTCAATGCTTAGCCCTGCTTAGAACGGTAGAAGTCGGGTGATTTCCGGTCATCCGCGAGAGATAGGACTGGGTCGCGAGTGGCTTATGGCTATCGTGATGGAACCATGCTTTAAAATGAAATTGAGACCGGGCGGGAGTTCGATGGTACAGCTGCAAGACACTTCACGTCTTGGGTGTGGAGCCATGCCCGTCTGAGTCGTTTAAGGACCGATTCGCTGTACGTCCTTGAGTCATGTTGAACGCAGTCTAACACTTAGTTGGCCGGATAAGTCGTTCCGACCGCGAAGTCGAGTAGTATGGTTCAGGCCGGGAATCGAATGGTAGGTTGCTTCTTGGAGGAGAGAAAGGATGTGCTTGGGGACATTGGCGTGAGACCAAGGGGGGGTTAGAGTCCCTAGCACCTGGCAGAGTGTCGCCCTTGGGGTCGCGACATCATTCGGACCCGCGATTCCTGAACTGTACGAAAGATGACCTGAGCAGCCCTCGCCAGCGCGTCTCGGTGAGTGTTAGAAATACCCCTCCAGCTGGATAGGAATTCGATTCGAATCGCCGTCGCTCCCGGTTAGTGAGCACTTGACTTGAGCAGCGGCAACGTAGATCTCATTAAGTAAACAGATGGTTAAGTGAATGATACAATGTTGCCACAATCTATACCTGCTATGGAATTATATGAATAATTGTTTGATGATAATCAAGTGCATGTTTAGTACAGGTGCTAAGATAGATGACAGGTAAATGCTAAAAATAACTGCTAGTACAGGTTATAAAAGTTTCAGCTTAAATGCTAAAAATAACTGCTAGTACAGGTTATAAAAGTTTCAGCTACTTATGCCTTTATGCAAAATGTGGTGTCAGCTAGCCTCTTGTGTAAGCCTTGCATAATCCTTGGTGTCTACTTTATTTCTGGTTTTTGACGGGTAAGTCTAGCTGAGTACATTCCAGTACTCAGGGTTTATTCCCTCCTGTTGCAGATGATATGCTTTACCAAGGCTTCTGCAAGACTTGCCTTCACCCCGCTGGGGATGAGGACTAGATCACATGGGCATGATCATCTTTATGTACTTACCTCGTTCTTTTGTGGGATGTTGATCTAACCAAACTGGCAGTATTTAAGTATCTTCAGTGTGTGTAAGACTTCCGCTACTTTCAAACTCAGTTTGTAATAATTGCTACTCCGTGGTGTTAACTTATTTCTGAACTACTTGTGAAATGTAACGTATGATGTGTATGTTGAATGATGCGATCCTGGTTGTAAGCAGTTTGGTTTGAAA
Source organism: Saccharum spontaneum (assembly GCA_022457205.1). NCBI lineage: Eukaryota > Viridiplantae > Streptophyta > Magnoliopsida > Poales > Poaceae > Saccharum > Saccharum spontaneum. The sequence continues at coordinate 39,181,746 of CM039598.1, read as the reverse complement.
TCCTTTGTGATTTCGAGTGACTACCGGGATTATATGGGCTCAAGTTTGAAAATTTGAGCGCTTCGGTGCTTGTTTTCGTACTTGTGCTCTTATAATTTGGTCGGTTCTGTTACATGCTACATTGGTATTAATCTGTGCGCTTGCAGATCTTATTTATTATTTATTTAGAAGAGCAGTTGCATATTTCAATACCGCGTCTCTCATGTCATGCTGGGGATGACAACTTGGCTTAAGTGGCATGAGGGATAGGTTCGGCATTTTTGGCGCTCTTATCAGAATTAGAAAACTAAGTCTACTTTTGGTAATGACGTTAAGAATGCCCAACATCGTGGCACTTGGCGGAGGCCGGTGGGCCGAGTCAAGGAGGAAGGCGAAGGCGTCATGCTAGGTAGGAGGTCAGACACGCGTCGACATCGGGGGTTTGGTGGTTTCGTCCTCAAAACCATCGGCAGGGGACGCGTATGGAGTATGCTACTCGTGAGAGGTTTGGTGGTTTGGGCCTCAAAACCATCGGTGGTGGGTTTACGGGTTTGGGCCTCAAAACCCGGGCGGAGGTTCCGAGGAGGAACGGATGGCACGTGATGGTATCAGGGAGTTTGCGTCGAGGCGAAGCTACCGGTGAGGAGGCGTGGTGGCCGTCGGATGAAGATGACACAGGGCTGGACCTTTACACCCTTAGGCTAAATGGTTTGGCTCATTTGTATCTAGGGGCAAAACTGGGATTGTGTAATAGCCCTGTTAAATAGGATGAGGGAGCCCCCATCTCCCTCACCACCTCCATTTTCATTTTCTCCTTTAGGGTTTCTTCCTCTAGGTGCTTGTGTGTGAGAGAGGTCCACTAATCCACTGATTAGTGTAAGAACCATGAATCTTTGAGGGAAGGAGGTCCCGAATCCTCCGTGTGTCCTCCGGAGTTCGACAGAGAAATCAATTTGTGAGTTCATGGTGTGTTCTTCGCGTTCTTCGTTTTCTCCCCTCTAGTTCTTCCTTCGATTCGTCGTTTCTAGACCATTTTGGTTCATTTTTGTTGCCTGTCCGTGGTACTATAGCGGACTGTAGCGGACTGTCCGTGGTACTGTACCGGACTGTCCGCGGCTCGCAGTCCGTGCTATTGCGATCCGTTTCTCGCCCGTTTGGTTTCCAATTCGAGTTCCGTCTTTTGCGTTGGGTTTCTAGTGATCTGAGGAACGTCTTTATGGTCTCTTTACTCTTGGTGGCTCGAGTTTTCATAGCTTTTGTTTGTGTGCCTTTTGGGGTTGATTTTGGGACAGCGGTCGAAAGTTTTGAAAGAAATTTGAGGCTCCCATTCACCCCCCCTCTGGTCGCCATTTTCGGTCCTTCATTGAGAATAGTTTCTGCACAGGAATCATGCATGCAACCCAACTAAACCACTAGGTAACTCCAGTAAGCTAGTCATATATCACGCACTGTGTCAAAAAATCGAATACCATTTAGACTCTTGCACAAACATGTCAGTGAACAATGGATGTAATCTAATGTACCCCTGCCTCTGCCTGGCCAAATTCATCATGCACACAAGCAAATGTCTTTGAAATGGTGAATATATGAAAGCTCATAATCTGAATTAAATTAATGGGCCATACGAATAATGATGCATATCAAGTGCTTGTTTAGTTCCTAAAAAGTTTCCCAAAAAGTGCTACAGTAGCCATCACATCGAATCTTTAGACGCATGCATGGAGCATTAAATGTAGGTAAAAAATAACTAATTGTACAGTTTGTCTGTAAAATGTCGAGACAAATCTTTTTAGCCTAGTTAGTCCATGGTTGGACAAATTTTGCCAAATAACAACGAAAGTGCTACCGGAATTTTTCCCAAAAACTTTTGGAATCTAAACACGGCCCAAAGTTGCATCCAACCTATTGCGGGAAGGAAAAAGTCTACTTTTCATCCCTCAACTATTGCAAAAGTCTGATTTCCCTCCCTCCCCAACTATGCAAACCGTTTGGTTTACCTCCCTCGGCTGTTTTGCGAGTGGTTTGAGTGACGTGGCAACATGGGCCCCACAGAGGAGCAGAGAGAGAGAGCATCGGTGGGCGCGGGGGCTCACTGCCACAGTGTTGCTGCTGCTGCTGTTGCAAGCTGGGCCGTGGGCACGGCCGGGCTGCCGCCCCCGCGGCAGAGCAGGGCGTCGCTATCGCCGCAGTTGGCCACCACCACGCGACGCTCCTCCACGACGGCCACCATGGCGGTGGAGCCCACATCCACATGGTCGCACTTGTGCGTGTCGCAACGGCAGGTGCCGTTGGCAGCAGCGACGGCGCGCCCGCCGACCGACATTAGCTCGGCGTCCATCCGCGCAAAGCTGCGCTCCATCACCGCGGTCCAGGCCACAGCGGAGGCGGAGCCGGAGGTGTCAGCGGTGGCGGCGAGCTCCTTGGCGAGCAGCTCGTGCATCCGGTCCCGGCATGCCTCGGCCACGTGCGAGCAGCCGTGGTCGTCGAACACCCCATAGAAGTCGCGCCTCCCGGCGTCGTTGGCCTTGCCCTCCGCGGCGAACGCCTCGTGCACGGACACGGCGTCCTCCATCTCCCTCCTACGGCGGGGAGGGTGGGTGGTGGGGGTGCGGGTCCGGCACTCTGGCGCTCGGCAGGACACGGCGGAGCGCAAGGTGACCCTCGTCGGAACAGTGAAAGGACGTGGTGCGGCTAGCTCACGGCGACGGCGTGGCCCTGCCCGTGGCGACAAAGCCCAGCTCGCGGCAACGCGAGTGCGGCAGCCTGGGCACGCCCACGACGGCGCAGTCCCGCTCCTGGCGGCGGCGGCAAGCCACCTCGCCCAGTCGGTGTTGGTAGCCTGGCCCCGCCAATGGTAGTGCGGCCTAGCTCGCGGCGGCGGTGGCAAGGGCGAGCTCCCGTGCCTAGCTCGCAACGGCAGTGAGCCCCCGCGCCCACCAGTGCTCTCTCTCTCCGCGGGGTCGTGCGCCCGTTCTTGTATGCACACAAGAGAAGAAAAGAATAGGCACATCTCAGCTACGTACGTGCTCACCACTGCTCTTCTAATCGTCACCGTCCTCCGCCACAAGCGCAGCTTGAGCTCCACCCGTGAGTACAGACTCCCACCCGGCCCTCGCACCATGGCCAGTGATCGTCAACCTCAACCTCAGCGGCTCTGCCACTGGCCGTGAGCACGAGCGCCGCCTGTGGCTCCGCCTGTCGCTTGCTCTGTCGACTGCGGCTCCGCCGGTCACGAGCTCCGCCACGCGGGCTCAGCCACATCTATCAGTGAGCCCCCGCGCCCACCGGTGCTCTCTCTTTCTCTGCTCCTCTGTGGGGCCCACATTGCCACGTCACTCAAACCACTCGCAAAACAGCCGAGGGAGGTAAACCAAGCGGTTTGCATAGTTGGGGGAGGCTGGATATCTGGTTTTGTAATTGAGCGAGGGAAATCGAACTTTTGCAATAGTTGAGAGATGAAAAGTAGACTTTTTCTATCCGCACTCATGGACCTCTATATTCATCCTCTATACGTCCAAGTCAGCAAGATTCTCTCCTCTATACTCAATTCTTCCGCACCCATCCATCCTCTATATCATCGTCTATCCACTCTATCCACTATGGGACCCACTTATCACTTTATCTAAATATATCCATGTGTGATCTAGTTTTGAAGGATTTATTGAGACGAATTTAATGATGCAATCGAAATTTAATTTGGATTTTGGGTTTGTGAGTTATAGCATTTTTCCTTTGTTTAGCTAGTGGGACCCGCCACTGCATACTATATATAGTAAGTAGTGTACTACTCTAAATATAGAGTGAGAAAAAGGATAGAGTATCGTTTTAGAGTACCCAGTACAGCAGTTTTTACTCTATATTTTTATTCTAGAGGTTTAGAGTATCCTTTAGAGTACCCACTGCGGTAGTCTTACGGGGAAATGGCAATGGTTGCTAGCCAGGCCCATCCCTGTCACCGGATATTCCTTTGCAATCAGGCCACCAACGAGAGTTCAAGAAGCAGCATGGGGGCTAGCCAAGTGCCTAAGCCCCCACATGCACCCACAGAAGCCTATGATCAGCTAGGAGTAGCTAGTAGTAGCTAGTAGTATCCATAAGGCAGGAGAGGAGGCAGCAATCACATCCTTGATGCAAACAATACATTAAGTTCATACATTCACACACAGTCCTTTTCCCCTTTATAGCAGATAGACGGACACATACAACTCATCCATCTGGTAGTGACATGAATAAACATATATGTATGTATATATATATAAAGGTTTTTTTTTTTTTGGTGAAGAGCAAGCAAGCACACAAACATAAGTACGCAACATGCTCAATATACTCATCCATATGCTTGATATTGACCAGCCAACAGATTCTGACTTTCTCTTGTTGTTTTTCTGTGTTTAGTTGCCCCTGAAAAGGGTGAAAAGTGTATTATATCACGTTTTGGCTTTATTTGGTAAATAGTATCCAACCGTTGACTAATTAGGTTCAAAACATTCGTCTCGCAAAGTACAACCAAACTGTATAATTAGTTTTTGATTTTATCTACATTTAAAACTCCATACATGTATCGTAAGTTTGATGTGACGGAGAATTTTTTTTTGCATAGTATATTTTTGGAGGAACTAAACACAGTAACTCCAGCACCAAGTCTGCATCCAGTCAGAGAAAAAGAGATGTTCAGTCAGTGCTCAGTACACAGCATAAGGTACGGCTACATGCATCATGGCACAGTCAAACTGAATTGATAGCTCCTGAAGATTCTATTTTTTGCCGATAACAGTATGTAAAGTCTCTCTGTCAACACTGTTTTTTGCGACTGCAAATTAATTATTGGTGGATTAGGATGAGATAGATATGTGCTGTGCTGTGATTGCAAGGTGTAAGTATGGATGGGGATGGCTGAAATGAAAGATGAATACGCGCTCACTCACATTCAGCGTCGGTCTTGATCCAGTGGCCGCTCTTGCTGCCGTTGAGATCCTCGTCGTCGTCGTGGATGGGAGAAGCGGCGCCACCGAAGGAGGCGCGGTTGGCGCAACAGCCGAACCCCGGCGCGCGCTGCTCCTTGCGGCACCGGAGCTTGGACGACGACGGCTGGGCGGGTTCCTCGGCGCCGCTGCCGCGCTTGCGGCTCTTCTTGGTCAGGTTCCGCGCCAGCGCCGCGCTCTCAGGGTACACTTTCCTGTGGAAGATTTGGAGGATCTGCAAAATGAGCAAAATTAACGCTTCTCTGTTTCAGAACTGGCTCATCATTTTTTCTGAATTCGACAAAATAGAAAAAAAATCCCCACCATCTAATCAATTTGTAAATTCAAGAATATAATGGCACCAATTATATGGAATTTTGAAAAGAGTAGAAGGTTCTTCAAATGATTACTAAACAAAAAAAATAGATTTCTCCAAAGATTATCTTAGGGGGTGTTTGGTTCCCTTGTTTTTTTTAACACCTATCACATCGAATGTTTGATACATGAAGTGTTAAACATAGACTAATTACGAAATTAATTGCATAGATTGACATTAATTTATGAGACGAATCCATTAAGCCTAATTAGTTATTCGAACACCCTATGTCAACCCCATGGTCAATATCTGTTAAAGTTTAACTGGGCGAACTAAGCAGGCCCTTTTACAGGGACTTGCATAATACATACGTACATGCACATAATCATTTTATGTATATACAGTAAGAGAGAAGAGATAGAGGGAGGTTCAATGATTAAAAAAAAAAGTCCTGTCAGATCAAGTCCAATTTGTAGGCTAAGGATAACATGACAAATGCAATGAGCCATAAAGATAACACTTGACAGGAGATTGCAAACAAAAGGAAGTGTCAACTCGCTACCCCCACTTCTAACAACTTGACTCCTAGTCCTAGTTGGTGTGCCAGATCTATAACATAAGTGGACGTTTCATCAAAAAGGTTGTCGAATATGATTGCTTTTTAGAAAAAAGAATATATTAATATCCCAGCTTCTGCATCGACCAATACATATAGCTATTTCTTATTACAGAATTACAGAGTTCCAGGACCTAGTTGTCTCATCGAAGGTAGAAGTGTCCCACACGTCTTTAGGCTGTCAGTCAGAACGCCTCTTTGCACCGGAAACAACCGCCGTTGTGTGGGACTGCCTGCCGCCAAACCACGCAGGTCAACTTGGCAACTCAAATCTGCTGGCCACTATCTTCCACGCCGGCCTCCTTGCCAACTTCGTGGTCACAACTAGCGGACGATCCTATCAAACCGTCGCCCTACCACCATCCTCCTGACCACCTTCCTCTGTCGTGGACACTGCAAACTTGAATCCTCAACTAAGAGCATCTCCAACAAATCCCCAATACAACCCCTCATCCCCATAAAACAGAATTATTGGGGGAGATAGATCAATTTTCATGCTCCAACAGTGCCCCAATACCTCCCCCAATTTTTGGTGGCCACCAAAAAAACACCCATCTCCCCTCAAATAAAGGGGCACTTGCAACCTCCCCCAATCCTCTGTTCTTTTGGCGCAAACACACCCATTGGTGATTCTGCACTTGGAAACAATGCCATGCCATCTCTCTTTATATCTTGTTTATGATATATCCTTGTGTGAGTATGTTTAATTTCATTTTCTTATTGTTGAACAAACTGTTATTGCATTTTCGATCTTTGGGCTTAAGTATGCGACAAACAAGACATCAACAACTTATTTTGACATGAAAAATATCCATGGGTCAATTTGCTCCAACATGGTCCAGAATTTGCAATATGGGCCAAAATCACATATTGGGGATGAGATATTGGGGAACTGCAAAAGCATCTCCCCCCAATAACCCAAAAAGTAAATATTGGGCTACCCCAATACTAAGTTATTGGGGGAGTTTTATTGGGGGACTAGTGGAGATGCTCTAAGCCTCCACCTTCCTCGCCACGACGCTAGCTGTCGCCACAGACACGAACACGAGCTTCCTAAACAACGCCTCCAAGGAGGGACACGACACATCTGTGCCGCCATTGCTTGACCAGACGGTCAAGGTTTTCACCTAAGAAAGACACACTGCGCACAGGGGAGAGGGCCATTCAATGAACGCTTCCGACAAAGAAAACGACGCCCGAAGGCGTCGCCGTCATCAGCCCAAGAGGAACAGGGCTTTCGCCATGGCGCCTCAGCCCCGTGCGCAGTAGCCATGGTCCTTCTGCTGCACCAGCCGCCGACCACGGATGGCAGAGTGACAAGCACCGCCGCCCGTGTGAGGCGATGCGTGGTCGGCCACCGCCAGCGGCTTCCCGATGTAGCCACCGGTGTCGCGCCATCCACAGCCGGCCGCCGTGCCGAGCCATCCACCTACCCTGGCCCCTCCGCGCGCCGCCACCCACGCGGGCTGCGGCCAGTGGCTCCCCGACGTGCCTGGGTCGCCGCCGCCGCTGCCGTAGCCGACGTCTCCTAGCGAGCGACGCGCCATGGCTGAGGAAGCGGCAAGCAGAGAAGGAGTCCGGCGTCGTCCTCGCGCATCTGCCGGCTCTCGCGCCGTCCACAGCCGGACGCCGCGTCGAGCCATCCAACAACCCCGACCCCTCCGTGCGCCGCCGCCCACGCCGGCTGTGCCCCGACCAAATCCAAGCGGGGGGCGCCTGATCTGGCGTCAAGAGCACCGGATCCGGTCGCTGGTGCTGTGGATCCGAGAGCCGGCCGCCGGGGCAACCACCACCATCGCCGGAAAGAACTTCCACAAGGAGGAGAGAAGGAGGGAACAAGGGAGAAGGGCCCCGCCGCCACCATCCTCGCGGGCTACGCGGCCTCCGGCAGCACGCTCCGGCAGCGGCGAGGAGGCACGGGGAGGGAGGGAGGAGAGGTGGGCGGTGGTGGCGTCGCCGCCCGTGCCGCCCAGACGGGGCGATGCGGGGGCCGATCCTATTTGGCAGAGCAAAGTTGCCCGAATATGATTGCTTACTCTTCCCTTCCAGTTTTGGACATTCCCATGGTTTCGATATACTCTTGCTTTAAAATAGTACTCCCTCTGTTTTCAATTTATAGGTTATTTTAATTTTTCTAGATACTTTTACTATGTATCTTGACATATCGTGTATCTATATGTACCTAAAAAATCTAAAATGACCTATAGTTTGGTACAGAGTGGTACCAAGAAACCATATATACTGGCTTGGAGGAATTAGCTAATTAATTCCTTTGTTAGAAGTTTTTTAAAAAAAGAACTAGTTGGGTCATGCCACGTGAATTAATAAAGATTATCAAAATATAGCAATTTTTTTGAAATAAAATATAGCAAAATTAATATCATTTATGTGACATATGTAAAACTTTTCTACAAATTAGCAACCAAGATTTGACGATTACAATTATTGCAAGCTTTGTCTAAGAGCTCTTCCACCGAATGCTATGAGTGGTGACATGCCCTACACCGTGGGGTGGTGAAGGAGTGGGTGGCGGTAGAGGGGAGGTCAGAGGCGGAGGATAGGGTGGCGATGGAGATAAGGTCACAAGAGGGGAAAAAAGGAAAGGTAGCGAAGGGGAGGTCAGAGCCGAACGGCTAGAGGTTAGTAAAGAGGCGAAGACGTGGGTGTGGGAATAGAGGCTGAGTGAGGAGGGGCCGCAAGGGTGAGCAAAAAGCCCGAGAAGCACCTCATGCTGGCCTTTTGCTTTATGGATTTGATATTGTAAAATTAGGAAGTGCCACTCAAAAAAAAGCTATTATTGAGAAGCCTGACATTTGAGATTGTTTCTAATAAGCAGTTACAACCATAGCCATAGTGGCAGAAAGAACAATAAATCACTTCTCATGTCAGGAGGCACTGTCTAGGTAGCAGGCAAGTGACTTTTTGCGCCAAATAAAGGCGTGACACAAAGCGAAGCCGTAACTAAGATTCATTATATCTAAAAAAAGGTAACCTCTCCAAACAAGCTAAGCGGCAGTGACCGGCCGAATTGTTGCTGTAGGGCGATTAGTGGCACTCACCGGTTCCGTGTGGTGCCGCTGGCGGAAGGAGCACGAACACTTTCTTGACGTAGCATAACAATGGTGAATTGGTGGTTGTTGAAATTAAAAAAAATGCTCAAAAAATTGGTGATCTGATCGCTTCAATTTAATCTCTCCCTTCTAGAGTCCCCTCGCAAAGATTGCAGTTATTTTTTAATAACTATTATTAAGCCACCGGTAAGCAGACCACACGCGACGTCACTTGCTGCAGCAATTCCGAAACGACGAACACGTTCGTGTCCAAAGAGGCCATGTGTCAGCTGCACGCACATGCACAAGCTGATGGAAGCTTATATCAAGACCGTCCTGCTGCCTGCTGGTCGTGGTCGGGTCGGCATCAAAGCAGCGCCGATTGTACTCTTATTTCTGTGCTTCACTGCTTTGTTGCTGCTGTCGTGCCACGCCGGCCGGCTGGGGCCCGACGAACAAGAGATGGATAAGATAACAGCCATGTTGCTCACTGATCCAGGGACACCAGGAGCTATAGCTAGCTATACGCGACATGGATATACATCTATCAGTGAGCCGCCGCGCCCACCGGTGCGCTCTCTCCCTTTCTCTGCTCCTCTGTAGGGCCCATGTAACACCCAAATTTTGAGATGACAAAATTGGAATAAGTTAGATAATAAATAATTACAAAACTAAAATAATAATAAATTATATTTGTGTTGCATTCATGCTGTTGCATTTATTTTATTGTGTGGTGTGAATTTGTTATATTTTATTTTATATTATTTTAGATGAGATTGTATTTTAAATATTTTTGAAAGCAAGTAAATAAAAAAAAAGAAAGCAGCTTACCTACTGTGGCGGCCTGGGAATCCATCTGGACCGGCCTGTTTCTTTTTCTCGCGGGTGGGCCGGCCCGGCAGTTTCACGCGGCCCAAGTCGGCCCAGTGCCGCGGCAGCCGTTCCCTTCCCCTCTCTGAGCCGCTGACCTGTGGGACCCCGTTGTCAGTCTCGTCTTCCATCTTGAACTCGTGACCGAGCCGGTTTCTAGCGCCGTATCCACCGTATCAATCCCGAATAACTCGCGATTCCCAACCAAATTGAGGAGTTTTAGCTCTATATAAGCTAGAGCCGAGCTACCGCCTGTCGATTTTAGATAAAACCGTATGCAACCACCACCGTTTAAGCTATTGCCGCCGCCGCAACCCTAGAAGCCGCCGTCGGACCCAATTCGACAAGCACGTCATTTTTTTGGTCACGGTAAGTTGTTCCAATAGCTTTAGTATGATCTCACGAATACGTGGGTGCCCTCAATTTGGTTTGGTAGGCGATTAATGCGATAATTTCGTGTACAGCCGCACGGTCGTCCGCTCCGACGAGCTGGTCGTCGTTTTCATCTAGTGACCGACAGCATTGACGCCCTAGGTGAGTTCGCACCGAGCTCCTTTTTCTTTTGGTACTATCCGAGCGTCCGGTAGTGAAGCGTGGGCCGAGAATCGTGTCTCCGGCGAGTCGCCGGCCATGGCGCCGCCGTGGTGTCGAGGCGGGGCGGCGGAGGCGCCGCCGGTCTCCTCTGTGACAAGCGTGAGCCGTCCGTTTTTGAATCGATGGCTCAGATTAGAAGATACCCCTTCGCGGGTAATCTTTCTAAAGAGACCCTCAAGTTTTTAGAAACTAACCCGCAGTCCTTGGCGCATTCCATAGAATTACGTTTTCACATTTGGAAAGCGTATTTTCAACCGGTTAAATCAAAAATACGTTTTCAGCAATTTACAGTTTTGCCACTAGAATTGTTTTAGTCATAAAATCTTCGTTTTAACTCCGATTTGATCCGTTCAAATTGCGTTAGGTTCGTAATTGCGAACTCTACATGTTAGTATAGTTTTACAGTTAGTTTTGATAATTTATTTTTCGAGTTTATAATTAAGTATTTATTTATCTATAGGAAATCTTAGAAAATTCATAACTTTTACGTTTTAACTCCGATTTTGGTGATCTTTGCGTCTGTGTGATCGTAGAAACGTGTAGAAGAGTTTTATAAACTTTTATTACTGTTTTGTTACTGTTGGTGTACTGTTCTAATTATATCTATTTGTTTGCTTCGTGTATGTTTGATTGGATGCATGTATGTTGTTGATTGATGATCGAGTATAGAAGGTGAGCAGTACTTGGACGATTCGGAGTATTACTTTGAGCCAAGTCAGCAGTACTATTTGGAGAGCTTTGATCAAGGCAAGTATAACACAGGACTATCCTTGTTACCGATACATTGAGTTATCATACATATGCATGTGCTTACCTTGACAACCTTAGAGATTATAACTTAGTGCTTGATGTCTTGATTCCTTGTCAACCTTGGGTATGCATATGGGTAGCTATGGCTAGTGCTTAAACTAAGAACAATGATCTTGCAATATGATTAATGGATCAAGCAACCAATTATTAAGATGATTTAATTTTTGTTAAAAGGGGGCTAGAGCATGTGTATTATTTTTGATGCTCTAGTTACTCTCCGTAAGGACTTATCTGTACGTGATCATCCGGGATATACAGTACAGCTGTGAGGGCTACATGGCTCTGGCTTTAGTTGTTCAAGAGACCTTTTCTAGCTTGTTAGAGGTTACCTTAAATGGCGTAAGAATGGCTTGACACGTTGGGTGTAGTGCGAGCCCCTGGCCTAGTGTGTATAGGCTGCGGTTGTTGTGCCACAGGGAAGGGGGTTCTACATCTGCCTGCCGAGTGAATCTAATGGCCCTAACTTGTTAGACGAACTTTTGAGTGGCTTTATATGGTTTTTGGGTGTTTGGGCTTGATCTCCCCACTCATTTGGAAATCATGACTCACAGTGAAAGTGTACACCTCTGCGCAGAGTTAAAAACTGGTATACTAGCCGTGCTCACGGATACGAGCGGCCTTGGAACATTTACAGATAGATGATCACCATTGTTATATTATGTTTAATTATTGTTGATTATTGCTATGTTCTTGTTAATGTTATTCGTTATCATTATTGCAACTGATCATTGGTTCTTTAATGGGAAGTGGTTTATCTTGATGCTACTCAAAAGAAAGTTATAAGACTAAAAGCTAACCGCAGTTAAACAGTGTCTAGCCATTTGAGCCTCATGAACCCTGTGTTATATTTGTTGAGTTCGACATGGACTCACTCTTGCTATTTCCACCATAACAGATGAAGATTATGATGAGGATTATCGTAATAAGTACTAGTCTTGGTGTCAACCAGTCAACCGTGTCCCTGTGTGGAGTTTCCGCTGGAGATTATTATTAGATATTACTATTTATCGTTCAAGACTATGTTTTAAATATTTATTCGCTATGTAATAATCACTGTGATGATACTATGTAATTTGTCTGCTTATGTGTGCGATCATGACCTGGGGCGCACATGAGTACTTTATGCATCCTATTTTTGTCCTTAAAAATGGGTGTGACAGCCCACGTTGCCACGTCACTCAAACCACTCGCAAAACAGCCGAGGGAGGTAAACCAAACGGTTTGCATAGTTGGGGGAGGCTAGATATCTGATTTTGTAATTGAGTGAGGGAAATCGAAACTTTTGTAATAGTTGAGAGATGAAAAATAGACTTTAGCCAGGCCCATCCCTGTCACCGGATATTCCTCTGCAATCAGGCCACCGACAAGAGTTTAAGAAGGGCCTTGTTTAGATACCCAAATTCACTCCCAAATTCTACTATGCAAAAAGAAGATTCCTCATCACATCAAAATGTCGGCACATATATGGAGTACTAAATGTAGATGAAATCAAAAACTAATTGCACAGTTTTATTGTACTTTGCGAGACGAATATTTTAAGCCTAATTAATCAATATTTAGACAATTATTACCAAATAAAAACAAATTTGCTACAGTGTGACGGGACATTTACTATACAAAGTTTGCCTCCCAAATTTGGGATCTAAACAAGGCCAAGCAGCACGGGGGCTAGCCAAGTGCCTAAGCCCCCACATGCACCCACAGAAGCCTATGATCAGCTAGGAGTAGCTAGTAGTATCCATAAGGCAGGAGAGGAGGCAGCAATCACATCTTGATGCAAACAATACATTAAGTTCATAGTTACATTCACACACAGTCCTTTTCCCCTTTATAGCAGATAGACGGACACATACAACTCATCCATCTGGTAGTGACATGAATAAACATATATGTATATATACATAAAGGTTTTTTTTTTGGTGAAGAGCAAGCAAGCACACAAACATAATTACGCAACATGCACAATATACTCACTATATATGCTTGATATTGACCAGCCAACAGATTCTGACTTTCTCTTGTTGTTTCTCTTTCTATAACTCCAGCACCAAGTCTGCATCCAGTCAGAGAAAAAGAGATGTTCAGTCAGTGCTCAGTACACAGCATAAGTCAAACTGAATTGATAGCTCCTGAAGATTCTATTCTTTGCCGATAACAGTATGTAAAGTCTCTCTGTCAAGACTGCTTTTTGCGACTGCAAATTAATTATTGGTGGATTAGGATGAGATAGATATGTGCTGTGCTGTGATTGCAAGGTGTAAGTATGGATGGGGATGGCTGAAATGTAAGATGAATACGCGCTCACTCACATTCAGCGTCGGTCTTGATCCAGTGGCCGCTCTTGCTGCCGTGGAGCTCCTCGTCGTCGTCGTGGATGGGAGAAGCGGCGCCACCCAAGGAGGCGCGGTTGGCGCAGCAGCCGAACCCCGGCGCGCGCTGCTCCTTGCGGCACCGGAGCTTGTTGGACGACAACGGCTCGGCGGGCTCGTCGGCGCCGCCGCTGCCGCGCTTGCGGCTCTTCTTGGTCAGGTTCCGCGCCAGGGCCGCGCTCTCAGGGTACACTTTCCTGTGGAAGATTTGGAGGATCTGCAAATTAAATGAGCAAAATTAACGCTTCTCTGTTTCAGAACTGGCTCATCATTTTTCTGAATTCGACAAAATGGAAAAAAATCACCATCTAATCAATTTGTAAATTCAAGAATATAATGGCACCAATTATATGGAATTTTGAAAAGAGTAGAAGGTTCTTCAAATGATTACTAAACAAAAAAAATAGATTTCTCCAGAGATTATCTTATTATAGGACTTGCATAATACATACGTACATGCACAGAATCGTTTTATGTATATACAGAAAGAGAGAAGAAAGAGATAGAGGGAGGTTCAATGATTAAAAAAAAGTCCTGTCAGATCAAGTCCAATTGTAGGCTAAGGATAACATAACAAATGCAATGAGCCATAAAGATAACACTTGACAGGAGACTGCAAACAAAAGGGCGTGTCAACTCGCTACCCCCACTTCTAACAACTTGACTCCTAGTCCTAGTTGGTGTGCCAGATCTATAACATAAGTGGACGTTTCATCAAAAAGATTGTCGGATATGATTGCTTAGGCTCTAGAAAAATCTCTGTGCCATTCCTGTTTTTGGACATTCCCATGGTTTCGATATACTCTTGCTTTAAAATAGTACTTCCTCCGTTTTAATTTATAGGTTATTTTGGTTTTTTCTAGATACTTTTACTTTGTATCTTGACATGTATCTATATGTACGTAGAAAATCTAAAACGACCTATAGTTTGGTACAGAGAGTGGTACCAAGAAACCATATATACTGGCTTGGAGGAATTAGCTAATTAATTCCTTTGTTAGAAGATTTTTTAAAAAAAGAACTAGTTGGGTCATGCCACGTCAATTAATAAAGATTATCAAAATATAGCAATTTTTGTGAAATAAAATATAGCAAAATTAATATCATTTATGTGACATATGTAATACTTTTCTACAAATTAGCAACCAAGATTTGACGATTACAATTATTGCAAGCTTTGTATAAGACCCACTTGAAGGACAATGGAGCAGGTAGGACATTCACGTGCAATTGATTGCCTTGAGTTGTGTTTTTTAGCGGAATGGGCAGGTGTTGTGCCGCTTCATTAAGTTGTGTTTTCTTCTAAGCATTGTACCTATTTGATAAAAACAAATTTTTTGTCGCAAACCAAACAGACCCTTATCAAGATTTTGAATCAATGAACTAAATTTAAAAGGTTGGATCAAGATCAAGAATTTGCACATATATATTAGATAGAGAATTGTATTTCCCTAAAAGAAAGGCTTAAAACACAGAACTTGAGAGAGAAATCGATGGTCGTACCTTCTGAAACTTGCTCTTGGTCACCGCTGCACTCGCCGGCGCTCCATCACCGCCGGGAACTTTCTCATCCTTCACCCTCCTCTTCTTCATTGTCTTGTGGCAGCCGCCGCCTTTCCCCGCTTTCCCGTCGCCCCTTTCGGCTCCACCATCCCCGCCGTCCTCGCCCTCCTCGACGGCGACGAGCGCCACCTTCTCGTCGGCGAAGCGCGTGCGCATGAACAGCTCGCCGAGCGAGGTGCGCCTGCCGCCGTTGCTATCCCGCGGCTGCTCCAGGCGCGACTCGGCGGCGTCGCTCACCGGCGAGCCGAACAGGAAGCCCTGCAGCGGGCAGTCCACGCCGCCCATGGCGAAGCTCACCCGCGCCGACGCCACCAGGTCTCCGGCGGCGCCGCTGTTGCGGCCACCGAGAACCTTCTCCAGCTCCGCGGTCACCACCATGAGGTCGTCCTCCGTGGTGGTGTCGTCGTCCTTCTCGGCAATGGCCTCCACCACGGCAACTGCAGCCATCTCATCAACGACAGCGGCGGCCTCTGGCGGAGGCGACGCCGTGTATGTGAATGTGGGCGTCACGGCGCTGTCGACCTTGTTGTCCCCTTCGTCCGCGGTGTCGTCGTTGTCGTCAGAGTCGACGTCGACGTCGACGTCGAAATCGTCGTCGTCGTCAGCGTCTGCAGGGACCGCGACAGCGGCGATGCCTAGAGTGCCAATGGTGAGGAGGCCGCTGCCGCCAAAGGTGAAGAGGTCGGCGTCCGGCGGCGATGAATGATTGTTGGTGAAGTCGTGGTCGCCGGCGAAGTATTCGTTGGCGGAGGCGAGGAAGGTGGCCGGGTCCGGCGAGGCCAGCCCGGTGATGCAGTTGCAGGTCCCACCTACAGTGAAATACTTGTTAGTACGGTTGTGTTTAATTTGTTGAGTTTTTTTAACGATTTATGGTGATTTTTTTTGGTACTTTTGCCTTAGCGATGACCCTTTTTTTGTAAAGTCAACTAATTCAAACTTCGACAAAAAATAGAACTCTAATTTTCGTGTTTAGTTTAAGACTTTGCAGGGATATGAGTTGATTTGTCTTTTTTTTCTAAGAGAAACCAAGTAAATTTACCTTTAGAATTAGTTTTGTAGAAATACATATTTGTCCTATGTTATAGATATTTTATTGAAGTTCAATAAGGTTCACTTCAGACAACCGAAAATTTTACTTTTGTTACTATAAAGGGAGTAGAATAGATAGATTAGGGTGGTGGAACATGCACACCTAAGTTCTGAGACCAGATTTGGTATAGGTGATCTTGTTTTCCTTGATTAATTCCAATAAAAAATGATGCTATTCACCCAGTGGTAGGCATCTGCCGATAGTGAGGATTCTATGCTTTTGTTTTCCTTATTCTCTCAAGCAAATTATGAATAGGCAGTAACAAGAGTATCTATCAAATGGTTACTTATGAAGATGCGGTATATATTAGATTCCTATACAATTTCACACAAAAAGGAATACCACATTATTCTACATTTGAAAAACAAAATGAATGGAAAAAATTGTCATCAACAGTAGGATAGAAAACTTAAATTATGTTCTTCACAAAAAAGTTAAAACTAAAATTGAATATTTTGATTTCTTATTCAATATACGTACAGTATCAGCTAAGGTAATCAGTGTCAAATTTACATATGAACAGCTTCTGTTAAATTAATAAATATTTAAATTCAAACTGGACATCCTAATTATTTTTTTCCAGCTCACACTAAGCTACAAAAATATCAACATGTGGTCTCTGACTAAAAAAACGTGAAAAGTCTTGCAATATATTCCTTGCAGAAAAAAAAGAGGATACCCTCATATAGGACAATGTTGCTCTAAAGAAATATTATCTAGAAATATGATGATATGGGGGTGCTGCTTGCACTGCAACTGTTGAGCTAGACTAGCTGGAAAGGAATGGCATGTGCCATGTCCAGTCCAATGTGACAAACAGCAAAAGGGCAAATTTCGGATCCATACTGTTTAAACCTAGCGTTCTGAAATTACTATGTATAAATTGTAGCTGACATGTGGACTAATGTATTAAGCTCATGTGCTTGCTTGTCAGTGATATACTAGTCGTTCATAACAAATACTCCCTCCAAGCCGATAAAAGAAGTCATTTTGGATAATGACATGGTCTCCAAAGCATAACTTTGACTTCTTATTTTTATAAAAATATTTATTGAAAAGTGATATATGTATATTTTTATGAAAGTATTTTTTTCAAGGCAAATCTATTCACGTGGTTTTCACATTTTCAAACTCAACCACTTAAAAATTATTTATGATGTATATTCACAATGTTTGACTCAAACCCTGTGCAAAAACGACTTCCTTTACCGACCTAGAGGAAGCACGGTAAAACTAGTTCTCATTGTGGCCCATACACAGTCCTAGCTAGCTTGGCTCCTATAGTCCCCCTATGTGCTGTATGATCAGTCAATCATAATATCTGAAAGGCGATGAGCATGAAAAGGCTGTTTTCATTTCTCTTCTTGATTAGAAAAGGCCATTTTCCAATGGAATGAGATAAAAATGTTTGATGAACAAAAGCGGAGAGCAGAGAGAAGGCAGATCAAGATGAATGTACCTCCACCGTTGTTGAACTCTTTGAACACATCATTACTATTCTGTCGTAACTTCCGGTGCATCCAACCGAGGAGCTGATCATACATACATGCATGCACAAAAAAAAAAATCTTAATTCAGAAACAGAGTTTGTTGCCTAACAATCAACTAAAATAGGACCGCAGAACAAACAAATTCAGTGGAAGGGAGGCCTAGAGAGTGATGATAGCTGCATTGGTCCTATATTATTCATAAACCATCATCGCTTAAGAACTAAAAGAGAAAAAAACAATAAATCAAGAATTTTAAAACGAAATCACTTTTCAAAATTAACAAGAGGAGACCATTCGCTTGAAATAAACTATCTAGGCAGGGTGGTAAATAAATTAAGGAAAGTTGAGAAATGAGCATGAGGATTGATGAGGAAATTAAAGGTAGGACTACTGACCTTCATGTTGGAGAGGCTTGTCTAAGCCGAGCGCTGGAGCTAGACGAGGCATTAATAGACGATGGAGAAGGAAGCCGCCAGAGGCAGAAACAGAAGAGCCGGGGCGCACTGCAGCTGGAGCTGCAGGACAGGAGTGATCCATCAGTCGGCAGATCACAACATAAAGAAGGCTACAAATGGTCGAGTACAGGGGAAGGACACATGTAATGTAGTAAGCGCAACCGGCCCGACTTCGTAGCTTTGCGAATAATTAACCTCATAAAATTCTTGATAATAATTTTATAACCAGATTTGGAGATTATCTCGTAATAAAGATTTCTATATATCAACAACGATGATTAATGGCCCTGTTCGGCAGGCTGTTTTTTTGGCTTATAAGCCGGCTGTGGCTGATTTGCTGTGAGAGAAAAACACTGTTTCACGGTTGATAAGCCGTGCTGATAAGCTCAGCCGAACAGGGGGAATTAGTTTGGTACCTAATGCCACACAGCCTTTATACTATCGGCAGTGGGATACTCTAAAACTTTAGAGTATGAATATAAAGTAAAAACTGCTGCAATGGGTACTCTAAAATGATACTCTATTATTTCTCTCACTCTATATTTAGAGTAGTACAATACTTACAGCCTGTTCGGCAGATGGTTTCTACGGCTTATAAGCCGGTTGTGGCTGTTTTGTTGTGAGAGAAAAACACTGTACCACGGCTGATAAGACTAGCCGCAGTGGCATTAAGTAAACGATACTCTAAAGCTTTAGAGTACGAATATAAAGTAAAAACTGCTGCACTGGGTACTCTAAAACGATACTCTATCCATTCTCCCACTCTATATTTAGAGTAGCACAGTGCTTACTCTATAGTGTGCAGTGGCGGGCCCCACTAGCTAAACAAAGGAAAAAAAAATGCTATAACTCACAAACCAAAAATCCAAATTAAATTTCAATTGCACCATTAAATTCGTCTCAATAAATCCTTTAAAACTAGATCACACATGGATATATTTAGATAAAGTGATAAGTGGGTCCCACAGTAGATAGAGTGGATAGAGGATGATATAGAGGATGGATGGGTGCGGGAGAATTGAGTATAGAGGAGAGAATCTTGCTGACTAGGACGTATAGAGGATGAATATAGAGGTCCATGAGTGCGGATAGCCTAAGCCGTGCTGATAAGAGCAGCCAAACAGAGTGTTACTCTATTGTGGGTAGTGGTGGGCCCCACTAGCTAAACAAAAGAAAAAATGCTATAACTCACAAACCAAAAATCCAAATTAAATTTCGATTGCACCATTAAATTCGTCTCAATAAATCCTTCAAAACTAGATCACACATGGATATATTTAGATAAAGTGACAAGTGGGTCCCACAGTGGATAGAGTGAATACATGATGATATAGAGGATGGATGGGTGCGGGAGAATTAAGTATAGAGGAGAGAATCTTGCTGACTAGGACGTATAGAGGATAAATATAGATGTCCATGAGTGCAGATAGCCTTATAAGACCGACTGCACCGCATCCGGTAAACGCGTCCGCTACGCGCGGATAGCGGACCGAATCGCTGCAGCGGCATCCTGTATATGGCCAACTCATCCGCTATGGCTTCGTCCGTCTGCCAAATTTGGCGTCGTAGCGTTCGTCCGCTAAACGTTGTGCGGGACCCACGACGGAGGGGGGAGAGGAGGCTGCGCGGCCTGAGATGTGGTGCTCCTTCCCCGTCTCTGCGTGCGCTTGCCGGCGCCGCCGCGCGCCCTCGCTCGGCCGCCGACGCCGCGCCCCTGCTTCCCCTCGCCTTGGCCGCCGACACCGCGCCCCTGCTCCGCCTCGCCATGGTCGCCGAGGCCCGCCGCGCGCTGGTCCGTCGGCCGTCGCGGCCATCTTCGTTGGATGCGGGCGTGCGCTTCACCACGCGAGGGCGCCGCCGGATGCGGCCACCTCCACTCCTCGCCCGCGCAGCGCGAGCGGGCTCCGCCGGGCGCGGGCGCAAGCTCCACCATCGTGACGTGAGCGCGGCCGGCGATGCTGCAAGGCGCGACTGGCGAGGAGAGGGAAAAGGGGAAGGAGCAGAGGAGCGGCGGGGGGCGGCCGCAAGGCGCGAGGAAGCCACACGCGTCGCGGGCACAGCGCGAGCGGGGGCCGCCGGGGTCGCACGAGGAGCTGTCGGGTGAGGGAGAGAGAGAGAATGGGGAGGGAGGAAGGGAGGGAGGGCGTCGGGTGAGGGGAAAAAAGAAAAAAAAAACCTGACGTGTGGGTCCTATGTGATATAGAGTAGAGATATAGGCCCTGTTCTGCTGGTCAGGTTTCGGCTGGTTTCAGCTTGTTTCAGCTTATTCCCTCTCACAGAACACTATTCAACCAGTCGAAACCAGCCGGCTTTTCCACCAGCCGAACCAGCCCATAGAGGATGGATGAGTGCGGGAGAAAGTGGTATATACGAGAGAATCTTGATGATCAGAATAAAATATTTTTTTTAGAGGATGGATTTAGAGTACGAAGTATACGAATAACCTAACAAATGAATGAATCCGTTGGTACGATCGATCGACTCTCGATCAATGAGCAGCAGCATGTCACAGCAACCTCTCTCTGTCCGTGGTCACCTCGCTTTCAAATCAGCAGGTGTGTGAAGTAGTACTCTCAACTTTCCTGCATGCTTTTTCTTCATCGAATTAATCATTCGTCGTCACACATTTAACAGATTAAAGCTATTGGTAACTAGCTAGCTATGAGTAGCGTACTTGCAAATTCAATTTGGTTTAGCCATACAGAAAGCCTTTATAATGAATGTGAGATGGCGAGTGAACAACTGAACTGAGACTGGAGCATCAAGCAATGTATCGATCAGTCATCCGAGAAAAAAGAGCATAGCTGATGAATTGACGGATCTGTGTTTTTTTTTTTTTGAACTTATTGACGGATCTGTGTTGCAACCAGCAAGCTAGCAAATCGATGGGTAATATAAAGGTGCCATGCCGGACGGACTGATAGATGTACCGACCGACATGACTAGACGAATGTATTGCCATGTTAAATCGAAAAAAAAATTCTATAAAGACTGTATCCACATTTACCCATGCATACATGCGTGGATGCATGACGTGCGTCGGCTTTTATAGAGCATGTGGGCATGCAGCGGATGGACGTGGCCACGTGAATGAGCCTGCTTAGAGCAAAGTCTATTTTTAGCAGAGAATCACTCTTAGCTAGCGTTGGATCATTGAAGTCTGACACGTGTCCGGCATCCACACCATGTATGTATGGCGCAGCGGTGGATATAATATGCATAGAATTTTTTTTCCGTCAAATCAGTGACATGTATACATGTCAATCATGCTATTAACATTTAAGCATTTTATTAATTGATGTTAATTAGAATTGTCAATATATAATCGGTTCTATATATGTAATCCCTCGTGTATAACGCTAACAGGAAGTGAGCTAGCTCAACTGGTTAGAGCATCTCTAACAAATCCCCAATACAACCCCTCATCCCCATAAAACAAAATTATTGGGGGAGATAGATCAATTTTCATGCTCCAACGGTGCCCCAATACCTCCCCTAATTTTTGGTGGCCACCAAAAAAACACCTATCTCCCCTCAAATAAAGGGGCACTTGCAACCTCCCTCAATCCTCCAATCCTCTGTTCTTTTGGCGTAAACACACCCATTGGTGATTCTACACTTTGAAACAATGCCATGTCATCTCTCTTTATATCTTGTTTATGATATATCCTTGTGTGAGTATGTCTAATTTCATTTTCTTATTGTTGAACAAACTGTTATTGCATTTTCGATCTTTGGTCTTAAGTATGCGACAAACAAGACATCAACTTATTTTGACGTGAAAAATATCCATGGGTCAATTTGCTCCAACATGATCCAGAATTTGCAATATGGGCCAAAATCACATATTGGGGATGAGATATTGGGGAACTGCAAAAGTATCTCCCCCAATAACCCAAAAAGTAAATATTGGGCTACCCCAATACTAAGTTATTGGGGGAGTTTTATTGGGGGACTGGTGGAGATGCTCTTAGGTGAGAGGTGTGGTTATACACCCAACCACCTAGATTTAGTCTTCTTTTAGACTGAATTTAGGTGCCTATTTCTCTTCTTAATGACAAACTACCTGGTTCCTTCTACGTTGGATCTCGTTTTTTTTGCGTATAACGCTATTGATCACGAAAGAGGGGTTGTTTTCCCTTTCCATGTCAACGAGGTACAATCTTTGATGACTATATATTTTTCACATTAGTACTAGAAAAATATTTTGGAAATATAGTAATATTATTGGAAAATTTTGGTCAATTTCAGTCCCTGTGAACTATATTAAGGAATTCTTGTTTTTAACCTCTCAATGACAAATCATGAATTGGAACCTATTTACTGTCAACGTTGTTCTCAAAATCGTAATTTTATTGTAGTACCATTTATAACTTTTAAGCTCCTTGATTAAGCCATGATTCGATGATTCTAATTATAATTTGTTTTCTTATTACTTTTAATTATGTACTCTAGTCCTATATTAGGACAATCTTATGATTCCAATCTTACTTAAAGGTTTCCAATATGACTTGCTACGAACACATGGTTGAGATGTGTCCATGCGTGTCAATTGATGATGAGTTATTGTCACAAGATGATGAAGCTTTGGTTGAGTTTGGAGAGTATTAGCATAAGTGTGGTGTTGTGCAATATATCTCTTGTCTTGTGGTGTATAGTTGTGGAGCACTGAGATGGTCGACAACTATGGAGAAGGTCAAGTGGGTTCATGCCGACGGACTAGGAGCGATGAAGGATGGATGTGAGGCTTGGACCAAGGGACAGAGGGCCGAAAGACTGATCATGTGGGTGGCTGACACATGGGGACATTGACATGCAAGTGTGCATTGGAGGAGTAAACCGTGTTGGCTAAGCCAAGACAGCGGTTGACCAAATCAAGTGGAGGCGTGAAGGACTTGGTGATCGGACGGTCAAGGACAAGTGGTGACATGCATCGAGATCATTGAGGATGGTAGCAGATATGTTTCTTCAGCTAAGTTTGGTAGTTTGGGCCTCAAAACCACATGCGGATGGTTTGCCAGGTTTGGGCCTCAAAACTCGAGATCGAGTTCGAGGCAGCATGTGGCTTCATGTTATGAAGGGCTCGTGGCCATCAGATGCATGGGTATCTACTTGGACCATTTTGCCCCTAGGATTAAGTGGTTAAACCAAAATATCTAGGGGCAGGTTTGGAATGTGTAAAAAACTCTATAAATAAGAGGGGAGGCTGCCCAAACCAGCCATCTCTTCCAATTACTTTCATTTCAGTCTCTAGGTGGTTAGCAAGAAAAGTGTTTCCTAGAGTCTATACTATGTGAGAGATCCATAGATGAGAGAGTGAGTCCTCTGTCTATATTCCTTTGTAAGACCAGGTCTTGTTCAAGTTGATCTTGTGGAAATAAAGAAGTTGTCTTCTAAAATCAAAGTCCCAATATCTCTTGCTTTGAATCGATTTGGTTTTTCCTCTTTCCGAACCCTTCTCTCTTTGCTCTTTTGGTGGTTTATTTGAATATGAGCTTTTGAGTTGGTTTTGGCTAGATGAATATGTGCTAGGATCCTTTAGGAACATGTCTACAGACCAGATTTGGTAGTTTTCTCACGAGCATGAAGTTTGGGGATTTTGATGAAAGTTGAGAAAATCCTGAACCGGGAGATGGATTTCTAGATCCTTGGAGTTTCCTTGATCTTTTGGGGACAATTTCTAAACATCTTTAGAAACATCTCAGCAAAATTTGAGCTCAATCAGACTTCATTTGATCGAATTTTGCCTTTATCCCGTTTTGTTTCAGGCTGCTGAAATTGCCGAAGCAGGCTAGGCCAACATCCTAGCTAGGCCATGTTTCCATCTTGACTCAACCAGGTTTCCAAGTTGTGCAATGCGCAACTCAGCTACGTTGGTTTCTCATCCTGGCTAGGCCGTTTTTTGCCTATGTAGTTTGCGTTTTCGATGTGTTTTTGAGTTCCGGGTCTCCTTTCTTCGATCGGTTTCTTCCGTGAGGTTTCTAAGATGGCAGAAAGGTTTGGAAATCATCAAGTCATTAGTTATCTTGGGTGATTCCAAATTAGGCTCATGTTTCAGTTAAGTTGAAGTTGAGAGCCTCTCGGTTGTGAACTTTTGCGTGTATTGCTTCTTTGCTTGGTGCTCCGCTTTAGTGAGTGTTCTGTTGTGTTCTCTGGAGTTTCCTAAGGGCATCAAATCACCAGTTGACTCGTGTGCGCTTCACCTTAGAGTTTTGGTGTATTGAGCGCTTTGGGGCTTGATTTGGGACAATGGCTGAAATCGAAAGAAAATTGGAGTAGACTTCCATTCACCCCCCGGTCGCCTTCCTCTGTTCATCTTTTTTGATCCTTCATTTGCAAGGATCAATGGTACAACCTATGTTCGTACAAACAAAGGGTTCGCATATACTACCTCCATCTATCCCAAAACAAATCTCAATTCCTAAAGTCACCTAAAGTCAAACTATCTTAATAAATTTCACCAACTTTACAAGAGTACTATGTCTATGATACCAAATAAGAAAATTATAAAAAATAATATATTATATTTTATGATATATGTAGTGATACTATTTTGATATCATAAATATTCAATTCTTTTCCGTATCGGTTTCTGTGCCTACAGACAAATGTATTCCTGTTCCGCTACAACATACATGCAGGGCCTTGTTTAGTTGGCCCAAATCGGGGCCGGCCAAATTACTGTGCTCCACTGTAGCGCACTGTAGCATTTTGTTTTTATTTGGTAAAAATTGTCCAAACATTGACTAATTAGGCTCAAAACGTTCATCTCGCAAAGTACAACAAAACTGTGCAATTAGTTTTTGATTTCATCTACATTTAGTACTCCATGCATGTGCCAGTATTTTGATGTGATGGGAAATCTTCTTTTTTATAGTGGAATTTGGAGGAAAATTTGGCATCTAAACAGGGCCCAGGACTATATGCAGACCGCAAAGTATGGCCTGCGGGCCCCAGCATGCATGACATGGGGTCTATCTGTCAAATTAACCAAAGTTCACATATTGATGTCAATAGCACCATAAACATGCTTTATATTCTTCACTGGCTTGAAATCAATTTACAGCTCGATTGACTGCATATGTTTCTTACAAAGAGAGCAGTATTGAAACTGGACCCCATGATTTTATAGAACTAGCGCTGTAATTACCGTGCTTGATCGAAACAAATCCATAACATTATATAGAGGGTGTTTGGATTCTCCTTCTAAATTTAGTCACTGTCCCATCGGATGTTTAGAAACATGCATGGAGTATTAAATATAGACTAATTACGAAACTAAATGCATAAATTGAGACTATTTTGCGAGACAAACTTTTTAAGCCTAATTAGTCCATGATTTGACAATGTGGTGCTACATTAAACATACGCTAATGACGGATTAATTAGGCTTAATAAATTCGTCTCACGAATTACTGACGGATTCTGTAATTTTTTTATTAGTATCCGAACACTCCATGCGACACCCCCATGTGTCACCTTCTAACACTACAAGAAACTTGTTAATCCGTGACGATTTCTCGGTGACGGATCTACAAACCGTCACTAACAACCACTGACAGACTTAATCCGTGATGATATTCATTTTTTCGTCAAGGATGAGCCCACTGGATATTCCCAGCCCGCTAATTAGTGACGATTTTATCAGGATCGTCACAATATGTGGATCTTGAATTCGTCATACTCTAGTTAGCCCAAAACAATAGGCCTGCTACCAATATTTAGTGCAAAGAAAAATAGAAAATGTGATTGCAAAAAGGTATCAAACCCGAAAGACAATCTATTAAATTATTTTTTCTTTATCTAAAAAAATATGTATATTTTTTTCGACAACTTTGTTACAAGCATATATGGCAAAACAAAAAATATTCTCCATATAGTGTGGATGGAAAAAAATGCACTGATGATTTGAACACAACAGTTCCAGGAAAATAGAAAGGTCTTACCATTTGAGCTACTTACACTACATGTTAGAGGGCGGTTCTATTTTTCTTTGTTGGTGAATATAGCGGTAAGTTTTCCTTTTTCCTCACGTTCATGGACTCAGTTCGACACCGACCGCAACCATTCACGGACTCAGACACCGCCGCCGACGGCGAGATTAGGCTGTCTACACCGCGTACTGCATCGCGTCCGCTATGCGCCCTTGCAATACCAAACTCGCTGCAGCGCCATCCGCTATCCCATACGCTACTGTCCCGCGTCCGCTATTCCTAGCATGTTCCTGGGCGTTCGCTATCCGTGTGCGCGGCCCCACCTCGCTTGCGGCAGAGGGAGAGGGAAGGGAGAAGCGGGCCCTACTGGAGATTTTCTTTTTGAAAAAGGGTCCCACTAGAGATATAAAGGATGGTATAGAGGATGCATGGGTGCGGAAGAAAGTGGTATAGAAGGATGACTAGGACGGAATATTCTTTTTAGAGGATGAATTTAGAGTACCACGAGTGCGGATAGTCTTAGCAAGAGCAAAGTTCTTCTAGTTTCCAGAAATGACGAATCCGAACCCAAAAAAATAGCAAAAAAGTAAAAAATAGACATTTTTCACGGCAACCCACGAAATATTTGTTGATAAACTCTATAAATATTTTCTGACGGTGTTGTGGGATGTGCTGGTCGCCGACGAAGATGAGCATGTTCCAGCTGTTGGTGCTGCACAGGGAGGGGCTCGTCGGCTGCCGACTCTGCGAGACGCTGGTGCTGAACTGCCGACTCACAGCTTCTACTTTCCTGTGCATAGTGAGGTCTATTATGTGTGTTAACTGTATAACCCATTATTTATAGAGATGCTCATGTTACAAGCAGCTAAAGCTACAACAGAGACTGTTGATGCATTGAGAACTGGAGCTGCAGCGATGAAAGCAATGCAAAAAGAAGGGTTAGATGTTGCTCAGGTGTGGCTGTTACCATTTATTCAACATTTCTCAGTGCTAGATGTTGCAAATCGTGTTTGTCTGAATATTTTGGAGTTTCAGTAACTAGTGCAGCAGCACAGCTCATTTTTATTACGAGTTCTATTGGATAATAATCGTTGTACTGGAACTTCATATTGAGTGTGTGTTTGAAAAGAACTTCATATTGAGTGTTTGTCATAAAGAAAACATATTACTTCCTCCATCTCAAATTATAAGACGTTTGATTTTTTTTACCTCAAGTTTGACCACTTATCTTATTCAAAAAATTTGTGCAAACATAGTCAAATTTAAGTCATTCGTGAAGAACTTTGATTAATAAAGCAAGCCACGACAAACGAAATGATATTTTGCACAAAATTTTGAATAAGACGAGTAGTCAAACTTGGTGTCAAAAAAGTCAAACGTCTTATAATTTGGGATGGAAGAAGTACTTTCTGCAAAGTTTATTAACTAATGTGAGCTTATCTCATAAAATATATTCCTCATGTTTACCTCTTACTAAATAAACTTGAACTGATCTGACTTAGTACAAATAAGGATCTTTGGTTTGATCTATGTGATTATGTAGTTGCAACTGTAGTAGGTACAAGTTTTAGATATTTGTTTGATCAACGCAGTTTAGGCATTAGTAAACTGCTGCTTTTTTAATAAAAAATAATGTTATCTCATCTTGATATAATCAGAGAACACACCCCTGCTCTTGCTTAATCCAGTTACATCTATCTTAGTACTCAATATTCGTTCACAAAGAAGCAGGTTTTGTGTATTGGTCTGTTCCCCTAACAAATCCCCACTGTAGGTACGTACACACCCCTGTTCTGAGCAGCAGCAGCAACTTCTCCAGCAGGCAGAAGCACTGTAGCAGGCAACAACACGTCAAGTCAAGCACCAGCTCAGGCAGAGGCAGGGGCCAGCCGGACTATTGTTCTCTGAAATTTGAACTCTAAACCAAGTATGGCTAATGGTCAGTAGAAGTACTCATTATTCATAGTTCAAAATAAACTTCAATTCATTCTCAAATTAGCTACTTGTTTAGTTGCTGCATCATACTTGACTCCCTACTGCAAAAATGAAACTAAGTACTCAATGTTCAGCCACTAATCTATTGCTCATCACAATTAGTTTTCAGTTTTGATATTTTCTTGCCAGATTATTTTTTCTGTCTATTGGTAGCAGTAGTATCAGGATGTTGTATTATTCCCCTCTAATAAGCATCAGCAACTGCTACAATTCCTTCCTGTGATCGGTTCTCAAAATTCTGATTAACAACTTGGCAACTGAAGACTATGTTTTTACTTTTTATTAACTAGTGCAGCAGTAGCAGCTTGTACTCTTTGCTGTTTTTTCTCACTGCAATTTCTTGCTGCATTGTGACTCCCAACTAAATATTGCATGCTAGAAAATGTTTGGATTAAGAGTAAATCAGAACTATCCGAATGTGTTTTCTGTAATGTATGGAGTCAAGCTTGGTAGCTTTTCTTTAGAACCTTTGTAAATTGAACCAGTAGCTACATGCTCCATGCTTGGATTATTCTGTCCACGAGTTACAAACTTATTGTGGAACCATGACTTGCAGGAATTCTGAAGCTTAGCATGAGAGGAACTAGAAGTAGTGTGTTGTTACTGAAATCAAGGAGGTCATGTATCATATTTGTTTATGGGCAAATCATTCTTGTGTTGCACGACATGATGCTTGATGGTGGATTGCATGATTGGTGTTTGATGTAACTTTGTATCTCATCTATGTCATGTTATGTAAACCAATCTTATGTGTTGCTGGATTAAGTTCTTATGTAATAAAAAATGAGTTGATTGTCTATATGGGCTGTATGTTTGTTGTATATGCTATAATAATGGGTTGTAATTGGCTGAAAAAGTAAATTGAAAAATGGGTTGAAAGTATATTGCAAATGGGCTAAAAACATATTGCAAATGGGCTGAAAATAGGCTAAACAATGGTCCATCTTTGATGTTGGGCTGTCAATAAATGGGCCGGGATGCCCACGTCATCATCCATGTCATCATCCACGTAGGCAGTGATGTAAGCATTCATAATGATGTGGCAATTCATCTATGACGTTTATTTTTCGTCACAGAAATTGGACTTGGGCTGGGCTAACTGGGCCTCGGGCTCTACCGTGACGGTTTAAGATCGTCACCGATTCCTTTAATCCGTGACGGTTTTGGATAAACCGTCACGCAGGTTAATCTATGATGCTCAATCCATGACGATATCTAAAACCATCACAAATGCTGCTTGGTGACGATTTTTTGGTGATCTGTGACGGAAATTTTTCATCACGGATTAACATAATTCTTGTAGTGTAAACTTTAGTTACTGGATCCAAATATTCCCATAATGTGCATGGTCTTGCTCTATAGTAGCGGTGCATGGTCTTGCTCTTTAGTAGCTAGACAATATAGTATACTATAGTTTTTTTAGAATTGCACAACGTAGAAGCCCATAACAAGTCTGCAGATCTCGAGGTTCACACAGTCAACACATGTACCTCGCCGTCGACGGGGACGTCGCCACCAAGCATGACGCCGGTGGACAGATTCCACTACTAGAAACATAAGTAGCTGATCTATGATCAGTTCGCTAGTACTATAGTTAGAATCTAATTAACTATTTAAAAAATGAATCTAATTAAACTATTCTGTCAACGGTCTATTAATAATTTTCCTAGCAATAGTGGAATTTGTCTCTCGATTATACATTTGATTTAGCGTGCCATCACCACATGCGTACGTGGATTCCGTCCTCGCCACATCTGATCTGGTTGACGCAGCGCCAGCTTTAAGATTAATCAATAAAAAAATTTGAAATTTGTTGGATAAAGTAAATAAAGTGTTTTGAATATACTAACGTGTTTAATCCAAAGAAATATGGGTTTTTAGGACAAAATAAAGTGTTTAAACATAGTTTAATCAAAATAATATTAGAATTGCTTATTAAATATTTTTAATGTGCCCCCGCTCGATCTAGCCCCAAGAATTTCTAGAACTAGATAGGGATGAACAGCTCTAATTCTTAGAGCTGAACATGTGCCAAGGCCCTAATATAAGCAGACTATGAAGCTTTCAAGAAATCCAAAATACAAAAAAACAAAAAAATCCCAAACAAGGAAATAGAGAATAAACATTCATAATTACTCCTTTGCAGGCGCCTGATAATTTGCATTCTCATCAGTCGACGTGCTTGTGTGTCCGATCGAAAATTGATGACCTAGATCGTTCATCTTCCTCCTTCAGGCGACACTGTTCATCTTCCTCCTAGGTTCCAACGGCTGCGGGCTTAGAAAGGGAGGGCTTAGGGAGGCACAGGTAGGCACGGCGGTGGTGGCGGGTTGGCTGGTGACGAGTTCGGTGGCAGGGGCACCGTCGAGTGGGCAGTGTTGGACAATCGGATGGCAAAAGCCGGCGCGGTGCGGTGAGCTTTAGCATGGCTCTGAGTTTAACACGGCGGGGGGGGGGGGCAGCGGAGGTGGACCCGGCGGCGGGGATGCCGTTGGGGATGGGAGGAGGCTAGCGGTAGGCAGGGGTGAGGGTGCACTGAGCTTTAGTGCTGCCCCTGAGTTTAGCACGTCTGGAGCAGCGAAGGCGGAACCCGGCGTTGGGGATACCGCCAGGGACGGGTAGAGGCTAGTAGTAGGTGGGGGAGCGTGGGAGAGGAGGAGGCTGACGGTAGCTGGCTGAAGGTTGAAATTGACTGACGATGGAAGCCTCGATAATTTGCCTGGAAAAAAATGTTGCCTGAGAGTTGCCTGAAAAGTTGGTAATTTTTGCCTAGCCAGGCAAGTCTTAAAAATGTTGTTTGGTTTGAGGAGTGTGCCTGAGAATAGTAACGAGAGAGTTTGCATAACGTGGAGGTGTATCAAAATATCTGTGATGTGAGATTAACATGAACTTATATAACTCGATTAAGAAACTGGATGATTTAGATTAATATTATTTTTCTTAAGTAACTAAAGAATAATTTAATAAAAAGTTAACTATATGTATAACTTAATTATACCTGCACAGTATAATTACATGTTTATAATAATAAAATCCCATGTATTTAATAATAGACTAATAGTGACAGATTATTTTTTCAAATAAAAATGATTAACTAAATTGTCCATTCAACAACCAACCACTCCCATTAGCCCAGGCAAGCTGGATGCCAGCACCACGCTCAGTTTTGATTTGCCCGGCTGTACAGGAGCTTGCCTGGTCCAGGAATCTCGTCAGGGCTCCATCCAAACGGAGGGCGGCAAGGTACAGGCAAGGTGAAAGCCAGGAAAAAACGTTCCAGGATCTCTTCCAGGCCTCGTTTAGATGGGTGAATTGGGGAGAAAAATACTGTATCAGAATTTCTGTAGCATTTCGTTTGTATTTGGTAAAAATTATCCAAATTTTGACTAACTAGGCTTAAAATGTTCGTCTCGCAAAGTATAACAAAACTGTGTAATTAGTTTTTGATTTCATCAACATTTAGTACTCCATGCATTTGCCGACATTTTGATGTGACGGGGAATCTTCTTTTTGCATAGTAGAATTTGGGGAAGAATAGGAGAACTAAACAAGGCCCAAAGACATATACCATTAAAATGAATATTCACAACAGTTGCGTTGCAATTTAATTGGGGTGGCAGTAAAGTCGATATAGTAAGGCGCCGTTTAGATCCCAGAAAAATTTACAAAATTTTTCACATTCTCCATCACATCAAATCTTTGGACACATGCATGGAGCATTAAATATAGATAAAAAATAAAACTAATTACACAGTTCAGACGAAATGAACGAGACGAATCTTTTAAGCCTAATTAGACCATAATAGGACACTAATTGTCAAATAACAACGAAAAATGCTACAGTACCATTTTACCAAAAATTTGACAACTAAACTGGCCCTAAGGCAATTCAGTACAGATTCCGTGGGCTCCGGCTTCACGTGACACGCTACTGTATCAATACTGTATGGGTACTGTTTATCAGAGCGACTCCCTCCGTCTCAGAAAAAGTGACGTTTTATGATTTTCAGACATCTTGTTTGACCATCCGTCTTATTCAAAAATTTTTAATAAATATTATTTATTTTATTATGACTTATTTTATCATTATATATACTTCAATAATAATTTATTTATTTTATAATTTACACAAAATTTTTGAATAAGACGAACAGTTAAACACGATGTCTAAAAATTCTAAAACGTCACTTTTTCTGAGACGGAGGAAGTACTCCTGCATCTCTCTCCCGCATACCAGCGCTTTGTGAGCCCGTGAAGCTAATTTTTTGAGCTCCATCTGCTTCGTGTACAGTACAAGCATCTTGCCATTCGAGATACTAGTACTAGCACTAGCACAACTGAACTAGCTAGTGCAAACTTAATGAGAGATGCAGGAGAGAGTAAAGACTGTGTTTAAGTACTCAGCACTTGAGCATCTTGCATTGTACATGCACTATTTATTGTTTAATTACATTGGATCTCAAAGCTGTTGTTCAAGTATACTCAAGTGTCATTTTGTTTCAAAGCTCTTCTTGTAAGAAGTATAATAGTCCAATCTTGATGAACCATTTGTGTCTTGTTTTGCGTGTTCATCTTGCTTTTTCTTCAAGTCAAACATTTTGGACCCCGCTTCCGGTGAAGGAAAAGTTTAATTCTACCTCGCTAAACTATTGTTGTATTTTGGTTTTTCCTTAACTCCCAAAACAAATATATGAACCCCCTAAAACTCTCAAACATTTGAATTATCTCTTTGCTCTGTTTTGAAGTGGTTTGGAAGGTGCTTTTGTCATTTTAGGTTAAAAAACTCGCTAAATACTTGGTAAGTTTGTTAAACCACAAAAAATGTCTATAATGTTCTAAAAATTCCAACAAAAATCTTAGAGATAGTTTTGGGATATTAAAATCCAAATAAAATATTTAAACCTCATAAAAATATCTCTAAAAGCTCTAAAAATAGATTTAGCTCAAGGAAAATGAGCAAATGTCTAGAAAATCTAGAAAATTCAGAAGATTCTAGTTAATGTATACATATGTTTTAGGAGCTTTGCTCAACAATACAATGATATTCAACCAACATGGATGCAACATATATAGGTTAATGTTGAATGTATTCATGCTATCCATTCCTTCTGGTTGTGTCTTATGTTTTTGTTGTGAAAAGTTTTCAAAACATGTTTAGACATCATTTTAAATATTTAGGGATTTTTATATTTTTGGATATTTTTTCCATTTTCGTATAGCTAAATCTTTTTTTGAAGCATCTAGAGCTATTTTTACAAGCTCTAAATATCGCTTATGATTCATCATATCCTAATATATTTGTATGATTTTTTCTTGAATTTTTTAGAAACTTATAAGCATTTTCTTTGGTTTAAAAATCTTATCAAGTATTTGTTAGACTTTAACTAAAAAGACAAAACAGCTTCAAAACCATTTCAAATCTGGACATAAAGGTAATTTGAACTATTTTGAGGCATGAGATATCTAGTTTTTCCTCTGTTTCAAATTACAAGGCGTTTTGGCTTTTCTAAATATAATAGCTTTGGCTATGTACCTAGACATAATGTATATCGAGAATTCTACATACGTAGGGAAAACTATGTATGTAGAAAAGCAGAGCGTCTTATAATTTGGAACTGAGAGAGCATTAGAGTTTGAGGACAAAAATAAGATTAAGAGGATAATTTAGGAAGTTAGAATGACCATTTTCCAACAGAGAAGCCTGGATGCGACCGGAAATCCCGGTGGTCCGGCCCATAGATTTGTAATGTCAGCGACGGCCCAATTTGACCGTTGGTTCGTTAACGCTTGGTTCGGGTGGCCCAGCGAGAGAATGGGAGTACTCCCACCGTCCCACAAAGGATGGAATTCTGGAGTTCAAAACATGTCTCAGAAAGCATGTAAACGTAGTTGTACGACATCAACTTTTTAGCGTGGGACCCATCAGTCTAAACAAAGCACCGAATGCACCAACCACATGATATCTCAGTCCATGCATCTCACGGTCATTCTCAGTCACATGCTACACACCACCGGACTTCCGGACTTTCTAGAAACATGGAAGCGCTCACATCGGAACTCTGTAAAAGCGCTCACATTCACCAGATGCCAGGGGCATATGCGTAATTTTACCTCTCTGCTAATCTAACCTTGAAACTCGAGATTTCCATCCTTTCTGGGACGGAGGGAGTATTACTGTTCCTAAAAAAGAAATTTATTACTGTCCGAGTTATGCCCAAATTAGGCACCGTCGTCAGGAAACTCGCAGCGGCGTCGCTGACACGTTTTGTTTGGCTTCGAGATGTACGTCCAGAGGAGTCTAGGACGAACCAGTTGCTCGGTCTGGGTGGGCGGAGTCCAATCTTCCTTTCGGTGTCCCCGTGCGTCAGATTACGTATCTTCTACCGATCCATGGCCACATTTTCTACGCGCCACACATGCAGATAAAAAAATAGATGAATTTTTGCATTTTTATGCTATAAATTAAAATATTTATAGGGATATAAAAAAAATCTAATGTGCTGAGGCTCAGGCCCCTGCTGGTCCTCGTTCCGCTACTTTTGGATTGTGCCTCCAACGAGCCAACTTAGGCTTTGTTTCGATGAAAAAAAATTGGAATTTGGTTACCTTCATTTGTATTTGGCAATTAGTGTCCAATCATGAACTAATTTGACTCAAAAAATTTGTCTCGTGATTTACAACTAAACTATACAATTCGTTATTTTTTATCTATATTTAATGCTCCATGCATATGTCTAAAGATTCGATGTGATGAGACGAAAAATAAAAATTTAGAATTTAAAAGTCATCTAAACAAGGCCTTAATATTTGGCAAGCCAGAAAATTTAGCTGTTGCTTCTTTCTAGCCTAGAGTTTGGCCAGCCTAAAAATTTGGCCAACTCCAGCTACAGGCAACAGTGTGTCAGTGTACGAGGGCTTTTACTTCGGCCGGGCTGCATGTCTATTTTCTAGCTGAGGTGCCTTTCGATCAATAGTTAGGTTTCGGAACCAGTCCACCTGAATTTAAATTCTCGATCTGACATAGGTATTTATATTTTATTAGATTTATTCTATGATTCAATTGGTACTATTTTTTAGTGGTAGGTCATGTACACATACAATGATGCATCTATATAGTAACTTCGTCAATTTTAAGATTTGCCGATGTGGTGGTCAATAGTGATGTGTCAATGGTGACTTCGTCAATCTCGAGATTTGTCAGTCCAACTCAGTCCTTTGAAGATGCTTACAGGGGTAAGATTTGCGTGCGCTCGAGTAGTACTAGTAAGTGTATGTTCATGTATATGTCTGCATCACTGGGTCTAAGAAAACAATATTTAGACGTGACGACATGGTTCGAAATTTGTGGATAAATGAACTTCTAATGACAACAAAACATATATCTCATTTTCAATTTGTTTCCACCATAATAGTCCTTCTGATTTTAATATATCCATATCTGTACGTAATGTTAAAGAAGCAAAGTGATTTTTCTGTTTGTCTGTTTGTACTTCCCAAGTGCTAGCGTGTCTCTCTTGATCTGTATTTAATCGGGGCTCATAGTATGTGCTTATACGAGTTAGATCCGCACACGTTTATGCATCTAACAATAGTATAGGAAGTCTGATTCTAATATACATTGGAAGAGATGGTATATATAAATCTACGAGCCACAAGGTGGTTCAATTAACCACGCAATAAGGTGTACTTGCATGTTTCCTAGCATATCTATATCTACTAGCAGGAAGACCCGTGCAGTTGCTCCCAAGCTGTACGGGGAGCCCAAAAAGAAATCAATCTGAAGTCCATCACAAAGAGATACAGGAAGTAATAAAAATAAAAGGACACTCAGAAGAGAATTGGTAAGCTATATATAATGATATTGCATTAAGTGACCCAGTTATTCTCATATCAGCAACTAAAAATACGGCCACATGATTGGGATGTCTATGCATTCTGGAGATACAACCAACATTTGCAGGGAGCACTTAAGAAGGTGAGGGGATATCACTTAGAAATGTGCTGCCATAATTATGCTGAAACTTACATTTCACAGAAATCCATAAAAGTAACAAAAAACTGGCTTCTTTGTCGTCTCCATAAGTACTTGAGGTGTCATAACGGTTCTACGCCTGTCCTCATGGAGATGTGGGCTGTTGTTATGAAGAATATTGAACACTTGTAATCAAGGACGATGTAGATGAGGTTTTCCCTGGACTGGTGTTCGCCATGGGCATGCGAGCTGTTGTGTGGATTGGCACATAAGGAAAATGTTTTAGTAGATAAATAATATTTCTAATTAAAAATGGTACGCCACAGATAATTCTAGTCGTACAGCTGACCACTGTACAAATTGATTTAAAATGATTGTAATACGTACCACATCATGAAGAAATGATTAATTCTATCATATGGCACAAATATCCATATGGATCCACTAACTAAAGAGGATGGAATCATAAATGACATTGGTAGGGTGATGGCAGCAAAGCGCACATCCGAAAATGGGGCACTAATGGTGTGTTGTAGGGACATCGTTTACGAAAAGGACCTATACAGAGTCCATGTATGGCTGTGTTTAGATCCATTAAAAAATGCACTATACAAAAAAAGATTTCTCGTCATATCAAACTTGCGATACATGTATGGAGTACTAAATGTGGATAAAATAAAAAACTAATTGCACAGTTTGGTTATACTTTGCAAGACGAACGTTTTGAGTCTAATTAGTCAATGGTTGGACAATTATTACCAAATACAAACGAAATGCTACAGTATATTTTGACACTCCAAAATTTGGATCTAAACACAGCCTATATATCTATACAGGGATTGTTCGTTTATAGTCCTACAACGGTACATATGGCAGGTAGTAAAATTAAATAAGCAACGGAAACACAGGAGGAACAGCTGCAAGTTAGGAGCTTATGACGGTGTCGATTGCACAGCAAGGGTGCCGAATTCTCTGCAAGTAATATATATGTGTCAAGGAATACTGATAAAAGAGGAACTGTTGACGGTGTGTCGTGGAAGAGCAGTGCTGGTTGTTTGGCTGGTAAATTATGAGTACGTACCCTTTTCTGCTCCGAAAGGTATAACGGACGTACGCCTTTTGCGGCTTTCAGTGGTAATGAACGATCCTGGGCGTGGCATATGTATTGCAAAGAAAGAACAGAGATTGGTCAGTATGATGACATACGTAGTCTGTGCTGGCATAGCTTGACGAATTTTACTGACTATAGGAAGAATCATCCTACTGATTGTAAAAAAAATATTTGACAGGTCATAGAAGAAGCAGGCAGTAGTCTCGGCATGGTTTGCAAAAATGTGAAACTTGACATCAGAGACAGGAAAGCATTAGATATGATATACATAGAAGTAGGCAACATCACAGGGGACTAAATATTAAATTCTAGAATCACCTAGCCGTCGCCTGACCAGGCGTGTTTGTGAGACTGCCATTCTCGAATCCGAAGGTGACATAGAGGAAGCGTCACAATGTAGTTGTCCACTGGTATGTCCGGCTATATCAGAAAGGGAAATTAATGAATGGCTCTGTATATGCCTATGAAGGCAAACACTGAATCAGCAAAGCAAATGGAAGCAGCAGCATTGAGAACGACAACATTACCTATATATGGCTCATCAACATGAGCAGGCCGCGCTTACAGCTTTTAACCATAACTGAAGGAACTACGCCACCGGCAGTGGGAGGGCGACGAACAGCACAGTAAGCAGACTGATAGAGTGTTTGAATAGCAGGCTGTTCTCACAGCTAGTGGATGAAGAGACCTATTAAACTCTGCATATTTCTTTGATGGAACAGTAAACATATTTCCGTTCGAATCATTTTCATCTCTGATATGGTCTCCAACAGTGCAGACCCTGTACATAGTGCATGCAAATGACATTTGCATATCAATACTAAGAGTACTATAGAAGGTAGCATCAAACCCTTTGAATGAAACCTGTACTCAATGTTAGCCTAAACGTTAAACGGTGAACGGTCGGTCACCCATCGTTTAGCAAAAAGCCGGTATACACGGCCGTTTAAACGGCCTTTTAAACGGTCGAAACGGTTTTGCATGGCTTTACACGGCTAATCGGCCTACACGGTTACCCATCGAGTAGCATTTACACGCCGTGTAAACGGCCTACACGGCCGTGTAGGCGAACAGTGCCTGTACTGCCTAATTAGAACTGATGTAAAAAAAATTCAAACTCTGCATCCCTGTAACCTATCTAGGGGAATAGGGTGCATGGCGACATTAGATCATGTGAAATTGGTTGCAAAGGAAGATAGAACTGTTTTACGTCTAGGTGTTGGGCAGGGATTCAAAAGTTCAGAGGGGGAAAAAATCAGTAGGAAATTATCTATATTGCAGGTCAGAGGCTTCCCTTTTTTTGTGTCCTATCTTGAAACTAATTGGTAAATGTAGAGGACTAAGAGCAGCTCCAACAGATTGGGTAAATGTATTCAAGAAGCTATTTATAGCTATTGTGCTCTAAAAAAGCATTCCAACAGCTTTTCTATATTGTTTTCTATTTTTCCCAGCTGGCTATCCCACCATTCTCGCTGGCCATATTTCCCTAGCGAGTCATGTTTGCTATCTGTGTTTTTCAATTTAGCTAGGCTGTTGTAAAACTCTACATTTTAGATGGGCTTTTTATTTACATAATGGCTATATCTCATAATTTAGCATCTAATTTTACCAAATCTGTTCGGTCAACTGACAGAAGCAAAGTGCTGACTACTCACCTGCTAGTTTCACAGTTGATGCATTTCTATTGAATATGAAGATCTGTTGAGCATGGACAGCTAAAGATTGAGGTTGTAGTGTGAGGGGGAGGAGACATAGGCACCGACCAGGACTCAGCAGTCCTGCTCATTTAGAAGAATATGATAGAATTAATTAACAGGAACATGTATATTAGAGGAAATTTTGTTCTTGAAGAGAGACCTATGAAGTGTGCTATACCAAGCACATGAGAAGACATATCTCATGCCAAATTTTGAACTGCCTAAAAGGCTCGAAGGAAGATCCACATTACTGGCAGGAACTCATTATATAATATACAATGTAACACTAACAAATCTTACAATTTTTTAATCATACGTTATTTGTACCAAGACCCCAAGAGTCTTTTTTTATTAGACAAATTGGAAACATAATGCCATACTATGTTCTTTCCTTCTTGTGGAAAATGTATGTAACCTAGAATATCGAAGACATACGAATCAAAGTAACGATGGAAGGAGGAAAAATATGCAAGGACTAATTGCATACTGACACACTGAAAGTTTGGTTGTGCAGGTGACGGCTGTATAGGCAGCATCTTTTTCTCGTTCATTTTTTTTTGTTTGGTTTGGCATTCCATCAAGCGATGGAAAGGCAGAAGACAGAAAGGTGAAAGAGGAAAGAGAATA